>VDFB02000013.1:279003667-279153642 GCA_007258455.2 Sequoia sempervirens
ATAGAGAGTAGAGGGTTAAGGGTAAAGGGTAGAAGGTAGAGGGTTAAGGGTGGAGGTGAGGGAGATAAGAATGAGTGGGAGAGAGATAGAGAGTAGAGGGTTAAGGGTGGAGGGGAGGGAGATAAGACTGAGTGGAAGAGAGATAGAGAGTAGAGGGTTAAGGGTGGAGGGGAGGGAGATAAGACTGAGTGAGTGAGTGAGAGAGAGAGACCTAAGAGAGGGAGAGGGGGTAGGAGGGTGAGACTTGAGGTAGAGAGGGAAAGAGGGATGGGGTAGGAGAGAGATAAGGGGTAAAGGGTTAAACGTAGAGGGTAGAGGGTTTAAGGGTTTAGAGTTTGAGAGTTAAGGGTTTAGGGTAGAGGGGAGAGAGATAGAGGGAGGGAGGGAGGGAGGGAGAGAGAGAGAGAGAGGGGGTAGGAGGGAGAGACTTGAGAGAGAGAGGGTAGAGGGTTTAAGGGTTAAGGGTTAATGGTTTAGGGTTTAGGGTTATGGGTAGTGATGGAACTTCAAAGTTTTGTTCTTTGTGTTCTTTTTTATCCTGCCTTGTGTCTCTGGTCATCTATGGTGTTTGGGAAAATCCTAAGGATGGGGTTTTACCTTCGTCTTCATGTAAAACCCTAGTTTAAAACGACTTAAGCCCCATTGCTTCGTACGTCTAGTTTGGGCCCCCCTTTGTTTTATTGTTTTATTTCCTTCGCCTAACTTTATTTTTCCTAAGTCTTTTGTTGGTCCCGTGTTCCCTCGTTAAAACAACTTATGTCATTGTTTGTCATCGACCTAGTGATGTCCCCTTATTCCTTTAGGGGAGAGGGCCTAGTAGTCTTGCAGTCTAACTTTCTCAACATGTAGCAATTGACTAAAATTTCATAGAGCCTTCATTTTTTTTTGAAATGTAGACTGGTCTCTTATTTATCTATAACTAAGGTTTGGAGGAGTGACTCATCATGCAACTCCCCACATCGATAGATCTTTTGAGAAGTGTCTAAAATTTGACTTTTTTAAGGTTCGACCAAAACTTAATCATGGAACCCCCAATAGTTGAACCAAAAAAATATCATTTTTTGCTTGTAGAATATGATATTTTTATTTAAATTAAAATTAATATACTACCTAAGTGGACCAAATACTTATTGATAACCATAAATCTTTGATATCTCTAACTTTTATATTCAACATATATGGACTAATATTTGAACACAAAAAATATATTTGTTGTTATAAAAACAACACATAATGATTTAAAATATAAATTATATTGAACAAAAATGGACCAATAGTTGAACACTAAAACTTTTTGAAAATCCTTCACATTTAATGGGAAAATACATGTTATTTATTGTGCTCACCTCTTATATTTGTGATAGGAAAAACTATTAATATAAAATTATCCAATGCTTGTAGTGATGGAACTTTAAATTTTGTTCCTAATGTTTCACTCATGCCTTGCCTTATGTCACTGGTCTTTCATGGTGTTGGAAAATTTGTTAGGGCTAGGGTTTTAGCTTTGTCTTCATCTTAAACCCTTGTGTTTACCTATTTCCTTGGTCGGGATCTATTTCGCCGTTACCTTTTTTGAAGGGTTTTAAAAACATCTTATGCCCCATCATTTCGTCTAGGCCTGGTCCCTTTGGTCTTAATATTTTATTTCCTCTGCAGGTTTTATTTCCCTAAGTCCTGGTTGGCCCTGTGCTGAATGGTTTTAAAAAAAACTTATGTCGTTGTTTTCCATCCGCCTAGTAATGTCCCCTTTTCCTTTATATGGAAGGTAGTGTTTTTTCATGGAGCTTAACAAGTTTTAATAATTTTTAGTCATTTTAAAGATTTTTATTTTTTTATGGCTTATGTACAATTATGCATATTCTTTTATTTATTATATTTTTTGCAATATCATGTTATTCTTGATTAATCACATTATTTTTTTGTCATCTTTATTTGTTTTGTTGAAAAATATTTTATCTTTACTTTACATCTATGATAATTTCAAAATTATCAAATTTAAAAATTATAAATAAAAACTTTTTTTTATTAATCTGATCTTGAAGTAGTTCCTAATCTTTTGTAGGTTAATAACTATCTAAATAGCTATTTCTTTCCTTTATTTCTATAAATGTGTCTCATGTCTTTATTGAAATTTATGAGATGTGTATGTAATTCTTTGCACAACACTCTTAGAGATTAGGATTTATTTTCACATTTATCTATTTTCTTATTGTTCCTATTAGTGGCTAATTAAATCTTGATTGAAAACCTACAAAGAGCTTGGGCCCTTCAATCTCAAAGCTTGTCTAATTTATTGATGAGAATCATTCACATTGATTCCCAATATTGTGCTCCTTGCATGATACATATATAAAATGCACTTGGTAATTTAGTATGTGGTTGAAATATTAGAGTAACAACAAATGGTTCTTTTCATTTTTGGCACATGATTGGCCATTTTACTATGTTAAATTTTTATTTTCAGTTTTATTTTCATGGTTTTCATGTTGTCAAATTTTCATACATTTCTTAGTCTTTTTAAAAAATAAATGAAGGTTCTATTAGTGTCCCCAATCTTGCTAAAAATAATGTATAGAGAGTAAAATATATAAACTATTAATTATAGAGTATAACAACAAAATGAATTTAAAATTACTACATACAAACAAGGTTTAGAATAATTCAAAATAGAGATACCATTCTCCTACAAATACTATGTATAGAAACCCTATCTAGCCACACTTTCACCCTCAAAATCAAGAGAATAAATTCTCATACATTGTTTCTATAATGAATTTAGAGAATAAATTATAAGATTTAAATTCAATAATGAATTTAGAAAATATTAAATCAATCAAAATTGTTTCTATTATCCAAAATACAATATAAGTAAATTATAAACTATTATAATATAATATTTAAATTTTCTATTTCAAATGTTAAATAATTCTAATGTTAAATTTTACAATTAAAACTTACCTTTTAATGATGTTAGTAAGTTTTTAATTAAAATTAGTTTTTCAAGCATATTAACATACCTAGATATATTCACCAAAATCTATTATCTATTATTGATTATGTAATTTTGTATGTATAATATATTTTTTTAAAAATAAAAATATAGTTTTGAAAAAAAAAATTTAAAAATTAAACAATATATTTTTAAATTAGAAATATATTAGAAATATTTTGAATGTATTCAACTATCAAAATATGATTTAAAAAAAAAAAAAAAACTAGCATTTTATTTAAAGAATTTATATTAAGAAAACTTTAAAATTTGAAGATTTACCTAAAATCTTATACATTAAAGATTTAAAATTTTATTCTAAAAAAATTAAACAAACATTCAAATTTATATTCATTTTATATTAAAAAAGTTTAAAAATTTAAAGATTTATCAAAAATATTGTACATTAAATATTTAAAAATTATAAGAATTTGAACATCAAATCAAATTTAAAAATTATAAATAAAAAAATTATATTTCTCAAAATTTGTAATATTAATTTTTATTAAAGATTTCAAAATTTTAATATCTATTACAATTTAATAGAAACAATTCTTTTGAAAATTTAAATATTTTTATATTAAATATTTATATGTATTTTACTTTAAAATAAAACTTTAAATTTTTATTAAATTTTATTAATATTTTAAGATTTTAATAATTAAATATTGAAATTTTTACATGAAGAAATAAAAAAATATAATATATATTTAATAAAAATAAACATAAAATATGATCTTATTTTTTAAAATAAATGTTAAATTTATATATTTAAAATGTTTTAAATTATTATGAAATGCCATAGTTAGCTAAAAGATGGCAGGGCTTTCATTTATAGTCTTCCAACAAGTAGTAATTTAACTATTATTTTTATTAAACGCTGACAGTTTGCACAAAGTCTTCCATGGACTATGACAATGAGAAAATCAAGAAACTGTGGGAGATATATGCTATGCACCCATGCATGAGGTCGGGTGCATTCCTGGGGCTAGATAGCCAGTGCCTGGGTGGGATCCCCCTACCTCCTTTATTTTCTCATCCCCACACTAATTTGCTAGGAAAGCTACCTAGGAGTTGAGGTGGCGAAAAGGAGGGGGCTATGGGGGACGTAGGTGGGTGTGACTAGGAGGCTGGTCATGTGATGGAGGCATAAATTTTCTTCACAGAGCTTGAGGATGTCGTAGGAATCATTCCCTAAAGGAATTTTCATGCAGATTAAACATGGCACGTGTGGAGGGAAGTCATTTGGGTTCCATAGGCTTCTTTGGCCTCGTGGATGTCATTAAAATTTTTCATTTCATTCCATTTCATATTGGTTGGTGGTGACTTTAGTGGCAGACATTTGCAACAAAATTTATTTGTTTTGGTAGTGGCGTTTATGGCGAAGCGATCTCTCTATCATTGAAGTCTCCATGGATGGCCTGGCGAAGTTTGGTGTGGACACGCCAATCTCTCTAAAATCTTCAGCTAGACAAGCCTCCTTCAGAGAAGTTAAAGACCAACGATTGAAGTGGATTCTCTTAAACAAGGACCCATTAGTTCTAGTGGCGACCAAAATGATCCTAGGGGCTGGTCATTTGGCTAACAAGGAGTTCGACAGGGACAATCTACACATCTCCTCCCGATTTTTGGAATCTCTTCTAGGCAATGGTGAGTCTAAGATTGTGGCTAAACTGTTGTTGGTTAAGATGTTTCGCAAGGATATGGTGGGAGGGGTAAATGAAGTGTTGAGTTTTGTGGTGGAGGGCCGAGGCATCCCAAGACCGAGTGACTTTGCAGCTATTCGAGGTTTGGATGATGTTGTAAAGATTTTCCCGTTCCTTCTTGACTTGAGTGGTCTGACGTTGAGCAGACACAATGGTGGTGGTGGTGGCCATTGAATTCCTGAAGAAATTCTTTGGCCTGATGGCTGTGGGTGATGTCGAGTGGGTAAAAGTCTTTGAAGATTTTGTTATTTTAAATAATTTCCTGTGAATGCCTTGTATAGTTGTTGGTTCTAATATTTTTTAGAGTTTATCTCTATGGTCCAATGGCATCTTTCAGTCCCAGAGTTTATAAATTTGATCTCTAATGGCTAGTTTGGGAGTTTTGGGTGACTGGGGATTCGTATGTTTAGTGTCGGGGCTGAACCCTTATGGCATTTTGGGTTGGTAGTTGGCTTGGATGGCGGGGTGGTGGTTTCTAGATGGAGGGGTCTCCTTGTCTTTGGCTAGTTGGGTCTCGTTTTGACCATCTTCGGGGTGGTTTTTGGTAGTGGTGGTTGGGATGGGTTTGTTGGTAATCAATGGTGGAAGCTTTCCTCCGTTTGCAAATGGTTGTACCTTTTTTAATCTAATATATAAATCAATCTTGCGAATCAAAAAAAAAATCATTTTTTTAGTTTAAATTCTATAAAATATTCAATTAATTAGTTGTATTGTTTGTTATTATTTAAATTATGATGTCATTGGTTTTTATTTTAGGTAATGCATAAACAATAATGCGATCATCTTAGATCTAAAACATAAATCAAAAGGTATAGATATATAATTTTCAAAATTACATCTATATTTGATCTTTAATAAAAACATAAACTAATATAATTTAATTAACCCCAATCTAAATCCCAACCCTACTATTAACCCCAATCTTAAGCCTAACAATAACCCTAAGTGAACACTTATCCTAATTGAACCTTAACCCTCATTTAGCCCAAACCCTAACCTTAACACTGACCCTAATTGAACCCTAACCCTAATTAAACTCTAGCCCTAATTGAAATCTAACCCTAATTAAACTCTAGCCCTAATAGAACCCCAACCCTAACCTAAACCCTATTTGTTCCTAGCCCTAGTATCTCACAAATATAGGATCGAGACCTTGCCAACTCTAGTAAACCTTATTGGATAGTGATAAAAGCTACCTTATCTTTCATTAAGGTAGAAAATTTTTGTTATACAACATGCCCCTTGAAAATTGGAGATAGGCACTGCAAAAAGAAGGTAAACACTAATGAAAATGGTCAGTGGTATTGTGGAAGATGTGATTAAACTTTCCCTGAATGTGATTATAAATATATACTTCAATGCAAAGTGCAAGACCATGCTTCATTCACTTGGATTACAACTTTTGAAGAAGTGGCAGAAGAAATTATGGGTGTTAGAACAAAAGAATTGAAAATTTTGAAGCATGAAAAGCAAGATGATGTTAAGTTTTCACACATTATACAAAAGGTCCTTTTCAATAGATACATATTTAAACTTCAAGTGAAAAAAGAGACCTATAATGATGAACAAAGGATTAAATGCATAGTCATAAAAACAACAAAGTTTGATTATTCATCTAACAGCAAAGATTTATTAGACTCAATTGCAAAGCTATAGGTTTCATAACATTCAAATGCTTGAATGTATATAATGTTAACAATGTATTCAAACATTTGAAAAAAAAATAGTGGATATATATATATGCTAGTTAATTAAATTATTAACTATATTTTATTTGTATTATATATTGAATTGTTAAAAGATGTAGAAATATTAATACTAAATATATAGGAAAATGGTTAAAAAATTACATATTTTTCAAAAAATAAAATATATTGTGTCATTTAAAATACAAATTATATAATTCTTATAATATTTATATTATTATTTATTGAATATTTTATAGAATTTAAACTAAAAAATTAGCCTCCCCCTCTCGCTCTCCCTCTCTCCCCCTCTCTACATATATCTCCTTCTTCCCCATCTTCTATCTCTCCCTCCTCTACATATCTCTCTCACTTTCTCCATCCCTCTCTTTATCTCTCCCTGATCTCTTGCTCCCTCCCTATACCCCTATCTATCTTCATATCTCAACCTATTTGTCCCTTTATCTTCCCATATCTCTCTCTCTCTCTCTCTCTCCCCTCTCTCTATATCTTCTTATATCTCTATATTTCCATCTCTCTCTCTCTCTATATATATATATATCCCCCCTCTATCTCCCTATCTCTCTATATATTTATTTCTCCCTCTATCTCTCTCTATATCTCTATCTATTTTTATCCCTTTGCCTCTCTCATTCTATATTCATCTCTACCTCTATCTATAGGGAGAGATACAAAGGTGAAGCATTGGACCTTCCCAAAGATCCACCAATCTCAACACTACTTCCAACTATTTTGAGCATTTAAGTACATATTGTATGCTAGATTAGGAGGCATGTGTGAAATCTCATAATTATTTATGCAAAATAGGTCCAAAGTCATAAATTTGATGCAGAGTTAGTTATAGTTTTGTACAAAATTTCAAGTGCCACATAGAGCAAAGATATTCCAATTTTTTATATCATCATGTCATCAAATTTGGCACTTCATCAAGATTTGTATCTTCATCAACATTAACAAAAGCAAAGGTATGTACTTGAATCCCTTGCATTTAAATTTTTCTATATATAAATATTTTAATATTTTCCCTCAAATCCATAATATATATTAGTGGGTATTTATTTATTGCAATAAATAATTAACCTAAGTAGCACATTAAGAATTCTAAGGATTTGTGATTGGAAAAAATGCATAACAAATTTTTTTGTTGGATGTCGTGTTGTATAGTTTAGAAAAGCTCAAAATATGAATAGGATTTTAAGGCCATATATTATGGTAGCTTATAATGCAAAAGAAGGAAGGAAATCTATTATCAATTTTAATCTACAATTTAATACCATATGAAAAATCACATGTAGTATTATCTAAAATTAATTCTTAACATATTAATTTTATAAAATACACTTACCATTCAATAAAATTCTCCCAAGAAAGAAACCCTAAGTGAAAATTAATTGAACCCTAATTGTAGATTCATAAGTCTAATCATAACCCTAACCAAACCCTAATTATAGATTCATAAGTCTAATCATGACCCTAATTGAACCCTAATTGTAGATTCATAACTCTAATCATAACCCTAAGGGAACACTTATTGAACAATAGTCCTAATTGTACCATAACCCTAACTTTGGACTACAGTTGAACTCTAATCCTAACCCTAGGACTAATTCTTCTCCTAATTGAATGTTAACCCTAACCCTAACCTTAACCTTGACCCTATTTGAACTCTTATTGAATTCATAACCTTAATTAAACCCCAACCTCATCCTCAATCCTAACCCAAATTGAACATTAATTGAACCATAAACCTAACCCTAAGTGAACACTAATCCTAATTGAACTCTAACTTTTTAGTTGAAAGTATTAAAGTGCCTTAGATTCTCCCATTCATCATCATTTATCATTCAATTCCTAATAGAACTCCAAAACTTTATACTTTTATAATGTTTTAATACACACCTAATATTAAGGGTTTAGATTTTAAGGGTTAAGGGTTTAGGGTTAAGGGGAGATAGATAGAGGGAGTGAGTGACTGACCCATTTACATATTATTCTTTTATTCTTCATTAGTTAAATATTTACTTAGCCATTTACCGTTAGTAGAAATGACCCAAGAATTTAATAGAATGGACTACTCATATAATACCTTGCATTATGGAGCTCAATTCTCTAATATATTACTACTTATCAAATCCTTTGTAAATAATTGTAAACTTATCACCCCATTTAAGCATTTAATTGATTATCTTGAATCAAAGCAAAAACATAGACACACAATTGAACAAATTCTCAAAAGAAGAATGACAACATCATTAAAATTTCATTCAAAATTCACTCAAATCCACATAAGGAGAGAAAATATATTAGAATTATACGTTTATTCATGCTTATAAGTCATATCTACATACAATTTAAGATAATTTGCATATATGCATATTTTTATCCAAAACTCAAAACAGGCTATCTATTCTAGTCTGTCCGCTTGGGGTTTTAACAGCCAATGGCACCACAAATATCACTTCCTCATCAGAGGACATATATCTTTCTACCTATATATTCAACTCAAAACCTAGCTAGAGCTTTCATCAATTCTCTCCCTAAAAATGAGCCTTGAATTCCCTTTTATATGAAAAGGGAGCAACAAGCTTCAGGCTCAAATGTAATTTCACCACAAATTTTCATTTGAACAAAATCTCTATTGCATTTGACTTTCATTTCAAAACTTCCCACATGTTGAATCTACAAAACATAGTAGCGCACGAACTGGGGAAAGCTAAAAGAAAAGGGAACACAAATTATCAAAATCCCCTTGTCACTATCCACGCAAAAAAACTAGGCAACCAAATTGCCACGAAGGCACCACAACAAATTCTTATTTACTCGCCACCCTGCCCTTACCAACACTCAGACCCCAGTATACATGCCCGCTTCTAGTTGTTGCCCAATACGGTAGACCCTTAGCCTCCTCTTCTTTCTTGTCCTTGCCCAATATGGTTCTAGTCCGTCCACTTGGGGTTTTAACAGCCAATGGCACCATATATATCACTTCCTCATCAGAGGGCAGAGTGTGATTGAAGCGAGGTAAATACCAACAGTAGTTTGAGTCGGTCTCAGTTACATCATCAAAAGTGTTGCTCATAAGTTCAATGGGTGAGTGTTGTCATCTAGAGGAGCCATGCCCATAGCTTATTTTCCTACTGACACTAGTAATAGAGCACACCGACTGCTTTCCTTTGTCATCTACTAGTTGAGCAACAACGTCTTGGAATTGCAACCTTCTACTGCATCTAGTGGGCACAAGCCTGGGCTTGTCAACCAAAGCACCTTCCTGAATAGCAGGACCGAGCTTTTGTAAGCTCAAACGAACAAACCTCCTTACTGACTTACTCATTTTCTCTTCTCAAACAAGCACTCAAACTTGATTAGACTCAGCCCACAAAGTGCTCTAACTGCTAAAAGAATGACACTATTAGCAGTTAATTCCTCTTGTATTTATTGTGTGAGGTAATGGAAACCTTCATAAATGCTTAGTAAAAATTCATGTGCAAACATGGCAATTTGGTGGTGTATGTACTGTCACCATTTAACTAGACCTACATGAGAATCCAAAAATCACCCTTCATGATTGCCAACAACATCCTCACACAAATTGAGATCGACGTGACTACACAAGCAAGGAATAATTCATTAATGCTTCACCAGTTGTATGATAAAATGACCACCATGTGCCATTTTCCAACTTTGAATACTGCTCGCTGATCTCCTGAAGAGTTGGCAGATCAAACAGTTTATCTCGAGCTAACTTGGTTTGATATCCAACAAAGCATCGTTCACCTTCCTCATGACCAATAACATTAATCCTTCTTGGAAACCAACTACCATGTCGATAGGTCCTATACACTTTACAAACTGAATGGCTGGAGCTACGCATCGCACTCTCGTTGACCTCACAGCTTTTAACCAACCTTCATCTTCCTCCTGTGAGCCAGCAGGGAACATCACAGATTTACATTAGCTTTTGATCTTGGTTGTCGATCTAAAACCATGTGTTATGAGCTCAATAGTGGAGATTGGGCCCCACATTCCATACAGGACACACATATTCCTTTTGCTGACCTCGTGCCAAATAACAGGGTGACAACTTAGGTCTGTGAATTAGTGGGGTACGATCAAGATCTTCTACCATATCTTCAAATTTGGAAAACCTCCACATTGCATGATTAGTATTTAATGAAAGCTTTTGGCTAAGCCATCGGCAACATGACCACTGGAGTTAATGGCTTAGGCTTATGTCACCGGATTAAAATTAAAACCCAACTTTGATTTTAATACTTTATTTCCTCCCTAGGGTTTTATTTCCTAAGTCTCGGTTGGCCCCATTAAATTCTTATCCCAACCCTAACAAGAACAAATGATTAAGCTAAGGATTGTATTTTTTGTTATAACTTTAGTTCTAGAGAATTCTTAATTACCAATTCTTATTTGTAAATTTTTATTTGTACATTTGTATATGAATCCAATTGAATTCCTTTCCATATGATTATGGAAAATTTTATTATTGCAACCCTAACTCTAACACTAATTAAACTTTGACCCTAACCTGATTGAACTCGTATTATAACCCTAACTCTAACACTAATTGAACTATAATCGTAACCCTAGGTATTGTTGAAACCTAACCCTAATTGTATCAAAACCCTAGAGAACTCTAATTGAACCCTAACCCTAAAATAGACAATAACCCTTACCTTAATTGAACCCTAACTCCAATCCTAGCCATAATTTAAGACTAACCTTAACCCTGACCTTAATTAAACCCTTATTGAATTATAACCCTAATTGATCCCTAACCCAAATTGAATACTAATTGAACCTTAACCCTAAGTGAATAGCAACCTTAATTAAACTCCAACCATAATCCTATTTGAATTTTGACCCTAATCATAACCATAATTCAACCCTAACCTTAATTGAACCCTAACCCTAAACATGGGTTCAATTAAGTTTAAGGTTCAAATAGGTTAGACTTTAATTAAAATTAGGTATAGGATTCAATTAGGATTAGGGTTGGGGTTGGGGGTAAAGATTAAGGTTCTATGATATAGCTTGGGGTTAGTGTTAGGGTTCAATTGGGGAAAGGGTTAGTATTAGGGGTTAGGGTTATGGTTCAATTAGGGTTTCATTAATGTTAGTTTTAGAATCATAGTTATGTTTAGGGTTGGATATAAAATTAGAGTTAGGTTTGAAGTTACTTAGTGTTAGTTTTAGGGTTGGGGTTATGGTTAGACTTATAATTAATGTTGGTATTGGGATTAGATTCTATCACTTTAATAAAAATAATCTTCTATAAATTCATTCAAATTTTTTTTGAAATTATATAATTTAAAATATTTTCAAATTTACCTATGTTGATATATGAGAGATATAACAAATCTAAACTCTATACCATTTATAGTTAAATTTAAATTATATTTTATTAAATTGTTAAAAAATTTAAGTTGCTTATAAATAATTTTGTGTTCTTATAATAAACTTGACATTGTGTATAAAAGGTTTAAGTTATGAATGTTATAATATACAAAATAAATTTGTTTTCAATGTTTATTTGTTAGTTTAAAAGGTTCAATTAGGGTTATAATTTAATTAAAATTAGGTATAGGGTTGAATTAGGATTAGGGTTGGGGTAAAGATTAAGGTTCTATAATAAAGCTTGGGGTTAGTGTTATGGTTCAATTGGGGTAGGGCTTAGTATTAGGGTTAGGGTTATGGATCAATTAAGATTTTATTAATGTTAGTTTTAGAATCATAGTTATGTTTAGGGTTGGATATAAAATTAGAGTTTGGTTTGAAGTTAATTAATGTTAGTTTTAGGGTTGGGGTTATGGTTAGACCTATAATTAGTGTTAGTATTGGGGTTAAATTCTATCACTTTAATAAAAATAATCTTCTATAAATTCATTCATTTTGTTTTGAAATTATATAATTTAAAATATTTTTAAATTTACCTATGTTGATATATGAGAGATATAACAAATCTAAACTCTATTATATGTTGTTAAAAAATTTAAGTTGCTTATAAATAATTTTATGTATTTTTATAATTAGCTTGACGTTGTGTACAAAAAGGTTTAAGTTATGAATGTTATAATATAAAAAATAAATGTGTTTTCAATGTTTATTTGTCAGTTTAAAAGATGTACCAATAATGTTGCAATCACTTGTAATAACCCTCCTGGTTGCTAGTTGGACTCAATGGTGTTATGTTTTGTTTTGATGCTCAGATACTATGATGATACTGTTACTGTTTGATATGGTTAGTTAGATGCTAGATGATGCTGTTATTTCATTTTAGACATGATTACTTTATATGACATTATGGTTGATTATATCAGTTGATTTTCTGAATTATGATATGGTGCAGTGATTTAATTTAATATGTTATGAGATGATTGTTAGTTAGAAATGTAATTCATTGATTATGTTATAATTGTTAGAATAGTTGTGACGAAGGACAATATAGCATCACTCGTTCGTGAGTGCCCTGTTATGTTGCGATTCCTTCTCACAATGTAGTATTTTGATTTAATGCTTTGATATATATGTATATATGCACATGTACACAACTTCGTTTGTATGCAGGATTGCAGGTATAAGTCTCGATTCCACCTGCTTCGGCAGGACAAGGCGAGCACCAAATAACCCAACGGATAAATGTTGATACAAAGGTGACGATGAAGTCCTCCCGTTCCATGATGTCAGGTCATCTCATTTGTTTGGTATAGTTGATCTTGTGTAATTGTCGTCATTGTGTGTTGTGTTATGTATTTTGTCTTATTTTAGTTATGAGGACATTTATAGTTATGATTTATTTTAATGATTGAAATAAATTATTTATTTTAATGTTGGATTAAATGGTATTTAAATATTAAAATAATTTAATTATTTTTGAAAATCATATATTTCAATTAAATAATAATTAAATATTAAATGGGACTTAAATATATTTTAACCAATTATTTGGTGGTGGATAATTATGTGAATAATTTATTTAAAATAAATATGTAATGTGAGGTGCAAGAAAAGTTTCAAAACAGGAATTAAAGCAATAAAACAAATAAAAGAATAAAAAGACAGTGTGAGCCAATAGGAATTGAGAGTTGGGAAAAAGCTAGTTTTAAAGAATTGATTTTCTTTTAATTTGGATTTTTGGAGATTTTTTTTGAAGAGATGGGCAATATATTGTTATTTAATTATGAATTTTTTTGGTAAGTTTTTACACACACATAGATATTGTTACAGAAGTTGTGGAAGAGATGGGCTTTGTATTCTGAAAATTGGGAAAGGGTATTGAAAATCTTCTGTTGTATTTGGAGGAGAGTTTTAGAGAGAGATTGCCAATTTGTTTCTGGTGAATGTTCTGGAGAGTCTTCTGAACAAAAAAATAGGATTCAAGTTCGAAGGTGAAGTTGTGTGGAGGAGATTTGGAGGCACGATCAAGGAACACTTCGAGGGCATCAGAATTAACTAGGCACCTGCAGAATTTTGAATAAGCGTTGGACATCAGGTTCCTCTTATATCTTCTTTCTAGTACCTTCCTTTTTATCTTTCTGCTTCAGAGAAAACAAAACAAAATCTATTAGATGTGATTTGTGTGGATAGGAAAAGAAAACTATTGTTGAATTGAAAATTAGGAAAAGATATTAAACTTGAACTTTTGAAAAGAGAAGAAAGATATGGTACTGAACTATTTTCCATTTTGTCAAAAACAAAAGAAAACCCTTATCTTCTGAAATATTCATCTTATCAATGATAGGATTTAAAATAAAAATAAAAAAAATAAAAAATAAAGAAAGGGACTTCCTTATTGAAAATAACATTTTTTGAGGATTTATAAATATATATACTTATATATGGAGTATTCATGGCTCTGGATATTATTTTGTTTCTCTGTATTTCTTTCCTCTAATTTTTTTTAGTACTTATGAAAGTTTTATATATATACCTTTATTTAAATTTATACTGAAGCAGGCCCTAATATTTTATTTGAGAACCTGCGGCGGCCGTACGCCTGTCCATCAATGAAATTTATCATTTTTGAATTTTCTTTTAAAAAAAAATAAAAAATTAAAAAGTTTGTGAAATTGATTTTATTTTTATTTTATTAAAGATTTGTATTGGGGATGGGAGGGCACGGCAGGCCGTACCCACCTGCCCCATGTGGCGGACTGCCACAACAGTCCTTACGGCTGCTGTACGCAGCAGTCTGTATTAAAGATTTGTATTGGGGATGGGAGGGCACGGCAGGCCGTACCCACCCGCCCCCTATGGCGGACTGCCACAGCAGTCCTTACGGTTGTTGTACGCAGCAGTCCGCGTACCCACCCGCCCCCTGTGGCGGACTGCCACAGCAGTCCTTACGGACTGCCACAGCAGTCCTTACGGACTGCTGTACAGCCCGCGACAGTCCGTGGGACTGTCTGGTAAAGCCTTATGGCTTTTAAATATTTTATGTATGTTTTTTTTAGTTTCATTTTTTTTTGTTTATTTAATATGAATATATATATATATATATATTTATGTTTTTATATTTTTTTAATGTATTTGATCATTTTCAAAATATAATGATGGCTTTTATAAATAAAATTATAATTAATTTAGGTAATATTAGTTTTCAAAATGGGTTACAATTATTTAATGTTAATGTAATTCATTATAATTCAATAATGTAGATTTGTATTGTGTCCAAATGCTCAATTTTGTTGTAAATAAGTAATTATTTTATGTATTTAAAATGGGCACCGTTTAAGTTATTGTTTGATTTAACAAGTATGTTAGACAAGATTTTGGTCTTTTTGTTGTGATTGTAGACCTTGTTGAGACAATTGAATTTAATTGCATAAACGGGAATGGAAAACAGATTTACTGGTGCAACCTTGTAATTGTGATGTGAATTTTCCTGTTATGTCATATGTTTTTCTTTATAGCTTTGTGTTGACCCGTGGGAACCCTATCGTATTTTAACCTTAGTCCAGAGGCATGTTTATTGTTGGAGTTGTCTTCGTCTTGGTTATACCTTTGGTTTCGAAGCTTTGTAATTTGTGCTTGGAAGGGTTGGACGTTTTCTTATGATAGTTTGTTATGGATTGTCGCGAGAGAAATAATACCTCGCATGTGTGGATTCGAGTATTATGTTTTTATGATTTGGTCCAACCCTTGCCGATTTGAGATATGTTAGGGGTCATAGGAGGGAGAGTGGCTCTTCGTGGGCGCCGACGCCTCGGATGAGGAAGGGCCAGGATAACCCACGAAAGAGTAGTAAACAAGTGATAACCTAAACAATAGATTTAGGGGGTTGGGTAGTTTAAAAACACAAGATAATAAAACATTGGATTCCTCGGCTATGCATTAGGGCTACCCTAGACTAGTGATAGATTGAGAAGGCCGTGGTCGGCAAAGCCATAGTCTCGTCTTCATGAGAGATTATTGGTTCCACATCAGCTACCCTACGGTGCCAGCGCCTCAGTTAGGAGGAAGGGCCAGGAGATCCATAGATGGGTGTCGGTGCCTCAGTTGGAGGAAGGGCCAGGAGAATCCCATGAGAGCTATGCGATGACACTCTCCACTTGACACCCTTGTGCTTTGTTGTTGCCTCTGGATGTTATCTCTTTGTGATGTTTCTTTGAATTCTTGTGAATTTGATTCATGATTGTTAAGTGATAGTACTTCATGTTATCATGATGAGTTTCTTGGTTTTACTTGTTATGTGATTTGAGTACGTCGATGATTGTGCATTGCATACTTGAGTTGTACTTGTTCTGTATCATGTTGTTGAGTCAGTTTGACATTCATGGTTGGGTTCACTTCCTCGTCACCTCTGAGCACGGGGGGTGAGTTACTTGTAATTCACATGGTTGGGTGGAACGTGCTCCGCACCCATTGGGTTCCCCATCAGCGTCTTGTCTTCTCAGCATTCCGCAGTGGAGTTGTACCAGTGATCAGTTGTACTTCATATTTCAATATACTTGTATCAATTCCCATGTTGGGAAATTCAATGTAATTCATGTATCAAAGAAAATTGTAATGTAATGTTATATCAATGATGTAATAGTTAGGTTCTTTTGTAACTCTATTAAGAGATTTATCATGGATGTAATATTGCAATGTTTATTATGCTCGCATCATGATTATCGGATGTATCATTGTATATGGTTATCATAAATTAAATGGTTATGTTATATTCTTTATCTTTATTCTGTTTAGTTGTTGCGATGTAACCTCGCGTGCCCCAGAGAACCAAGTGTATGAATGCTATGTGTTATGCTATGTGGTTATGTTTTAATGTTATTGCATGTTTACTTTTATTATTTAAAAAAAAAAATTATTTGCGTTATGTGTGTTCTCTGGGGTTTGCACGACGGGCGTTACATCACTAACGATTAATTTTTTCTTGATGGTTAAAATAGATTGGTAAGTAAATTTATCTATAATAAGTAAATTTATCATTGATTTTTTCTTGATAAGTAAATCAATATTTCATAAATTTATCTATAATTCTTATTAAATTTTTCTTAATTATATTAAATTATATTTTATTAAATTGTTAAAAAATTTAAGTTGCTTATAAATAATTTTATGTGTTTTTTATAATTAACTTGATATTATGTATAAAAGGTTTAAGTTATGAATGTTATAATATTAAAAAATAAATTTTTTTTCAATGTTTATTTGTTAGTTTGATGTGAGAATAATGTTGCATAGTAATGATTAATTTTTTCTTGATTGGTTAAGTGATATTGTGAAATTATTCTATGTTAATTTATTGTTATGAATGCTATATAATATAAAGAAAAATATTTCTAATATATTTTTAATGCATCTTTGTATTTTATAAACAAACATCTAAAATAAAAATGTGATTCTAAAAAAAATACAACTTAATGAGTGAACATACATTTAAAGTTAAAAGTGAAATTATAAAACAAATTGTAAGTTTATTTTATTTTTCTTCTATAAATATAATTTTTTATTTTTCTTCTATTAAGAATTATCTTTTAATATTATAAATGTTAGTCTACTAATCTCTAATAAAATTTATAACTATTAAAAATTATTACACACAATAAATTATAAATTCTCAAATCAAATTGAATTATGCATATAAAAAAAAATCATAATAAAATATTTTGAACTAATATTTTAGTAGTAAATGTTTTATTTTTATTTTTGAACTTTTTAAATTTTATAACTATGATATGGATGCTAATAAAAATAAATAAATGATGTTCATTAAAAAATTATAAACTCTCATTAGTAAATTATAATTGAATTATATTTTAGAATAAAAGACTTTGAACTAATATTTTACTCATAAAATTGTTTTATTTTTATTTTTCAAATATTAAATTTTATAATTATAATATAGATGCAAAATAAATTAAAAAAATATTAACAAAGTAAATCAGAATTTCATTTCAATGTAAAGGAATGAGAAATCTTTAAAAGATTATTATAATCAATGGTTGAGGTGACTATAAACTCAATCGAATAAATATGATATAGGGAATGAAAGTAAGAAAGACTCAATGAAAATTATCTATATGATATGCCAATTTAATGGAAGCACCAAAATCGCTTATATCGGGTGAAAATTGTGTACCAATTAGATTGAAGAGAATTGATTTTTGAAATGTATTTTGTTATATAATTCACATCTATACATTGATAATAGATTGAACAATTCAAATAGAAAAATTACTCAAGTTCTCATTGGTTAAAATAAGAGTTATTAATAACTAGTTAAATTCTGGTGGTGCCTATAGTTCCCTGGAAAGAACTATAAAACAACTCATGTTGTTTTTCGTCTGCCTAGTAATGCCCACTTCTCCTTTTAATGAATATTTTATTTTTTAAGGGTTGATTTAGTGCTATCGTTGATCTATTTCCTGCAGATATCAACGATTCCCACCATCCTGTGATCGAGAATTGAAGGATCATGAAATCATTGGGCAGGCGCCACGTGTCCTATCCATGGGATCAAATTTGTGCTATCGTTGACCAACTGCCATTTGATCTGAGTCATTCCCCGCCATCCCGCAATGGTGCTTGGGTTGATTGCGAAATCATGGGCGGGCACCATATGTCTCATCTAATGAAGCCTAAAGAGTAAAGGAAACACTAGCTGACTTTAAATGTATTAAGGGGCGGATTACTAAAGTGTTCTCGAGATGCACATGTTGTAAATCGATGGATATGTTATATTCTAGCTGGAAAAGCTTCTTGAAGGTTAACAACATGGCTTGTGACTATGTTATAGGAATGAGATCATTGATGCTCAGGATCAATGGTTGGCCACCATCATGCAATTAAAAGTTTTAGGATTGCGATATAGCGGGTAACTGCCACATGGAAATCCTTTATAGTGTATGGTAAGGTGGGCCCCTTATCGCCGTGTTGGAAATTGTGTCAACTTGTTTTGAAGGTGGTCATCGATGATTTCATCATCCTAAAGAATCAACAACTTAAATTTAAATCTACATCAAATATGGTTGGAGTCATTTGTCCAATGCGAAATTAAGCTTTAATGGCAGATGAGACACTTGCTGGCATAATTTGATCGACAATAAAATCAATTTTCTTGCTTGGTATGTATCACAAAGCATTCAACTATTTCGCGAAGCAGTTTCAGAGCTGAAGGTAGAATTGCGAGTTTCTACAGCGAGAATTTGGGAGTTCTACGAACAAAGCCGTGAGTTTATTTTCGGTGCCTCCCAGTCATTTTTCATTTGAATTTGGGAAAGGATTAGCTAGATGTGTTGTGAGCTTGTTGATGAATGTGTTAGGGCTATAGTTTAATTATAGTTGTGAGAAATTGCAGTTTTTTGTCCTGTAATTTTCTATCTCTGGTTAGTCCTAGCTATCTGAATTATAAAATTGTAAAGAAGCCCTAGTTTGTCTGAGATGACACCACCCAAGCAACATTCTCACCAGACTGAATATTTGAAATGAAACCTATATGATGATTTCCTATATCAATTGCCCTTGTCAATGAATGATAGGAGGAAGGGATTGGTCCTAATGCGAGGGAAAATCTTGGGGGAAGGGTTAATGTATAATTGCTCCAACATTGCCAATGCTAGGGTTCCCCTCATTGGTTTGGAATTGTTCAGATTGTGGTACAGATAAAGGAATTTGCCTCACCCTTTTTCAAATGGATGGATGTATGATATGGGGAAGCTAGTGGTACCAAATGTATTCCCTGATGTAGACCTGCTTAGGATAGTGGCTGCAAGATATGACCCTGTTACATGGATAATCAGGGACAATGATGGAAAGGTTCTATTGAGCATTAACAGAGAAGAGGTCCAACATATTTTTTGACTTGAGTGAACCGAGCGAAAACTTGGTTCCTATCAACCTTGAGGAAATGAAGCAGGAGTATGCAAAGCTGAAATCTTTTTTTAGAGCAAGGTTGCTTCCACCTCATCTAGCTAAGGCAGGAGGTTCAAAATTTCATATCAGCTCCAGTGACCAAGAACCTTTCAAATTAAATTGTTTTGCAAACCATTCCTTGGCCACTTTCTATTCTTTATGTCAGATTTTGGGTTTCAGTCCTGGTACGGTAATGCCCATTGTTTATATGTTCATGGGGGTGCAAATACAAACCCTAACTTCTTTGTGACCTATGACTTCACTTCTTTCTTGGCTGAGAGGATGCATGAAGGGTTGTCAAAGCTGCAAAACAATGATACCAACACTCAATTCTTTTGGTATTCTATACTAATGCATATGTTTTTGTTTAAGAATGTTGACTTTTTCTTTGAGAGGGTGAAATTAAGGAAATCAGTGGATGGAGAAAGATTGCCAATATAGATATGGGCTGTAGATTTATCTTGTAATAAGGAAAGCACTAGTTATGTGCAATTTGATAATTGTTTTGCTTCCAGATTAAGGGCTAGATTAATGGTGAATATACCTAGGATCCCTAAGGAATTACACGATTTTCTCATGCCAAAGGAGAGGAATCCAGAATTGAAGGTTTACCATAACTAGGGTGACATTATCCCATACCCAGTCAACACTGTCTTGAGAGTATATGGTTTTCAAGGAGCCCCTCATATACTGGCATACAATGTGCAACAAGAGTGAGATTTTTAGAAGTTATGTGGTAGATAAGTTGTATTCATGAGGACAACCACACTAGAAGGGGTAAGGGAATATTTTTTCTAGATTATACAGTGGTGTCTAATTTTGTATTTTCAAAGGGAGTCTAGACGCATTTTGATAATTTCTTTAATGCTTACCATTTGAGGTGTGGACCAAAGTAGCAGCATGATCCTGAGGGTTTCTTTGCTCTTTTCAGACAAAGAATAAAAGATGGAAAATTTGTGCATGAGTTCAATTTCCCTGAAGACTTGATTAGAAATGAATTTGATTTGAATAGACAGGAATTGAACAAGGAGAAATGGATGGCTTATGGTAAGCTACTAGATGTTGTGCAAAAAATGGATCCGAAATATGATCCACTATTGGAGTTCATTCCCCACCATAAGAAAATTGATTTTTTGATGGGAAACTTCAAGGAAATTATGGGCACATTGAGGACAAAAAAAATAAATTTAGAACTGAGTCTGAGTCTACAAGAGCAAGGTGCCAGACCAATTGAAACAGGGCCAACATACCAGCCTAGAGAAAGATGGCCTATTTACAGGAGGAAAAAGGATAGTAGTAGTGATGAAGAAGTGGACAGAAAAGGAAAATAGATTATGAAATTGCCTCCACAACCAAGTCCAAAATTCAAAGTGCCTGGGGCAATCAAAATTATTGATTTAGAATCATCACCGGAAGACAATCCCTCATCACCACCATCCGAGCCAATCCCTAAGAGGCAAAGAATTGATCAACCACAGAAGGATCTGATGGATGAGATTATTGTTATTGATCAAGACATGGAAGTTGGTATACCTTCCCCTCCCAGGCCAGCTGAATTAGTTTTATTTGATTTAGATATGAAAGGTAAAAGTGTACAAGATACAATAATGGAGGCATGCAAGGAGTTTCTAGATGACAATATATTTGTAAAAACTCATGTATTCTTCCAATTGGTATGGAGGATGAATTTTGAAGAGTATCAAGATAAATGTAGGCAGAGAAGAGAACTAAGGCCTGACAGGTCAGACCAGGAGAATGATGAGGACGTAAAAGCTAAATTAATGGAAGAATTCAAGAACATCACTCCTAAAGAATGAAGAAAACTGGTGAGTCAAGCTGGTGTATTAATTTTGTCTGAATGGGATATTATAGATGTAGTATCCTTTAATGCTATTATGAAGTCTAAGAATCCCTTTCAAGACTCTGAAGAAGAGGTCAACGCAGTATTGCAAAACTCTGCTTTTAGTGAGGAATATGAAACTTTGGCAATTTGGGAATTGGCCCCACAAGGGAGAAAACTAGATGTTTCTGATAGTAATCCAAATTTCAAGGGAGGATTGATAATAAAGAGAGCTTTAGAGACCTCAACCACTAAGGCCACTAATTTGACTATGAATGTGGCCAAATTGGCCCAAAAGATTGCTGAAAGGGAGGAAGTTGAAAGGAAGAGCTTAATAGAAAAATATAACCTTTTGATTGAGGAGTACGGCAAGATGTAGTAGAAAAATATTGAGTTGCAAACTGAAGTGGAGAGGTTTAGTTATAAGAAGATTGGGGAGACATCACATGCTCCAGGAACTAGTACATTACTTTCCACAATAAGGTTAGTGCCTCCTACTTCTCCAATTGTTTCCACACTAGGATCTCCCAGTCAGAATCCTATCCCCACCTTTTCTTTAGAGGAAGTTGAAGAAGAAACAGAGTGCTTCGTTGATCCTACAAAGAAGCAGCTCTTGCAAAAAATTGATGAATTGCAGGCATCATTAAACAAAAGTGAGGAGGGATCTCTCTTAAAGCAAAAGGAAATTGTTACTACTATTTTGAGGCATTTAAATGAAAAGGTTGATAGCAAATTGCTATCTATACATTCTTTATATTCTTTGTTGTTAGCAGCAATAAAGAATATTGATAGGGATCAGGAAGTAGCGATACCAATAATTGACAATTGGATCCCTAGGGCCAGTGATCTGGATATCATGTATAAGGCCTCAAGGTTTGATATAAATAATAGGCCCCCATCATTAAAGCCTACTTATGTGTTAGTAAAATCATTGCAAGGTTTTCATACCTTACCAGATGACTTGAGTAGGAAGATTAGGGAGCTAGTGAAGAATTTCAATGATTGGGGTAACACATTGTTACCTGATATAATTGATAAGCAAGGGAAAATTAGGTCATTTCAACAATGGCAAGCTCAAGCAAGTGAGGCCATCAATGATCAAATCAATTCAATTTGTGATGACTCAGACTATGATTTTTTAGTGAGCTGTATGGACAAAATCATTAGTACTAGCTCATTTTTTGAATCTTTTGAAAGAGATGTGAATCAGGTAGCGGTAAAATACACACCTTATAATACCAAGGTGGATGAGGTAATTAATTTTGACTAACTGACTGATGATGAGTACCAAAATTTTGTAACTAAATATTTGACTGAGGAGGAATAAAAGGAGTGAACTACTAATAGGTGGAAGATCAGATGATGTAGTTGCAACGGTTCCAATTTTGTATTGACAGCTTTCTCGGTGCAGTTTTCTTGTGGTTTTTCGCATCAATGTTCCTCAGCTAATGTGATGAACAAGAATATTTTTCAAGGTGGTGGCTGTTGTAAAAAAATTTGGAAAATCACCAGGTGCTTCAATTGACTGGTGATAGATGTACTTTCTAGCCCGATGCTTGTTTACTCCTTCATTTTCTATAAGAAGGATTTCAAGGCCAGAAGTACGGGTTAGCAAGTTAGATAATTTTTGTTGAGTCTAGGTGAAGTTGCAGAGTGAATTGTAAATTCCGATGGTTTTAGAGAAATGCAATTTAGGTTTTGAGTCATTATGTAATAGGTTTTGAGTTCATAGAGATTTAATGTTGTATAACAGTACTAGCATTTGAGTTGAACTGAAAATTCGAGCTCATGTCTCTCCATTGTACATGCATATCTGAACTTTGAATGAAATAACTAAGGGTTGTTTTATCCATCTCACTGTTGTGGTGTGTATGATTCTATTTTAGCTTTAATTCAAGGAATTAATCAAAATGCTTGGATGGGATTGTTGTATAAGGATTTGATAAGTAGTCCTCGGTTAGAATGCATATTGATGAAATTGTAATGCAATATTGTCAGGGATCTTATATGTGATTTATTAAATCTGTTATAAGCCTCTAGATGCTTATGAATTTGACTCTTGCAATGGATATATGGCATTGATCTAAGTTGTAATTATTAGTGTAGTTCAGTATTTGTTTGTATTTTCCTAGAGCTTGCTACAAATTGCAAATAATTGACTATCCTATATAATAGATTGTGTTTAGTTATCTCACGCTCCAGATAGTTGATATTATCTATGAACAACCAATTCTACTTGATATTATCTTATTGTGTTGAGATATTAAGTGAGATCATCTGCTATTATTAATGTTGTTTAAAATAATGGTGCAGAGGTTGTAAACACATTAAGGGATCACCCTCCCGGGTCTTGCAGAGCCCGAAGTGTAGGAGGCTTTTAAAGTCCTCATCAGTTGGTCCAGGTCCTTTGAGATGCCTTCGATTGGAATTGGAAATTCCATAGGTAGATTAGAAGAAAAACCTAGTTACATTGTAAAAAGAATCAACATACATGTCAACCATTGAACAACCACCTCTACAATTGACTTTTTAATCTTTTATGATCACATGAAACATAAAACACACTAATTTCAAGGTTGTTAACATCACTATTGAAATGTTTTAATTTTTTGACCTTTCAAACATTAAAAAGTAAATCATTAAATTAATTATGTAATGGCATAAAAATTAAAAACATCATGAATTAATTATGTAACCACATAAGTCAAATATAATTCTATCAAGAAATTAATATCAAATAGATAATATAATTGCATAACTTATACATTTCAATGTCATTGATCTTCTTCTTCATCCAACTCTTTGTTTGTATCATTCGATCCAGATTCGACATTGTAAGGCTTGGTCATATCATCATCATCATCATCATCATCATCGATATCAATTTCAATAATGTCATCATCCACTTGGATATCATCTTCATGAACATTAACTCCTACATCATCATGATCTAGTTCCTCCTCTTCGACATCTTCTTCAGGGACATCATCAACTTACTGTTGATCCTGGTCATCATCTACATCATCTTCTAGTTCTTTGGTATCTTCTTCTTCCACCACATTATACTTTACTGGCCTTCCTCTTGGATCATGTCTAACAAAAAATTACCAACCTGCTTTACTTGGAACCTCTAAGTAAAATACCTGCTCACATTGGCTTGGAAGAACATAGGGCTCATTTCCAACTCACTCGATCAACCTTGTATTAACCATGGTAAATCTATTATCATGTTCAATAACAGTTCTCTCAGGATCATTTTTATTCAATCGTAACTTGTACCATAGGATAACGAATATAATTAATCTGAAGGACTTAAAGTCACACTCAAGTATATCATCCAAAATTCCATAGTGTCAATTTTCTGAGACTTTTGGATGTATGTCGCTTATAGATGAAACATTAGTCACCTAAAATACTACAGTTATACCAGAATCACAAGTTTTCTTCATGTCATCCAACATTTTGATTCAAAATTTATGACCATTGTACCACATAGCCTTGTGGTGTTTCACCAGCAATATGTCAAACATGTAAAAATCATTGCAATATCGTCAATTGATAAACATATTTATTTTTGGCAAAATGTATGCAAAGAAAACAATCTCAATATATATATACATCAATATGCTTGAAAATAATTAAATAATCTGGGTGATTAATATATTTATACGTACATGTTTATCTCTTAAACCATATGCTTCTTTAACATTGGAATCTCCATTACGATGAGCTTCTTTAACCAATGAAGCCACACCTTCCCATGTTAATGTGCGACCAAATTGTTGACATCATTCAATCCATACCATCATCCAATCAAGATTGTTGGTGACGTACAAATGTAGTACATCCCACTCTCAACCAATTGTACCAAAAAAAATTAAAATTCACAAATGGTGTATAATTAGTTAAATACCACAGTATACAACCTTAATTTATAATTGATGTATATTGAAGATTAAAAATTAAATAAGTACAATATACATAAAAACCCTATGTAAAATGTATTCCAGTTAATCTCCATGACCATCTTATAATTACCTCTCACTTTCTTCAATCTACCTTTCCCCAACAGGTACTCCCCTCCGAATTTGTTGATGGAGTTGGGATCCCAAATGCGATCTACATGGATCTTTGCTTCAAACTTAGGAAGATATTAATTAATGTACACCATGGTCTAGTATACCATATATCCCTCCACCATAGAACCCTCAGGATGTGCTCTTTTTCTAACCAAATCCTTCAAAAATTTCAAGTGCCTCTCAACCATCCACATTGACCTTGTGTGTACAGGTACACACAATTCAATCTCCTCAACTTGGTGTATGAGATAGTGTTCTTGTGCATTGAAAAATGTTGAAGGTAGACACTTTTTCATTTCACACATTAGACGAGGAATTTTTCTCTTCCAATAATTTATATCTTCTTTATGGATTTCTTTAGATGATAGCCATCTACAAGTGATTCTAGGCACAAATATATTAACGAGATTTAACAAAAATATAAAGTATATTACATAACAAGTAAAAAAAATGGCAATTATAAGATGTATACAGTGAATTGAACAAATCTCGCTACTTACCTCATGTATTTTTCAAGATTATATATAACTTGCTTGACATTGTTGTCAAATTTTTTTTGGAGAGATAGAGGTAGAACGTACTGCAACAATTAGAAAATGATCTTTTCATTATTTTTCCAAAAGTAGTAAACACAATACACTAAAAAGTACATGCATTATACAAGTGTATATAATATAACAGAATAATTACCTTAATGAAGGTATGCCAATCATGCATTTTCATCCCTGACCCAAATTCAACTTTCTTTATTATTATATTGTTTATGTTCGCACCGAATCCTATGGGAAATCAATTTTTTTGTATGACTTCTTTTATAGCATTGCTTTGCTGCTATGTTAATAACCAAGGAAGGGCACTTATATTAATTTGGTCTCCATCATTATTAAATTGGATGACATTTTTCATTGCATGATTGACTTCTTGAATGTCACTACAAATTTTGACAATTTTGAACATTTTCCATAACGTTTTTGTTATATTCTTTCTGATATGCATTGTATCAAACAAATGCACAATTTGTAGCTGCTCATAGTAGGGAAACCTACTAAATTGTCTAGGATAACTTTTTAGTCCTTGTGGAAGCCAGCCATTAATGCCTTGACCACCTTCATGAAGCATATAAGTTAAACAAATTAACAACGACAATCATTGTCAATTACAACATGAGTAAACACAACACAATATAAAAATATAAATTCAAAACATATCATATATGATAGATAAATAGTTTGATCCGATGTATAACCTTGACGATTAATTCTATTATATTCCAACTTCCATAGGCGAGGTGACATTCTTCATGGTTTTGATGTAGTCTCCTCTTTCCCATTGAAAATATGTTTTTTGGTAGTTTGATACTTATGATTTCTATGGAGGAAGTGTCTATACTCATCAAACACCTGCTTTCCTAAACTTGTTGAATGACGAGATTTCATCTTTAGACCACAAATTGGACATGCAAATTTTTCCTTTGTTTGAAGACCTGCAAGATGATATATACTTGGATTAAATATGTTAATTTTTTTAATTATATATAATGAATAGATTATTTTATAAACATGCATGATATCTATTTCAACAAATTAAATATTGTTAAAGTGTAGTCGAACATTATAACATACCACAAAAATGTGTTAGCCTTGGGGCATCATGAACTTTCCATACAAACATTGCATGGAATTGAAATTGTCTTTGTCCTATTAGTCTAGAGACGTCATACATAGTGACGCCATTCCATAACTTTAGTAACTCGTCAATAAGAGGCTCAATATATACATTCATATCTTTAACTTGGTACTTACCTAGTTGAATGAACATAAACATTACATAATTATTATAACCATTTTACTACAATATATATAAATTAATGTACATGACTATTGAATAAAAAAAATACAAGTCATTATGCAACAAATAAGACAAATGAGATGCTACTATGTTAAAGAAAATTGATGTAAACAAACATCTGGAACAATCATTGACAACATTATGTGCTCCCTCTTTATTGACATCCATGGAGGAATGTTATTGTTGATAAAAAAAATAGGCCACACTAAGTAAATAGATCATAGCTCTCCAAATGGATTGACACCGTTCGCTCCCAATGAAAGCTTGAGATTACGAGGTTCTTCTTTAAAGTGTGGCCATTTTTCCTCCATGTCCCTAAATGCAAAACCATCCACCGGTATTTGAAGAATGTCATCTCCACTTCTATTTCGTGCATGGTAATCCATAAATTGCGCTAAGCTTTCACACCTAAATAATCGTTGCATACGTGGAATAATGGGAATATAACGAAGAACCTTGCGAGGCACCCTTTTTGTTAGTTGATTTGTTCGATATCTACTGATATGACATTTTGGGCATTCTGTTGCAAATTCTTGTTGTTTATGATATACAATATGATTATTGGGACATGCTTCTATTGCTTGATACTCCATTCCGATATCTTTCATAATGGCACATAAATCTTGGTATGAGCGAGGTAAAATATTAATGGTACATATTTCATCCTTTATTTACTAGTGATGAACTAACAACAATTACAATAGATGAAAAAGGATGACATATATGACATACCTTAACATCTGTGAGATTGCTATGTTTGATAAACCATTAATAACCTTCAAGTTCAACAACAACAATACAATAGAGAGAAGAGTTGTTTCAGATCCTTCATAAAGGGGCTTGTATGCCTTCTTAAGTATAGATAAATCATGAACATCATCAAAGTCAGCTTGATCATCATGATCAGCTCTACCACTAAATGTGTCACGGATCAATGTATTCATACCATCATCTTCAACTGTATTTTTTGGCGCATGATCATCTTCTTCCATAGGATCATTAACTTCATCTTCAATATTCATAGCTCCATGTTCGCCCGCTTGCAAAACCACATTCTCCGAGCCGTGATAATCCATATCATTTTCCCTAGGGCACCCCACCTTTATAATAATGATAGACACAAATAAACCATGATCATAATCAAGTGATTATATATATATACATATATATATAATGTTAAAATGATGTAAACATTTACAAATTCAATCAATATAAACACATAATGAACAACTTACCAATGGATGATAATCATGCCCCCCTTCAACGTGACCATGCTACCTACAATTTTTCTTAGTTGTTGTGATTAAAAGTCATATCATCTTTAAGCCCTTGCAATTATTGCAAGGACAATAACATTTCCCATCACCCTTTCTTTTCAATCTAGCCCACAATCTATCAAGTGTCTCTTCATTTTGTTCTGGACTAATATTATTTGACGTGATTTTTCTTTACCAAGCTTGACTATTTAGATCTTCAAAAAATATCAAACTCACACTGCAATAATTTTTATTCATAGACAGGTAACATAATCTAATAATTCTAATATTTTACAACAAAAAAATTTAATGACCCCAAAAAAACACATTAAAATGCTAATTCCAAAACTTATTAAATTTTTATTTTACTATGATTTCCAACCGTTCAGATTCCTAAAATCAGAATATTGAACTTGATCACAAACTTCCTACAACAATGGAGGTAGCGAGCTAGTAAGAGCAAGTGACCCATTCCTAAGGAGCAGCAAGTCGAAATCATCATTGCTAATATCAATACGGATTTATCCTTTTAGTTACAGATGCAATGTGTCACTTCTTATGACGAGCTTATCCCTAGGGCCCTCAACATTGAGAGAGCCCTAATAAAAAACAATAGAAGAATTGGTAAGAGCATGATTAGGGTACAAACCCTAGGCCTTTGTAGAAACATAAAAAATAACTATAGCAGATTAGTGAGGTTGCAATACCAAAAAGATTCAGACATTGTAAGTAATAACAAAATATTGCAATCTAAAGATTGTAGCCAATAACAAGCACACTATGTAGCTTAGTGACATTTGTAAATGCAATCTATGGTAAGAATAATGACATTCACTTGAGATATGACAGTCAAAAAGAGGCTAAGCAGTGACAACATAATAAAGCTCAAACCTTGAATAGTAAAGTGGATATTTTAATAGTGAGTTTCCTTACCCCCTTGCTGACCTTAAGGGTTTTTCAAAGAATTTTGGTAGTGTTAGACAAGGAAAATGCAATCAAGGAACGACTTTCCAAATGAAGTAATAGTGGTAATCATAGGTTCAATGTTTTTTCTCAGCCATTAATGTATAATGGAGGTAGTGGATTGCATATTTGAGCAATGTTTTGAGATTCATCAAAGATGGGAGAATAGTGAATAATACCTTGTGGACTGTGAAGTAGTGTCAATAAGGTTGAAGGATCTTAAGAACTACAATACCATGAAACAATGAGTCCCATGTAGTAAGTAGGTAGTCTATAGGGCATAGTTTGATTTTATAGAAGGATGCTCATGAAAGGAATCTTCAAGTGATAGTGAGTGAGTTGTTTGAGATTGCAGCTGAGGGTGCAATACCCAGTCTTAAAGGAAGTTAGAAAAGCAATAAATGTGTAAGAAAATCAAATCATACACAACAAACAATTCACAATGTTATCTTCCATAATGCCTTAAGTTTGAAGAAAAAAATCTCATTGTATCTTCATGATGAAAGTGGTGACCTTAATGGTCAATCACTGACAACCATGATTTTAAAACATGTTATTGTGCTTATGGAGGCAACATTTTAAGCAAGGTAGTGAGTGGTGGTTTGGAACAATGGCAGGTATGAAGGACTTGCTTTATATGTATACTATGTAGTCTAGCTTAAGAACGTTCTTATAAGAGATTGAAGGTGGATTATGGAACTCAAGGGTTACCATGAAAAGGATTAAAGAAAAGACTGAGATCTATTTAAAAGCCATGGTCATGAAGATATTAAAGATGTCACATGAAAAACCCTAGTAGTTGGAGTAATGAATACAGTGCCAAAGAGGATAGTGTGCTGGGGAAGATTTAGAGATCTCCACATTATCTAATTATAGGGAAATACATCATTTATTTATTTTTTTAATTAAAATAAATTATTATAAACCCTATATAGAATACATTGATACTTCAAAAGCCTCTTAAGGAATTTGAGATTATGCAAATATATGTCAAGTAACATTCATAAGGTTTAGAAAATCTTGATCACTCTCTAGAATAGCCCATTAAACATGGGTTGTGCTTGAATGCACTACATAATTGATATAACACAACCACTCTGCATATCAACTAGAGTTATAGGCTCTTTATTGCAGCAAGAGGTAATCACTCTTCGATCATGCTATAATTACATCATAACATGTTAAACTTGAGACAACCTGAATGCACCCAATGATGATTGACACCTACATTATACAACTTGAATTAACTACATTATATGAGTGCCTCCATTTCTATCACAACATAGCCACATTAAACTTGGGTCACACATGAATGCATCCTGACCAATAGAGTTATGGATCACATAATTATAGTCACAAGAATTTGTTCGTTGGTTGTGATTTTATGGTGATTACACACAACAAAATCTGGACATGAAATTCTCAAAACCCTTAACCTCTAAAAATGAAATCTAATGAGATTTTTCTTTAAAATATGATTTTCAAACCTGGAACTACAAATCTGACTTCACAACTGAATTCTGCAAAAAGACAATGGCTACGCTCAACCTGGCGATATCTTCTTGAATTTTTTCTAATTTTTTCCAAGAAAATCATCCTTATTTCTCCACAAACTATCTCAAGTAGAGCGAAACACCATCTCAATAAATCAGGCGCGAACTCACTTTTCTTTATGTCGGCCACAATTTTATTTTTTTCTATTTTTCATGTTTGTCAAAAATTTGATGAAAATGATAGCAGACATTTTGAAAAACCCTAGGTTTATCAAAATTTCGACGAACGTCAGGGATAAACCTTCAAAAATTGAAAATTACACATCAAATTTTACAAGCACCCGACGAACATCATATTTTACATATTTTGTTAGACAGTTTCGTCGAATTTTGTAGTCAAATGAGCTAGTGATTCAATTGAGTTTATTGTTTAAGTCCTTTCACATTAATTTTATTATCTTTATTCATGCATTAATTATAGTATGAGATTAAACAAATATTTTGGGATGAAAGGGTGGTTTATCTTTTATCCCATGATGAAGCTATTATTGTAAAACCAATAAAGGAAATCAAATAGATTTGATATCAAAGAAATGTCACCTAAAACCATAATGAAGTATAAAAATCATTTTCAAATGTATAAATATATACTAGTGATTGTGGACATTGAAATTGTACTCCCTTCTTGGAGATAGTACAATCCTTGGTCTAATTTGGACCTATCTTGGGTACCCTTGCATTAATAATCTTTTAAATCAACATTTATAAGCCCCTAAGACCCATTATTCTTGACCTTGAGGCTTATTCCACTCATAAATCATATCAATCCCAACAAATAGCATTTAATTTAGAAAACCCACCTCAAAAACCTTAAGTGGGACCCATTCGCCACCTTGGGTGAATGAGTCCCCTATGGTGGGACTAAGTCGCCCAGACTAGTGAATTAGTCCCTTTTGGGGAATATTTCAATTTTGAGCAGGAAATTCACTGACCTAATTCAAATTTTTGATGGATGTCAGCTTGTGAAGTCTAATAATGATCAATTAGGTATTGATGCCTATAAATATAAGTTTTTAAGTCATTTTTTCATATCATCTAGTCATTTTAACACACAAATTCAATAATCAAGTGTTGAATATCTTTCACAAGAGGATTCACAAGTCTATCTATAGCAAAGTTGAAGCTTTTAGGGCAGGATTCAAGGGTTTTTTCAGGTCTTCAAGCTCACTTTTTGTTCAAGATCTTGCATTTCTTAGGGTTGATCATGGATTCCTATGGAGAATCATGAAGAATTCTAGGTTGGGAAGATGCAACTAGCCATCAACCCAAGCCTAAGGACTTGTTTTCTAAGTGATTCCATCTTACATTTTCTCTCTATGTTCAGCCTAAGGAAGGTTTGCATGTTATTAACATTCATTTATAATGTGATTTATGTCTCTTGGAATGAGTCTTACATCATTCTAGTTTCATTTATGCATCTTATTTTTGCATGTTAGAATAGGGTTGCATCTTGCTTCAGATTTCCTAGTCTTAGATACACTTAGGGCTAGGGTTTTGCTACATATTTCATTATTTCATTCAAGGTTTAAATACCAACTATGGGTTTGAATGATGCAAACCCCCCATTAGAAACTAAATTATTATTATTTTTTTAGGTGTTTTCGTAGAGTCGGATCTAGGTTGCAGTCTGGGAGCAAAGTGAAGGTGTTGGAGTATAGATCTATGATTTGAATTTTTGGAAAAGAAAAAAAGAACTAATATGCTAGATTAGTGGAATATGAGTCCCATTGAAGGTATTTACCTAATCAATTTGTAGATTCTAGTACCCATTTCTCTATAACTCCTTTCTGGGTAGAAACACTTATTTGGGACTAAGTCACCCAGCTTGGCGTATGAGTCCCAATTGATTAGAAAATAAAATTTTCCAAAATTTTAGAGGAATCTACAGTCTTCACTCTAGCCTCTATTAGATTCCAGGTGCACTCTTTCTATTTGGCTTCTCTATCTTGTTTTACATTGCATTCAATCTATCTTTCTGCATATCACAACGTGTTTTCAAACACTTTGTATTTCTTTAGTTTTGCATTAATAATCAATATCTTTTATCAATTTCTAGCCTTAAGAACAATATCCTTTGACATATTTCAATCTATCTTGTATTGATATCTCAAGGATTCATTCTTGAGTGTGAACTTTGTGAATTCGGATCCCTCTTCCTTCATTCCCCTTTTAGGTGTTGATAAGGGAAGTTGTGCATTACATTTCCATAGTCCACATTTTGGTGAACTCAGCATTAGAAGCATCATTTTTTCTGATTTGGAGAACATTTACATCCTATAATTAACTTGTATTGCATTACTTAAATTTCATTCTAGGGCTTTAAAATTTGTATTAGTGAAAAGCTCATTTAGCTTGCATTATTGCACTTCATTTCATTGAAAAACATTAAAATTTTGCATTTTCACTTTACATCTACATTGTATATCATAGAACACATAAGACTCAACCAAAAAACTCATAAAAAATTAAAAAATACCCCTATTGGGACTCATTCACCATCTTGGGTGACTTAGTCCTAGTGCACATTTTCCATCACTATTTTTCAGAATCTTGTTTCCAATTTTTAAGCTTATTTTTGTTCTCAATTAATTTTTTTGTTTCAGTTTAGTTATCTTCTATTACATTGAAATCATTAGATTTAGCATCATTTAATTTCATGGCAATTATGGATAGCATTAGATTTTTATAATTTTCATTTTCAGCATTAGTTCCTAGTTCATTTGGATTAGATTCATCACAAAATGAAAACAAACAACTAAAAACACCAAACGAAACAATAACAATAATGCTTCAGTTTATAAAAACTATATCATCCCAACCTTTTAGTAGTGATGACTTGGATAAGTTAGATAAAACTCTACAGGGATTCCTCTCACTAAGTTCATCCACTAAGGTTTTTCATGAAAAACCCAAACAACCCAATGATAAATTATCTCTCAAACATTTTAGTCATGATGACTTTGACATGTTAGATGAATCCCTTTAGGACTTCATCTCAGAAAATCCATCCAGTAAGGTTTGGTGTGAGAAACCTAAAACAAATTATGTCAATGTAATTCAACCTCAACTCATCCTTTACGCACCCTCACATAAGTCTCAACCTTCACCTAAACCTGAGTTTACTCTTTATCCACCTAAACATGATGTTGTTGCACATATGTACAAGACTAGAAATAATTTGCAACCACAACAACCCACCCCAACACCCTTACCTTTTCCCGATCCCATATTTCCTAGTGCTCAAGACTCGTTTGTCTCTACATAGTGGGAAGGAGTATGATCTTGTTGAACAACTTAAGAATACTCTTGCAAAAATATCCCTTTGGGATATAATTCAAAATTCACCAAACTATCACACTATGCTTCGAACAACATTGCAACAAATAGTGGTTCCTCCTGGTATGAAAGGAATTAATATAGTTAATGTAGACATTACCTTCCATCAACATGAGCTCCCTCCATTGGAATTGAGAAATCAAAATGATGTCTTTATGATAATATCCAGATTCAATTGAATAGGTATCAAAAGGACCCTTGTTGATAATGCCTCAACCCTTAATGTGTGTAGTGTGAAACTCTTAGATTGATTGCATGTAGATAAATCCAAAATCGAGTTTGACTCCTTATCAATAAGAGGATTTGACAATGTCAGCAAGCAATCGTTGGTGTAATTACCTTACCTATTACGGTTGGAAAGGATACCTTACAAACTCCTATTCATGTTATGCCTCATGATCTTTCATACAATCTTCTTTTGGGAAGACCTTGGATTCATGAGATGCATGCAGTACCTTAACCCCTTCATCGTATCATAAGTACATCTATAACAACAAGGTTTATCAAGTTGAAATAGACCCTGAGCCTGAAAGTTGCTTACAACTTGAAAAAGGAATCACAAGTCCTCTCAACACATTGATTCCAACATCTAACATAGAACCTCTTGAGATCAACAAACAAGAAGGGTATGTGCAAGATCATCATGGAAAAAAAAGGCCCTTAAGTGGCAAAAAATTCAAAAAACATAGAGTTAGGCAACTTGACGTAAAAATTTTGAATAAGTTATCTATATTATTTCAAAAATATGTAAAAAAATAATATTTAGAAAATTAAATGTAGTTTTTAAACTAATAGGTTTATTTTTTTTAAAAAAATCTATTTGGTAAAAATTTAAAATTTCAATATAGTAGTACTTAAATTTAAGGGAAAAATAAGTAGGTGTTTGTCTGAACACCCTAACCACAGTAAAATGATAATATTTTTTAATAATATTTTAGGTATAAGTAGAGGGCTCATGTCTCGATGTGATGCATATTTTTTGTAATTTTTTCCAAGTAAATAATTAATAATGAATTTTTATTATAACTTTTAAAAAATATAAAAACTTGTACACGACCACCTTAACTTGGTCAAAACTTCATGAAGTTTAGTTTTTTTTTTTTTTAATCCTATAGTATGTGAAGTATAGAATGTGATGCATGTTTTAGATTCAAAAAATGTGATATTTTTTAAAAGGTAGAGATCTTTTTCAATTAGCCTATCAATTAAGACTTTAGTCGTAATTCAAATAGAAAATGAATAATGATTATTTATTAAATTCAAAGTAAAGAATATTTTTTATTGGTAGAAAGCTGAGAATCTCTTTAAAAACCCTTTTCATTTCATCAAATTTGGGTAAAAATTCTTTTTTCAACCACATACCCTACATATACCCATCATATAGCCACTTTTTGGCCCATCATGATCTTGCACATACCCAGAAGAAGAACTAGTGTCCAAATTATTTGGCAATGATTGGGGATCCTTGGAATTCAAACCTTCCTTTATGGGAGAGTATATAATTGCAAGAAAAGATGATGAAAATAAAGAACAACCATTGGTTATGTCCACTCAAAATTTGGAAGAACCTTCACAAGTATGCATCTCATCTCCTTTGGAAGAAAATACAAGTTACGCAACTAATTTTGATGAGATAGATTACCAATAGCCTCTGAACCTCAAAGAAATGGAAAAAATTTATGGGAGAGGTTATGAACTTGTGAAACAATTGGGATATAATGGTAAAGGATGTGGAAAGAACAAACAAGGCATTTTTGTTCCTATAGAACCTAACATGCAAGATACAAATACTGGTTTAGGGTATTATTTTTCTAAGACAACAAAAGCATGTCAACAACCATCAATAAACATCAACACTATCACATGCAAACCAAGAAAAAATATCATAATAAAGCACAGGTTGAATTACTTGATATGGATTTACCACCATCATGGGAGTACTTTGAAAATGATGAAGCTCTGAAACAAATTTTAGGTGCTTATGATAAGACATCTTCTATTCCTTCAAAGGAAAAAGTTACCTATGCTATGATCAGTACCAAGCAAAAAGATATTGACACCAATGAGAAAGACACAAGCATGGAACCATATGATCCTGAATTTCCTAAGTCAAATGCACTTCCCTTGGGAGATACAATTGATATACCAATGGAAATTGATGATAAATAAAAATTCATTAAGATAGGGAAGTTCCTTGATGATGAAGAACAAGAGGATACTACAACCTTGCTCCATGACTTTCCTAAACTATTTGCTTGGACATATTAAAACATGCCAGGAATAGATCTGAAGACAGTGACACACAACATTGTTCTTGCTAAAAATGCTAAGCCTATTTGACAAAAGATACAAAAGATGAATCCTAAAATAGCACTGCTTGTTAAAGGAGAACTTGAAAAATTCCTTGACGCAAGTTTCATATGACCTATTGATTATTCTCCTTGGATCTCAACATTTTCATAGTTGCAAAACTTGACAATCGTATTAGGATGTGTATGGATTTTTGTGACTTGAATAAAGCCTCTTTAAAAGATGATTTTCCCCTTCCTAATATCAACATGATAGTGGATTCAACTACGGGACATGCTTTGTTGTCATTCATGGATGGATTTTTTGGATATAATCAAATCTTCATCAACCCACAAGATCAATATAAGACAACATTTACATCCGTTTGGGAGACATTTTGTTGGGTTATGATTCCTTTCAGATTAAAGAATGCAGGCACAACCTATCAACAAGCTATGACAATGATATTTCATGATTATATACATAAAATCTTGGAAGATTATGTTGATGATATCTTAGAAAAATCATTAACCAGACAAGACAATGTGAATGTCCTTCAGAAAATCTTCAAACAGATGCGCAAATACAACATGAGACTAAATCCAAAAAAGTGTGTCTTTGGAGTAGATAGTGGATAAAAATTTGGGTTTATCATATCTCACAAAGAAATCGAGGTTGACACAAAGAAAATTGATGTTATAATCAACATGCCACCTCCTCAAAACATTTCTCAATTACACATGTTACAAGCAAGAATTCAGGCCATCCATCATTTTATCGCATCCTTAGCCGATCGAATGTTACCTTTCACACATCTCAAAAAGGATGTGCATTTTTATTGGAATGAGGATTGTAAATAGGCCTTTGAGAGTTTGAAGGAATACCTTGCAACTCCACCTGTTCTACAACCTGCTATTCCAAGAAAACCATTCATCCTTTATATAGTTGCACCAACCCATGGTCTTGCAAGATTTTTGGCTCAACAAGACGACAATAGTAAAGAACATATTTTTTATTACATTAGTCGAACTATAATAGATTATGAAAAATGCTACACAACAATCAAAAAACAATGTTTAGCTCTTGTATTCGCTACCAGTAAGTTTCAACACTATTTACTAAATGCGAAAATACAAGTAATGACAACATTTGATCATCTCAAACATATTTTTAATAAAACAGACTTATCAGCATGTCTAGCTAAATGGGTGATGTTGTTGATTGAGTTTGACCTTAAGTTTATTTCATAAAAACCAATCAAAGGTCAAGCCTTGACTGACCACTTTGCTGATGCTCCTTCTCCTTTGGCATTACCTAGCACCCCCTCTTTCCCTGATGATAATGTGTTGAACATTGAACCTAATACATGGGAGTTGCATTTTGATGGATCTAAGTGTAGAACTGGCTCAGTTGCCAGGGTTATACTAATCCCGCCTGCAAGAAAGCCTATTCCCTTTTCATATTGATAATGTGTTGACCATTGAACCTAATACATGGGAGTTGTATTTTGATGCATCTAAGTGTAGAATTGGCTTAGGTGTCGGGGTTATACTAATCCTACCTACAGGAAATCCTATTCCCTTGTCATATCAATTAAATTTCCTATGTACAAATAACACAACTGAATATGAGGTATTAATTGTTGGATTGCATGCTACTTTAATCTTGGGTGTTAAAGATATTAAGATATTTGGTGATTCACAATTAGTGATCAAACAAATCCATAGAACATATCAAGATAAACATGAGAAATTATCAAAATACAAGGATCTCACACTGTATTTGTTACAGAAGTTTGAGTCATTTACCATTGATAACATCCCACGAAAGGGTAATCAACATGTAGATGCAATGGCAAGTGTTGATTCTCTTATATCCCCTCAAGATCATTCAAAATATTTCATATTCACTATGCATCCCATCATGAAACCTTCGATCGACGATAAATTACAAGATGTGTTAACAACTAGTAAGGAAGACTCAAGTGAATGGTATGATGCAATATTTAATTATTTGAAAGATAGTACCTTTCCCGAGTTGACAACTAAGAACATCCGAGCCTGTTTGTGCAAGATTGCATCTAAATGTATCATTCTAACCAATGTGTTGTATCGAAGATCATTCCATGGTCTCTTACTCAAATGCCTAAAAAAATTTGAGATACCCATAGCCCTTGAACAAGCCCATTCAGATGCTTGTGGTGGTCATTTTCGAGGAAAAACATTGGTTCAAAAACTCATTCGCTTTGGATTCTATTGGAGAAATATGGAACAAGAATACTTTGATTACATCGGGAAAATGCCACAAATTCTAGGAGCATAGCAACTTAACCCATACTCCTTGTGAAGTTCAAGCTCAAGTTCTGATATGGCCCTTTGCAGTTTGGGGATTAGACATCATAAGAAATATATCACCCCCTTCTTCTGCTAGACATACATTTATCATCACTGCAACCAATTACTTTACAAAATGGGTAGAGGCCATTCCCCTTCGATCCACAACAACTGAGGTAATATGTCGTTTCATATTGGAACACATTATTTCTTGCTTTGGCCTTCCTTCCACGTTAGTTTCTGATAATGGTACTCCATTTAAGAATAACAATGTGAAGAAATTCTTAGAGAAATTCAACATACAACATCTCTTTTCAACACCTTATTACCCACAATCTAATGGTCAAGTTGAATCAACTAATAAGGTTACTGAACAAATCTTGAAAAAAACTATTAACAAGTATCATAAGGATTGGCATACATAATTACATTATGTGCTATGGGCCTATCGCAAGTGTTAAATCCTCTATAGGGACTACACCTTACAATCTTGTATATGGCAGGGAGGCAATAATGCCCTTAGAGTTAGAGATTCCCATGTTAAGAATCACTCTTCAAGGACTTATTGATGATAGAAACTATAAAGAGAAAAGACTACATCAGCTTCAAATACTCAATGAATAGTGCATCAATGCTCTTGAACATCTTCAAGCTTATGGAAAAAGGAAAAAACACTATTACAATCTCAGTGTCATCGCTCGCACATTTAATAAAGGTTATTTAGTCTTATCTAAAAATCAATGCAACATCAATGTTGATCCCAATGAAAGAGGAAAATTTAGTCATAATTGGTTAGGACCATACATCATTGACAAAAACTTTGGGTCTGGTGCATACGTATTAACAGAACTAGATGGCACACCTCTTAAAGAACCTATCAATGTCACACATTTGCGCTAGTAGTATATCTAATCCCTCTGGATAGTATGAATGATAAAGCACTGTTGTTAGAGCTATCAGATTATATCCAATATGTTTTTTCATTGCTTCGTTCTTGACAACCAGTTATGTGTTTGTCTTGAGCACTAAAGTAATTATTTAATTTTCTTTGATATAGTTACTTTAGGTTTCATACTATTTAAATTCATCTTGTGTGTTATGTTAAGTTAGATTACAGTTGCATTTAATTTAGAATAACATACTTAATCACAATGTGGCATCTAAGAAAAACTGTAGTAAGTTTTAATTAGATTGCATACGATGTGTTAAACAATGAAGACATTAATTAAAGTAACTTTACAAAAGTTATTTTATTAATCACATTGTCATTTAACATTCAACACATAACAAGTAATAAAACATCAAATACTCATATAAATATCAAAGTTTTTTTTACATGTCATCAATATTTACAATTTCACTAAGGTCTGTGACTGACTAATCACTCGGGATCTGTTACTCGTGTTGGTCCAGTAGTAGGATGTCGGGAGACGGCAGTGTGTGATCATGATTGTGATTCGTTGACTCTAAGAGAAAACTCTAAGCCATGTATCTATCCAAGGGCCTCCCGATGTTCCCCTACTATTTGATCCCTCTCTGCCTATAGTTGAGCTACCTCTACCTCGAGTCTCTCAACCTCTACTAGGGTTCGGGATGAATGTGCCTCCACAACAACATCAACTTGGTGGACTCATCTCCTCAAAACTCTCATATGTTTCCCACAATCTTGCGAATAGCCTAAGTGACTCTAGGTCTTGATCTACAATAGGTGGGGGCACATAGTCTGAGTCCATTGCCTCCTCGTTGATAGATGTCAGCACTATCTCTGTAGCTTCCTATTGGTAGAAATCTTGATAGTCTCTCAGGGCTCCTGCAAGGTAGAAACAATACACAATTAGTACACATCATGATATATATAAAGCATAAACATAAGCACAAAGCACATGCATAAATCAAACATCATCACCTATATCTCTAGTAGGCTAAGAAAAATCAACCTCATCCTATGTAGGGGGCATGGAAGATGTCCTAGCTCCTCCATGACTATGGGTACTGATGCCTGTTGTGGCCACTACTCATGATCTAGTCATATGAATGGGAAAGGGCTCTCCCCACTCATGTCGATCCTTAGCTACTACCTCATCTCCCTTGCTCATGAGTGGATCCTCATCCTCATCGTCCTCCTGGTCCTCATCCTCATCCTCCTCCCCTCCATCCTAGCCATCATAGTCAGGATCTGCATCCTCATCATACTCCTCATCTATGACATCTGTAAATATATCTACAGCCCTGTATTGTGTCTCCTTGGCCCTATCCTCTATATCATCTCCCTCATCTAGCAATGGTCTTGCATCTCCTATAGGCTCATCAATTAGATATACAAGAGTTGGCTATGATAGTGTCCACCACTCCTTATAATCATTTGTGGCACCGATGTTTTCTATGTTGGAGACTGGAGGCTCATTGTGATATGAGTACTCAAAGTCGCTCTCGACAAAATTGTCTATAGTGAATTGTATTGTATCACTTGGTCTCCAAGCACTCTACACTGATCTCCTGAAAAAGGGTCATGCCCTTGGTGGTGTCTAGATCTGCCCAAACTACTGCATGACTCAATTGTAGAAGGGATGTACTACATAGTCATGTCAGCCAACCAAAAATTTATCTAGTTGTAATCTCCTCAACTGCCTCATGTGATCTGGACACTGCAGTGTAAGCTGATAGGGTCTCCATAGGATCTCATCCTCCTCCAGTCTATCAAATCTCACTCTCTAAAAGTGTAAATCCCCATACTGCAACAACCTTTGTAGGGAATAGCTAAAGGCCCAAGAATACCCCACTATTGTTGGACATGGGAAGCCAGTAGGCCTAGTACAAGTGATATGCTCAAGGTACCAAACCTATAGAAGTGTATAGTGTACCATGTTGTCTACCTCCTGAAAAATGAACCGTCCAAGATCATAGTATAAGTGCACTAGGATACAACGCCCCTAAGAATATATTGTCCTGTTCTCTACCATTTTGCATATCAAGTGTACTAGTCCTCCCTCTAGGTGCATTGCACACCTATCTGGGATGATTACTAGTGCAATTGTGTGCATCATAATCCATCTCACCACCAAAGCTTGTGAATATAGCAACATCAGAAGATCGATATGTGCCCTCACCTACTCATCGTGCACTGGCCCACCTAGGCAATACTACATGTCAGCGTTCTACTCATAAAATGTATGATCTCTCCAGAAGTGTACCCGCTCTCCCCGAATGGGTACTCGAAGGATGTAGTGGACGTCCTCTAGAGTGATCTTCATGTCACTAGTAGGAAGGTGGAATGTACAGGTGTTTGAATCCCAGTGCTTGGCTAGAGCCATCAACATAGCATCATGGTACCTCATGAGGGTCATGAGGTACACCCTATCCCAATATTCTGCAAGTGTTTTGTGTCCTTTGCTAAAAGTACGAGGGCTAGGTCTCTAAGAAAGCTAAGTTGCTTCCCACCCAAATGTCGACGCAAACAGGTAGGTACCTATCAATAAAACAAAAATATGCCCTATAAGCAAATCTTAAATCTCTAAATTTTTTACATTATTCATCATCAAAGTGTGCTAAAGTCCCTATAGTGTGCTTTCCTATAGGCCCTAGACACTTTAGAACCCTTTTGGGACACTTTGCAAAGAAACAGGACGCTTTGCGAACAAAAGGGACACTTTGCAAACAAATGGGACACTTTGAGAAAAAAGGGGACACTTTGCGAATTTTTTTCAGGATCCTAAATTAACCTAGAAATACATAAAATCATCACATAACTGCGTAGAAACAAATAGAAGGAAGCATAATCAAATCACCTCATGTTGGCGCTCGCCACATGGCACCTAGTCTCGTAGTACATCTAGTCTTGCAGTCTTGTAGTCTTGTCTACAAAGAATATTTCACTATTCTCTCATTACTCTCAAGCTACAAGAAGGTCAAATGACAAATTAAGTGAAAATTTACTTTACTTTTAACTCTTATGTATGTTTAAAACAAGGATTTTTACTATATTAGGGTTAAAAAGTGCTTTTTATTCAAAACAACATAACAGGTGCTAGTGAACTCCATTTTCGACACCGCTTGTTGTGTTGGAATCGTGCTTCCGAACACAACATTTTTAATCATCTATCATTATGTGACATGGTAGTTGGAAATTCCCTACGATATGATTTTCCTTATTCAATGTGGCTAGATTGCTACCTTGATTCCACCTCCGTAAAGCAAGTGGAATCAAGGGGGGAATACATCTACCCTCAAATTTTATTTTTAGAAGTTGCATAAGAGTATTTTTGGACAAATAACAAATTTTTGTTGTAGGATGCGTTTCCTAATGTTGTGGCTTTGCAGATAACTACATTGGGGGCTTCATTCTCTTGTATTTTGAATAAGTATCCTTTATGCAATAAAATGTACTGTTTAGAGTCATTTAGCTTGCATATGCACCTAGAGTCATATGGGTGCTAAAGTGGGGGCTAAATGTGGACACTAAAATTGTACTCTCTTCTTGGAGATATGGTGCAAGGGCACCATTAGTTAAAATTTGTCAATCCAAGTTTTTAAGGGCTAGGCTTTAGGAGTTTTGAGTTTTTGCATAAAAATAAGGTCTATGAGACCATTTGGTGTTGTAATAAGTTATTATTAATGGTTTCTAGGTGTTTAGATGGTCTAGGTTTCAAAATTGTAAAAATGTTGAAAATTGCAAAATTGTGCAAAACTTATAATCTTGAAAAAAAATAAAAAAATGTGTTGTAAAAGGAAAAACTAGAAGACCAACAGTCATGTCTTTTGAAAAGACAGGTTTGGAAGTTGTAGTTTTTTTTTGGAGGGATTAAGTATAAATAAGTTTGGAGACTCATTGAGAAGGTTGATTTTGTAATTGGGAAGAAGATTTAATCAATAAAACTCAGATTTTCCTGAATTTTCTATAAACACTGTTGGTATTGGCTTGTTGTACATTCTATATAGTAACATCTTGACTAAAAGTTAATTGAATTACTTTTTAATTTGAGTTGGATTTCTTTTGAATCCAATTTTGAGTCTTTCCATAAAGTTTTGTGCATTTAATCTCTAAATTTCTCAGTTTGGTTCTGAACAGAGTTCTTGAGGGTTTGCAGTTTCAAATATGTTGTAAACCCATTCCACCTTTCTGCCTACATTGTTACTTGGAAGAATGGGCATAATTTAATATTTTTAGATGTATGAGGGTTTTGTGAGTGTAGGAGAGGCCTGAGAATGGTGTTGGGCATGAAGCCCTAGAGTGAGATATTGAGTTTTCATTAAGAAAAGTGAGGTTTTGTGATGTAAAAGTGGGAAATTGGTTGTGGAAGTTTTTTCTAATGCTGAATTAAGTTTTTATAGGTCATTTTAGACCTTTTTGTGGCACGGTGGTGTGATTTGGTAAGGTTGGGAATTGCATTTTTCAATAAGCCCTACGTTTTGTGAATGAAAAAGAGGGTTTTGTGGTTTGGCACATGGGTGATTGAATTATTGAGATCTAATTGTGGATTCTTTAGTTTGAACACTTGTGAATTGCTTCCCAAAATATTTTATAGAGTTTGGAAGAGTTTTTAGAGTAGTCTCTTTGGAAAAGAGACCTAATTGAAGGCCTAAAAGGCGTAAAAACCCTGATTTGAGAAAGTTGATACAAAATAACCATTGGTGATTTGTTAGTATGTTATTAAGTGTCAAAATGGGTCCCTGAAATGGGTTAGGTATTGGTTTAAAAGGATGATTTTGTGAAGGTATACCTGATTGAGTAGTTTACCAATGCTATAAGGAATAGGTTGGAATTGAAAAGATTGAGTGAGTTTGAGGGTTTGTTGATTTGACAATTGTTGTTGCTGGTTGGAATTGTGTTTTGTGTGATTGTAGGACCTCCTTTGATTGAATCAAGTGGTATCAGAGAAAAGGTACCAAGTCTTTGTGGAAGAAAGTTACAAATTATGAAAGAGATATTGGAAGGTGAAGAGGCAAGATTGTGAAGATGCCTCCAAAAGGAAAGAATGTGTCAAAGGAGATGAATGGATTCAAGAGTCAGTACATAAGAGAGATCCTAGAATTGAGAGAAAGGTTGGAATCCTTAGAAAATAATGAGAGAAGAGAAGCAGTTGAAAGCAGTGATTCAAAGGAAGAAGATGATGAAGAGTTTGAAGATGTTGAAGAAGAACTTGATCCAAAAGATTAGAGAATGGCCAAGTTGTTGAAGGCAGTTAAAGGTGACAAAGACAAGGTAAAAATTGATGTACAAAATTTTGGAGGAAATTTGAATGAAGAGGAACTATTAGATTGGATATCTTCTTTAGATAATTAATTTGAGTGTGAGGACATTCTAGAGGAGCAGAGAGTCAATATTGCAAAAACAAAGCTTAAGATTCATGCACTTTTATGGTGGGATTATTTGCATTCAAAAAGAAGAAAGCAAGGCAAGTCCAAAATTGTGGCATGGGACAAGATGGTAGCTAAGTTAAAAGGTAAGTTTCTCCCTTCAGATTATTCAATTCAAATGTTTAAGAGATTGCAAAGTTTAAGGAAAAAGGAAATGAATGTAAAGGCATACACTAAGTAATTTTACAGATTGAGTATGAGATCTAATCATAATGAAAATGAAGATGAGAAGATAGCTAGGTACTTGGGTGGCTTGAGAATGAATATATAGGATGAGTTGGCTTTGACAAATCATAGGAGCATGGAGGAATGTTATCAAATGGCATTGAAGGCTGAAGATAAAGTAAAGAGAAGATAAGAGAAAATAGTTAGAGGAAGAGGATCTTTCTCTACTCCAAGAAAAGCAAATGAAAATCAAGAAGAACCAAGCAAAAGAGATGAACAAGTTGTAGACTATAGAGGAGGTTATAGAGGTACAAGGGGCAGGTTTGGAGGTGGAATGAATTCTAACACTTTTGTAGGTAGATGTTATCATTGTCAAGAGTATGGACATCCTACTTGGAAGTTCCCTAAGAAGATTGGTTCAACTTCAAGTGGAGGAGAAAGGAAACCTAGTAGGAGAGCACAAATTGTTCATGAAGATGAAGCTGAAAGTAGTTCAAGCTCAAACAGATTGGTTGCTACTCCTAAATTTGGAGAGATGCTAATGATGAAGAAACAAGTTTTGAAGACCACAAAGGAGAGAGAGTTTCTTCATAGAAGAGCATTGTTTAGGGAAGCTTGTAGATGTAAAAATAAGGTATGTAGAGTGATTGTTGATTCAAGGTGTACTGATAACATTGTGTTTAGTGAGATGGTGGATAAATTGCACTTGAAAAGAGTACCTAGCGAAAGACCATATAAAGTATCATAGGTTATGATAATCAATATTTGGTGGTGAGTGAACAAGCCATAGTTGAGTTTCAGATTGGACAATATAGAGATGAATTTCTTTGTGATATATTACCCATGAATTGTTGCCACATGTTGCTAGGAAGGCCCTGGTAGTTTGACAGGTTAGCCTTATACAATGGAAGAAAAAATACTTACATAATTGAAAAAGGTGGGAGAGAGTTCATTTTAACTCCATTGGTTGAGGATACAAAAGAGCAAGGTGAGATATTGTGTTAGGGAGAAAGGATTTTACTACTGTTGATGAAGGTAAAAACATGAGTTTGGTAGCTACTGCTAGGAATGATAGAGTGCAGACAATAGATAGAAGAAATGAAAATGATTTGTAGATAGTGACAAAAAAGAATGTCTACAAGTGGAAGGAAAAGGTAAATGGTAATGTGTCTCAGACTGAGATAGAACAATGCAAGAGTGAAGATCCTTTGAACAAGCAGGAAAAGAGTGGAGGATATTAATTGGGATATTCATGTGCCCTATGGTAATGAATACAAAGGAGTAGTTAGAAGATGTCAGTATAGAAGTTTATAAGGCTGAAAGGACAATGGGAAAGAAGATAGAGGTTTGTGAGGTAAAACGACAATTAAGGGGTGATGGAATTGGTGAGACAGTGAAAGAGAGGACAATGAATCATAATGATGATGTGATAGAGGAATGTAAAGTTGCTAGTACAGAGACAAAGATAGTGGTAGATCTGACAAAGATAGTTAAGACTGTTGGTACAAAATTTTATGAGTTTGACAGTGATAAAGTTGTAGTTGAGAGGACTAGTGGACAGAGGATGGGACAAGAAATAGAGAGTAAGGTAATGACAGTTGGAAAAAGGCCGAGTACAAATGAAAATAAAGGTGAAGTGATAGTATTTGAAATTTGGAAAGATGAGAAACACCCCACAGTATATAGTGAATAGTTGGAGCAGAGTGCAAGTGTTGGTGAGTGCAAGAATGATAAAGACAGTGAAGAACCAAAGCAAGATGAACTTAATGAAAGAAGGAAGAGAGGACTAAAGTATGAAGAGCACAAAAGTGAGCAAGTTACAAGAATCTTTCCAAGAGACTTGGAAAACTTTCAAATTGCGGTGTATGGTGCAAGGGCACCATTAGTTAAAATTTGTCAATCCAAGTTGTTAAGGGCTAGTCTTTAGGAGTTTAGAGTTTTTGTATAAAAAGAAGGTCTATGAGACCATTTGGTGTTTTAATAAGTAATTATTGATGGTTTCTAGGTATTTATATGGTTTAGGTTTCAAAATTGCAAAAATGTTGAAAATTGCAAAATTGTGCAAAAATTGTAAACTTGAAGAAAAGAAAAAATGTGTTGTAAAATGAAAAACTAGAAGACCAATGGTCATGTCTTTTGAAAAGGAAGTTTTGGAAGTTGTAGCATTTTTTTTGGAGGGATTATGTATAAATAATTTTGGAGACTCATTGAGAAGTTTGATTTTGTAATTGGGAAGAAGATTTAATCAATAAAACTAAGATTTTCCTGAATTTTTTGTAAATAGTGTTGTTATTGGCTTGTTGTACGATTCGTACAATAACATCTTGACTAAAATTTAATTGGATTTCTTTGTAATCCGAGTTGGATTTCTTTTGAATCCAATTTTGAGTCTTTCCATAAAGTTTTATGCATTTAATCTCTAAATTTCACAGTCTGGGTCTGAACAGAGTTCTTGAGGGTCTGTAGTTTCAAATATGTTGTAAACCCATTCCACCTTTTTGTCTACACTGTTACTCATTGGAATGGGAATAATTTAATATTTTTAGATGTATGAGGGTTCTGTGAGTGCAGGGGAGGCCTGAGAATGGTGTTGGGCATGAAGCCCTAGAGTGAGATATTGAGTTTTCATGAAGAAAAGTGAGGTTTTGTGATGTCAAAATGGGAAATTGGTTGGAAAGTGTTGTATAACATTGAATTAAGTTTTTATAGGCCATTTTAGACCTATTTTTGGTGGTGGTGTGATTTGGTATGGTTGGGAATTGCATTTTTCAATAAGCCCTAGGTTTTGTGAATGAAAAAGAGGGTATTGTGGTTTGGCATATGGATGATTGAATTATTGAGATCTAATCATGGATTATTTAGTTTGAACACTTGTGAATTTCTTCCCAAAATATTATATATTTTGGAAGAGTTTTGAGAGTAGTCTCTTTGGAAAAGAGACCTAATTGAAGGCCTAAAAGGTGTAAAAACCCTGATTTGAGAAAGTTGGTACAAAATAACCATTGGTGATTTGTTAGTATGTTATTGAGTGTCAAAATGGGTTCCTAAAATGGGTCAGGTCTTGGTTTAAAAGGATGAGGTTGTGAATATTTACCTGATTGAGTAGTTTACCAATGCTACAAGGAATAGGTTGGAGTTGAAGAGATTGGGTGAGTTTGAGGGTTTGTTGATTTGAAAATTGTTGTTCCTAGTTGGAATTGTGTTTTGTGTGATTGTAGCACCTCCCCTAATTGCATCAAGATAGTACAATCCTTGGTCTAATCTATACCTATATTGGGTACCCTTGCATTAATCATCCTTTAAATCAACATTTATAGGCCCCTAAGACCCATTATTCTAGACCTTGAGGTTTATTCCACTCATAAATCATAGAAATCCTGACAAATAACATTCAATTCAAAAAACTCGCCTCAAAAACCTTAAGTGGGACCCATTCACCACCTTGGGAAAATGAGTCCCCTCTGGTGGGACTAAGTCACCCAGAGTGGTGAATTAGTCCCTTTTGGGGCATTTTTCAATTTTGAGCGGGAAATTCACTGACCTAATTCAAATTTTCAATTGATGTCGACTTGTGAGGTCTAAATAATGATAAATCAAGTATTGATGCCTATAAATATAATTTTTTAGGTGATTTTTTTCATATCATCTAGTCATTTTAACACAAATTCAAGAGTCAAGTGTTGAATATCTTTCACAAGAAGATTCACAAGTCTATCTACAACAAAGTTGAAGCTTTTAGGGAAGCATTCAAGGGATTTTGAAGGTCTTCAAGCTCACTTTGTGTTCAAGATCTTGCATTTCTTAGGGTTGATCATGGATTCCTATGGAAAATCATGAAGAATTCTAGGTTAGGTAATGCAACTAGCCACCAAGCCAAGCCTAAAGACTTGTTTTATAAGTGATTCTATCTTCCATTTTCTCTCTATCTTCAACCTAAGGAAGGTTTTCATGTTATTAAGATTCATTTATAATGTGATTTAGGGTCTATTGGAGTGAGTCTTACATCATTCTAGTTTCATTCATGCATCTTATTCTTGCATGTTAGAATAGGGTTGCATCTTGCTTCAAATTTCCTAGTCTTAGATACAATTAGGGCTCAAGTTTTGCTACATATTTCATTATTTCATTCAAGGTTTAAATACCAACTAGGGGTTTGACTAAGGTAAAACTCCCATTAGAAACAAAATCATATTTTTCTTTGTAGGTGTTTTTGCAAAGTCAGATCTGAGTTGCAGTATGGGAGCAAAGTGAAGGTGTTGGAGTACAAATTTGTGATTTCAATTTCTGGAAAAGCGAAAAAAGACTAATACACCATCAGTGGCGTATGAGTCCCACTGAAGGTATTTACCAGATTAGTTTGCAGATTCTAGTACCCATTTCTCTGAAATACTTTCTAGGCAAAAACCCTTATCTGGGACTAAGTCCCCCAGCTTGGCGTATGAGTCCCAATTGGTTAGAAAATCATATTTTCCATAATTTCAGAGATATCTACAGTCTTCACTCTAGCCTCTATTAGTTTCTAGGTGCACTCTTTTTGTTTGGCTTCTCTATCTTGTTTTACATTGCATTCAATCCATCTTTCTGCATATCATAGTGTGTTTTCAAACACTTTGTATTTCCTTAGTTTTGCATTAATAATCAATCTCTTTTATCAATTTCCAGCCTTAAGAACAATCTCCTTTGACAAATTTCAATCTCTCTTGCATTGAAATCTCAAGGATTCATTCTTGAGTGTGAACTTTATGAAATTGGATCCCTCTTCCTTCATTCCCCTTTTAGGTGTAGATAAGGGAAGTTGTGGATTCCATTTCCATATTCCACAGTGATCATTATATCATCTATGTTAACTAGATTAATTAATTCAATATAAAATTTTGGATAATATGATAATCTATATTAGCAATTTTTTATAATCACTAAGTAGTTTTGAACTACAACTAAATAATTTCCAAGTTTGAAGATGGTTTTAAATTTGAACCTTTAGAGTACTCTATATTTGATACATGACACTTTACCCATGAGATGAGAAAGGGTGTTGGATCTTCATATGATATATGTACCTATTAGCATCTATATCTTTCATCTTTAACCTTCTAGATAAATAAGTCTTGTGTATTCTTATTGGTCTCTTATACTTCTCAATTATTATTAAGTTATAACATTAACATATAAAGACATCTACAATAACTTTATCTTCATAATTAATTAAGATAGGTTTTTTTTCATTGGTTATCATTGATTTCAACAGTTGGTGAGATTGTTTGTTTTATGTTTTTCCTTGGTTGTCATTGATTTCAACATTGGGTGAGTTTGTTGGCTTTGGTTGTCAACACTTGGTGAGATTGTTGCATATGCTTGTGAGATTGTTGTTTGGAATTGGTTGTCATTGATGTATGATGATGGTGCTAATGTTCATGGTTGGATGTCATGCCTTGTCTGATAAGAATAAAAGAAGTATTGTGTATGGTTGATGTCAACACTTGAGTTTATATCATGATGATATATTAAGATGAGGATTAGAAGTATTAATATAAGGATTAGAAGTAATGTTGATGGTGAGATATTTTGATGTTCTACAGTGTGTTTCTCACTCTCTCTTTTTGCTTTTGAGGAAGTATGTGTTGCTTAATGAAATTTCTAGTATCTGCAAGTTGGTGAAAGTTTATGATTCAGGAAGTTGTTGTGAAGATTGTTTGGGAGAATCCTCTACATTCGTCTATTATTGAAGATATGGTCTTACGATTTAGGATTTAGTGTTAGTGTTCTATGGATGTTGTACTCCTATCTTTTTAGGTCACTAGGGTTGCCAAGGAGGTTTCTAGTAAATGAAGAAGGTTAACAGTCTTGTTGGTAGTTTGGACTGGTCTAAAAAATGCTTCACATTTCTCTACATTTTTATCTCTACTCCTATAGCTTGGTGAACATTTTGTCAGTGTTTGTACAGTGTCTTAGTTTACTTTTCATGTGTTGAAGTGATCTGCAAGTTGTTTGGTTAATGTTATATCTCATGTTTGCGTATTCTATGATTTTGGGATAAAGTATTCTAGTTTTGTTTGGTCTACGGTGGTTATTCATGGAATGATAGTATGAAAGAAGTATCTAGAAGTGTTGTTGGATGTTCAAGGAACATCTTTTTGTGTTCCACACATCATTGGTTGATCTATTTGGTGTCGCATAGTTGTTTGAGTTGGATTTTTGGGTAATTTTTGGATATCTAGTCGACAAGGTTTGTTTTATTGCTTGCACTATGCACTTGATGGTTTGTGCCTACATTTGAGGTTGCACATTAAGATATACTTGGGTCTTGACCTACCTTTTTTAGGACTATATTGAGTAAATTCAATCAAAAGTATGCTTTTGTGCTGATTGGTAATGTGCTACATGTTTCATCTACACATTTCCTTGTTGTCAACTTGGGTTGATGTGCACCATTGTGTGAGTTGTTTGGGATCATATTGGAAGATGTAATAAGTTTTTTTTGGTCCTCTTTATATTTTGGAAAGGACCGCATTATTTTTTTATGGCTGACTTGTTGATGTTATTGTTTGTATTCTTCTATAGTCAACCTAATTGATGTTTTATGATCTTGCGGTGGATATAAATGCAAGAACAATTTAGTTACATGGTTATGATAGTGTGTGTGGTAATGTGTGAAGATGAATTAATGAAGTGAGATGTGGAAAAGGAAGATTGCATGAGCTTTAACGCCTTAATCAATAAAGTGTAGTATTAACAAATGTTGTAATTTCTATATCATGTATCCTACTATGAGATAGTGAATCTCATCAGGTCCTTGTAATTGGTATCTTACTCTAGGTTGTGCACCTCAGTATTGCAACTTACTTTTATCTTGCCCTAAGGTTGTGCACCTTAGCCTGCAAGTCCTTAGAAGTGAGCCTAGTTGTAATTCTTGTAAGCAGTGAGCTTCTTCTATTGTGAGTTAACTCTCACCATGGTTTTTCCCTTCTTGGGTTTTTCACATATATCTAGTGTCATGTCATGCATAAATGTGTTCTTTACTTTATCCTTCATTTTTTTTGACATGGTTAAGGGTTGAACTATTGTATCTTTCATTATTGCTAATCTGGTTAAGGGTTGCTAAACTTGTTAAGGGATTAAATTTATATATCTTTATTGTTGATCTATTTAAGGGTTTATGATATAGTTAAGAAGTTTGAGTTTTTATTGAGCTAAAGGGTTTTTTTTTGAAGATATTGATTAATCCCCCTCTCAATATTAAGTTTTTTCCAAAAATTGGTATTAGAGCCAAGTTATTTTGAAAAAATCTTAATTGCTTGAGGAAAAGGTCTAGGATGGCACATGATGGAGTTTATACAGGTCCTAGGTTTAATGAGACAAATTAAATACCTTTTGGAAATTAAGAATAGAAGGTCATATAATTCTATAGGGTTTGGTGTTTAGAAATCTATCAAGGATGGTTATACTAATCCTACTACCCCTTCTACAAATATAGACAAGATTAGGTTAAATGAGAACAATTCCAAGGCTAAGAATGCTATATTATGTGGGTTAGCTGATTCAAAAATTTTGAAGGTAATGAATTGTAGTTTTGTTGAAGATGCTTAGGAAAAAATCAGTAGTATATATGAAGGAGATAAAAAAGTAAAGCAAGCCAAGATGCAGATCTTCAAAATCATATTTGAGACCCTGAGAATGAAGATATTGCTAGTTATATGCTTTGAGTGGGTGAAGTTGTTTTTGGGATCAAAGGTTTTGGTGGAGAAGTGAAAGAAGATGAGACTGTGAAGAAAGTTTTGAGATCTCTCCCTAAATCTTATAGTCATAAGGTTTCTTCCATTGAATAATATAAGAACTCAATTTAGTATTTAGTTGATGAAATTTTTGGTGCTCTCATAGCCTTTGAAATGAGAGAATTCTACAAATATTTTCCACAGAAGGAAGAAACATTCGAAACCAATAAAAATACAGATGATGATGTAGCTGATGGGAATGATGAATTTGATGAGGTAGAGGAAAACTTTGTGAGAAGATTGAAGAAAGAAACTAACAATGAAAAATGTAATTTACCTTTTAAGTTTTTCAATAGTGGAAGGATTGGTCATTTTACATCTAAATGTCCTTATAAATAATCTAAAGATGGTAACAAAAGAGAGAAGGTTAAAAGAGGTCTTTATTCCAAGGAAAGAAGTTGTTCCTCAAAAGATGAGGATAATGATTCAAATGATGAAACCTTATTCATGGATTTGAAAGACGAAAATGGAAATATTGGAGAATGTAAGAGGTTTGATACTTTACAGGCTGAAAAAAATAATGAAAGATCTATGGCTATGTGGATTCCCTTTCATGAAAATGAAGAATTAAATTCTTGGGTGATTTATAGTGGTTGTTCTAACCACATGACTGGTGACAAGAGAAGGTCCATCATTCTTAAGAAGGTTAATTGTGGAGCTATTAAGTTTTGTGGTGATGAGGTGATACAAATGTGTAGAAAGGGTGCAATATCAATTGATGGAAAGAACATGACTAAGGATTTCCTCTATGTCAAAGGTCTAAATCATAATATTCTAAGTGTTAATTAGATTTTTAACAAAGGATACAACCTTACATTTCATGCCAATGGTTGTGAGATTGGAAAGGCAAGGTTCAAAAGACTAGTTGTTGAAGTACAAGGACAAATAGAAATTTCTATCATCTAAAGGAGGCAAATGGAAGAATATGTGTATTGGCTCAATCTAGTGAGTCTTGGTTGTGCAACAGAAGTATGGGACACATAAAATTTGACAATATGGTGAAGATAATTTCTACTTTGTAGGGAGATATATGCCTAAGATAACTAATACTGCAAACACTTTATGAAAAGAATGTCAAATGAGAAAGAAAACAAAGACAAGTTTCAAAAGAAAGGAGTGCTCTACTACAATTCCATTGGAGATGATTCATATTGACCTATGCAAACCTACAAGAAGAAGGAGTAAAAAAGGTGAAAGGTATTTCATGTTTCTTACAAATGATTACACTAGAATGACTTGGGTCACACTTTTTAGAGATAAATTAGAAGCTTTTGATAAGTTTAAAGTATTCAAAGTAAAATTTAAGAATGAAATGGATGTTAAGATTAAATTCTTAAGGTCAGACCTATGAGGTTAATTAATTTCAAATGAATTTAAATTTTTTGCGAAGATCATGGTATTAGGAGACATTTGTCTACTCCTAGGACCCCTTCAACAAAATGGGGTAGATGAGAGGGAGAATAGGACTATCCAAGAGATGTCTAGGGCTATGATGAAAGATGTCGATCTGCCTAATATGTATTGGAAGGAAGTAGTTCACACTATTTTCTACTTGCTTAATAGAGTATAGTTGAGGGTCAATAGCACTAAGACCCCTTTTGAACTATGGTATGGAAGGCCTCCTACTATTAGATACTTCAAGAATTTTTGGAAACAAATGTTATATCAGAAGAGATGAAGAATACCATGGAATGTTTGATTCAAGGTGTGATGAAGGGATCTTTCTTGGATACTCTACTAAAAGAAAGTCCTATAGATGTTACAATAAGAGATTGGGAAGGATGATTGAAAGCATAAATATTAAAGTAGATGAAGAATTGTTTCATATCTCACTAGAATTAGAGGTTTGCAGATTTGATATACCTCCCTATATTGAAGAAGAAGAAGAAGAAGAGAAAGAATAAAAGGAGCTAGAACTAGTGAAGGCTCCCAAGACTCTAGAAAAGTATGTCCAAAAGAACCATTTTGTAAATAAGATCATTCGAGATGAGGATGAAGGTGTGCTAACTAGGAGAAGGCTTGCAAGAGAAATTGAACAAGTGAATTTGTGTTTACTATCAAAGGTTGAGCCTAAGAACTTTCTTGATGCTAGCAAAGATGATGGTTGGATAAAAGTAACGGAAGAAGAGTTGGACCAGATAGAAAAGTATCAAACATGGGAGTTGGTTCCTAGATCTATTGACAACAATATTATAGGAACAAAATGAGTCTTCTAGAATGAGTTGAATGAAGATGGTGAAGTAGTGAGGAATAAAACCAGATTGGTATGTAAAGGGTATACACAAGTTGAAGGTATTGATTTTGTGGAGGCTTTTGTTTTGGTAGCTAGAATGGAGACAATAAAGATGTCTCTTGCTTTTGCTACTCATAATAACTTCAAAGTCTATCAAATGGATGTCAAGTCATCCTTCTTGAATGGATGTCTAGAGGAAGAGACATATATTGAGCAATTGGATGGTTTCAAATTTTAGAAGATTTAGACATGGTTTGTAGACTCAAGAAAACTTTTTATGGACTCATGCAAGCTCCTAGAGGTTGGTATGCTTGGTTGGATAATTATTTTCTTCATCAAGGTTTTAGGAAAGGTACTATAGATAGTAATCTTTACATTAAGGTTCAAGAAGACAAGGTTTTGATCATAGTTATATATGTTTATGACATCATCCTTGGTGGAGATGATGATATTGGCAAGAGGTTTGTAAAAGAGATGCAAAATTAATTTGAGATGTCTATGATTGGTGAGTTATATTTCTTCCTTGGGCTTAAAATTGTGCAACTAGATGATGGTATCTCTATTTCTCAAGCTATGTTAAGAATATGTTGAAGAAGTTTGGTATGGAGGATTCCAAACCTTTAGGTACTCCTATGGTGATTGGTTTTCACTTGAGAAAGAATGATGAATCTTTGAAGGTTGATCAAACTCTTTATAAGTCCATGATTGGAGGATTATTGTACTTGACTACTTCTAGACTTGACATTATGCATGCAGTATGTTTGGTTGCCATAAATCAAGATAATCCTAAGAACACTCATGAGAAAGTAATGAAAATAATATTCAAATATGTGAAGGGAACTCTAGATTATGGTCTATGGTATAAAAGGATGAAATTTTTTCTTTGAGTGTTTATACTAATGCTAATTGGGCAGGATATGTGGATGACAAGAGAAGTACCAATGGAAGTGTGTTTTTCTTGGGAGACAGATTGGTCTCTTGGTTTAGTAAGAAGGAATTAGTGTCCTTATCCACAACATAAGCTAAATATATTGTTTCAACATCTTTCTACACCTAGGTGCTTTGGACGAAGGAGACCTTGAAGGATATAAAGGTGGTACATTATGATGAACCCATTCCTATATTGTGTGATAATACAAGTGAAATTATTATTTCCAATAATTTGGTGATGCATTCAAGAACCAAAAAAAATTCTATCTAGTATCACTTTCTAAGTGAGAAGGTTGTAGAATAAGAATTCATATTCAAGTATGCTCCTACCAAGGATCAAATTACAGATATCTTCACTAAGGTCCTTTCAAAGGATACTTTTGAGTATCTATGGTAGAAGCTAGGGGTTATTGTCCCTCCATTTTCTAACTAGATGCATGGTTGGTGCATCTATCCAAGGGGATAAATTCATGTCATATCCATTTTCTCCTAAATTGATGTGTGCTACCTCTTAGGAAGAGGTAGTAATTTTTCTTGAAGAAGATGTGCAGTTGTTGGTCAAACGGGGAGAATGTGTTTTTGTTTCAATTGAAGATATTTTTCCCTTTTCCCTCGAATTCAAAAGGGGGGAATGTGTTTTTGTTTCAATTGAAGATCTTTTGCATTTTGTCCTCAAATTCAAAACGAGAGAATGTGTTGTTGTTAATGTGAATGTGTGTGTGGCCCTTTGTTCTTGATTTCAAATGAGGAGAGTGAGTAGTTGTGTGTTTCCATCAATGCCAAATGGGGAGATTGTTGGCATTGGTTGTCATTTATGTCAACACTTGGTGAGATTTTTTATTGTATGTTTGGTATTGGTTGTCATTGATGTCAATACTTGGTGACCTTATTAACTTTAGTTGTCAAAACTTGGTGAGATTGTTGAACATGTTTGTGAGATTGTTGTTTGGTATTGGTTTTTATTGATGTATGATGATGGTGTTGATGTTCATGGTTGGATGCCATACCTTGTCTAATGATAATGAAAGAAGTATTGTGTATGGTTTATTTTGACACTTGAGTTGATATCATGATGATATATTAAAATGGGGATTAGAAGTAATGTTGATGGTGGAGAGATGTTGTTGATTGTATACATTATGTTGTGCACTCTATCTTCTTACTCTTGAGGAAGTATATGTTGTTGAAAGAAAGTTTTGGTATTCGTAAGTTGGTGAAAGATTTTGATTCAAGAAGTTGTTGTGAAGACTGTTTGGGAGAATGCTCTACATTCCTCCATTGTTGAAGATATGGTCTTCTAGATTGGGATTTGAGTGTCTATGTTTTGTGGATTGTACATTCCTATCTTTTCAAGTCATTAGGGTTGCTGAGGATGTTTCTGGTAAATGAAGAAGTTTGACAGTCATGTTGGTTGTCTAGATTGGTCCAAAAAATGATCCACTTCTCTTCATTGTTCTCTCTACTCCTGCAGCTTGGTGAACATCCTCTCAATGTTTGTGCAGTACCTCAATGCATTTTTCATGCATTGAAGTGGTCTACAAGTTGTTCAGTTAATGTTATATCTCACGTTTGTGCATTCTATATTTTTGGGAAAAAGTAATTTGGTTATGTTTGGTTTGTGATGGTTGTTGGTGGCATGACAATATGAAATAAGTATCGAGAATTGTTGTTTGATGTTCAAGGAACATCTCTTTTTGGTCCACACATCATTGTTTGATCTCTTTGGTGATGCATAATGACCTAAGTTGGCTTTTGGGTAATTTGTGGATGTTTGGCCGACAAGGCTTGTTGTCTTGCTTGTGTTATGTGCTTAAGGGTTTGTGCCAATAGTTGAGATTGTGTTAAGATAGATTTAGGTCTTGACCTATCTTTTTGAGTACTGTACTAAGTAAATTTAGTTGAAAGTATATTTTTGGGTCAACTAGTAATTTGTTACACATTTCTTTGTTACCAACTTGGGTTGATGTGCATCAGTGTGTGGGTTATTTGGGATCACATTGGAAGATGTAATAAGTTGTTTTTGGTCCTCTCTATCTTTTGGGTAGGACCATATTACATTTTTGTGAATGACTTATTGATGTTATTATTTTTATTCTTCTCTAGCTAACCTAATTCATGTTTTGAGATCTTGCAGTGGATATAAATGCAAGAACAAATCAGTCGCAAGATGATAGAGTGTATATAGTAATGTGAAAAGTGAATTAATTCAATGAGTTGTAGAAAAGGAAGATCACATGAGCTTTAATGCCTCAGTCAACATAGTGTAGTGTTTACAAATGTTATAATTTCTATATCTTCATATATCCTACTCTAAGATAGCGAATCTCATTAGGTCCTTGTAATTTGTATCTTTCCCTAGGGTTGTGTGCCTTAGTACTACAAGTCCTTTGTATCTTACCCTAAGTTTGTGTGCCTTAGCCTGCAATTCCTTGGCAGTGAGGTTTAGTACTACAAGTCTTGTGTATCTTACCCTAAAGATGTGAGCCTTAGCTAGCAAGTCCTTGGCAATGAACCTTATTGTAATTCTTGTAAGTAGTGATCTTCTTATATTTGTAAGGAAGATAAGGTAGTAGATTAACTTCCTACACTAATCTTGAGAGGAGAATCATACAAAACTTTTGTAGATCTTTAGCAGTTACAAAAACATAGAAATAAACACAAATATCATGCATACCATAACATAGTGATTTATGTGGGGAAAACCCATTCGGGAGAAAAACCCCACACTCCAAAATTCACCCAATATATTATTCAAAAATCACAAAGATTACAATATACTTGTAGAGAAAGCTTCTCTCAAGAGTATCACCAACCAGAGATCCAAAGGCAACACGACTGCTATCAGACTCTTAGAATACATCACAATGCAAAGCCGTAATACAATTCCCTCATATAATAGGGTTTTCTACTAGGGAAAATCAAGCTAATAAAATATCGATTGTTGGATTTAAAACCTAATGATGAATAGTACCTTATGTATCACCAATAACTTATGTAATTGCAATTTTGAGACACATTTTCTCAACAAATCTCCCACTTGTAAAACACCTTGCAAAAGAAACGAGAGGGTGTAAACCTCATCTCTTAATTGCTAGGGGCCAAAAGGCCCATAGTCTTTGAACACCATCTAAATTTCTCTGTGCTCACAGCTTAGTTAAAGAATCAATGATGCTCATCAAATTTTGTATCTTAACAAACTTTACATCACCATCTTCAACTATATCTCTAATAAAATGATATTGTACATCATTTTTCTTGGTTCTAGCATGAAATGTTAGTTTCTTAGCTAGACATATTGCACTCTAATTGTAACAATAAATTATCACTACACCTTGTTTTATTACCAACTATGAACTCAGTCTCTTAAGCCAAATGGCTTATTTACAAGCATGATTAGCTACTATATACTTTGCTTCATTTGTGGAAAGAGTAACCATAGCCTATCATTTTCTCATCCAACTAATCACACCACCAAATAAAGTAAAATCGTAAGAACTGGTGGATCTTCTATTATCAACATCACCTACCCAGTCTAAATCCACATAACCATGAATATCAAGGGAAATATCATCTTTAATCATATTACTATGATAACACAAGGAATAATCTAAGGTACTATGCAAATATTTGAAGATACTTTTAACTGCATCCCAAAAAGCTCTACCAAAATTAGATATATATCTAGAAATAACTTTTACTGCTTGGGAAATGTCTAGTCTAGTACAAACCATAGCATACATCAAACTTCCAATTGCACTCTAATAAGGCATTTTTCTCATGTATTCCATATCTGATGGGGATGTTGGACAATCTGAAATAGATAATTTTGTTCCAACTAAAACAAGAAAAAACAATGGTCTACAATACTACATATTAAACCTTTGTAAAATTGAATTGCCATACTTACTTTTTCCAAGCCATAGCTTTCTGTTCACTCTATCTCTTTTAATTTCCATCCCAAGAATGTGTTTAGCTACACCAAGATCTTTCATTTCAAATTTAGCAGCAAGTTGAGATTTTAGTTTTGAAATCATACATTTCCCTCTACCAATAAATAACATATAATCAACATAAAATACAATAAACAAGGAATGGTCACCATTAGTTTTATAATAAACACAATGATCCAATTTAGAACGCTCAAATCCCAAACTCAACATATATGTATTTGTGATTGTAATCATAGTATAGGTTAAATACACCAGATCCTAATGAATTTAAGCATTATTTAACCCTCTAAGCTACAATCCCAATGAGATGTTCAAAAGCTTCAAAAACTAAGAAACCATTAAAATAAACATGAAATAAACACGAAAGCTCAAAAGAAACCTAATCTAGAACTCCAAAACTTATCCCATTGGGGGAGTGGTGTCGTATTGATATGGAATAATGAACCTTTCCCAATCCCTTGGATAAAATGAGCAATTAATCAAACTCCACTGTTGAAAAACTAAGCTAAAATTGATAAAATGATGCTATGGGTGGATGAAAAGGATGAAAAAGCTTGATAATAGTGCAAGTATGAATAGAGATAGTATTCAAATGAGCAGCATAACTTTTTTTGATGGAATTGGATCCATTTCTCTCCAAAATGTGAAGTATTTATAGGAGAGAAAATAAAGAATCAAGGGTCAACATGAAAAGGATCAAGCAATGGTCAAGATGGAATCAAGGGTGAAGACATGGATCAAGGATTATCATCAATGGATGAGAATCAAAGATCACATAGATCAAAGAAACCATTAAGGGCTCACAATGATTCAAACAAACAAACTTTCTAACAACTTTGAAAGTTTGTTACAAAGTTTGTTAGGAAAGAATATTCCATTTTTGGAGCCAAATAGAAGAATATTCCTTGGGAATATTCCCTATGCAATTGGATGGGTGACGAAAATTAGTAATTAGTAATTAAAACTAAGTTTTCATTGTGCAAGTTGAGGAATATGAGGATTGTCATTAAATAATTGATTTATTTAATGAAGTGGGGATTTAAATGACATTTAATTCAATAATATAGGATTATTTAATTAAATGAGAGGACTTAAGGGGTTTAAATTTAATAATTTTTATTCTTCAATTTAAACATGATGAGAGATGAAGATGAAAGGGGGTAAATTAACCTAATTAAATTAATTAGATTAATAGATGAAAATAATGTATTTAATTAAATAACTAGGCTTATTTAATCAAACAGGAAAAAAGAAGATGAATTTCAAGATGAAATGGTGTTAGTGACCAGATTCAAGTGTGTAATACCATTCAGGATAATTTTAAGTGTGTACAGTATCAAATTTTTGGTACCACATCCTAGGACTTTGTTTTAAGCCATACAAATATTTCTTCAATTTGCAAACCAATTTACTTTTACATCCACGTAGTGCTCTAGTTGTGTCATATAAATATCCTCCTCCAAGTCACCATGAAGGAAAGCAGTTTTCACATCCATTTGCTCAACCTCTAAATCATAAGCAACAACAATACAAAGAAAAAATCTAATGGATGCCATTTTTGCAACAAGAGAAAATATCTCACCATAATCAACACCCTCAACTTGAAAGTAACCTTTTACAACCAACCCTACTTTGTACTTCTTAATACCTCCATTTGAACCAATATTTTTCCTGAACACCCATTTGCAACCAACAGGTTTTTGTCCTTTAGGAAATGGTACAAGATCCCATGTAGATCATTATTTTTCAAAGTTGTAATTTCTTCATCCATAACAATGTTCCAATATTTTGCATCATTCATACCTAATGCCTCTTCTACCGATCTGGGTTCATCCATTTTAGTATTCAAAGACAAAATACATATCCAGTCATTAGGTGAATACATTTTAGGTGGTTGTCTATGCCTTGTCGACCTACAAACAAGCTGAGTTGGAGGTTCTTCCTCTTCAAAATATTTAGAGCTAGATGAGCTCTCCTCAACTTCTTCTTTATCCATGGGCCTCGATTCAAATTTCTCAAGTGTAGAAAGAAATTGAATCACATCTTCCTTTTTACTTTGTTCTAGCTACAATGTAGCAAAAGAAGGCTTAGTTTCTCTAAAAAGAACACTTCTACTATGTATTACCTCCTATGTAACAAGATCCCAAAGCTTGTATCCTTTCATAGTATAATTGAATCCGATGAAGATACATTTCAAAGCCTTGTTCTCCAACTTTGCTTGCTTTTCCTTTGGCACAGGTGCATATGCCTTGCAACCTAAAACTCTAAGATGTCTTAATGAAGGCTTGTGACCTGACCATGCCTCTATAGGTGTCTTATCAACAAGAGCTAATGTAGGAGACCTGTTAATCAATTAAAAAGCAATAGTAGCAGCTTTATCCCACAACCTATGTTCTAGACCAGCACCACTCAACATACTCCTAGCCTTCTCCATCAATGTCACGTTCATTCTTTCTGCAACTCCATTTTGTTGTGGAGAATATAGAGTTATCTTTTGTCTATGAATACCATAATCTTTACATAATTTATCAAAATCATTAGAGAAAAATTCACTACCATTGTTAGTCCTAACATTTTATTTTCTTTCTAGTTTGTAACTCAACCATTCCTTTAAATTCTTTAAATTGACTAAAAACTTTAGATTTACTTTTTATAAAATATACCCATATCCTTCTACTATAATCATGAATAAATGAAACATAATATGTGGATTTTCCAATTGAAGGAACATCAATAGGACCAAACACATCAGAATGAATAAGATATAATACACCACAAGATTTATGAGAACTTGAATAAAATTGAATGCAAATTTTTTTTCCATAAATGTAATGCTCATAGAAATAAAATTCAAGATTATAATCAAATAGACCTTCAACGAGGTTTTTAGTTTTCAAGGTTCTTAGACCCTTTTCTCCAATGTGTCCAAGTCTTTGGTGCTATAACATAGTTTTCTCTGCATGTAACTTTGATTCAAAAGAAAGAGGACCCTTGGTTACCCAAAATCTATGGCCATCTATTGAAGGTGAAACCCTCACTTCTTCCACAGACTTACTTTTCACATAAGTACTATTGCACTCAACAGTGCATGCATCAAGCTTATACAATGTGCCATATCTGACACCTCTAGAAATCACCATAATACCTCTAACCATCTTGCATACTGTATTAGAAAATACTACCTACACACCTACATTTATTAGTTTTCTCATAGATAACAAATTTCATGCTAAAATAGAGATATGCAACACACCATTAATCCTTTTTATTCTACCATTAGGAAACCTAATTTTAACTTTACTACGTGTTGTGTGGTCTCACAACACACCCCAAGACTGAAAATACTTGGGGACCCAAGTGAAAAAATATAACTCTTATGGCAGGAGCTAACTAGTTGGAAGATCACTAGAAGTGAATAAAGGAAGATAAATCTTTGATAAAATAGCGTACTTCGTATTGTAAGTGTTTCGTGCACCGGGTACCCAGTACTGGAAACACATAAAAGGTGAAGGGTAATGTGAAGTTTAAGTGAAAGGATTCGATCTAGTAAGTGTGAGTCTGGTAAGAGGGAGTCTGGTATAATGGAGTTCCGGTATAACCGAGGTCTGGGAAAGTAAGTGTGTAAAGCTGAATACTGGATACCAGGTACCGAGTTGCAATGTGAAATGAAATGTTAATTTTTTTTTTAATTTTTCTAATGATCCCGGTGATCTGGTATATGTACAAGGATTTATGATATGCTTTTTGAAAGACGTGTTAATTATGGAATTTTTGTACTAGCATTTGAATAATGGTTGTATTTACATGAGATGTTATAATATGTTTTTTTTTATTTAAAAGGGATTTAATATATGGAATTTGTGATTGTAGGAGATATTGATTGTGATGCAAAGCTCGAGTATGGATGGTCACGAAAACTTGAATCATCAATGGAATAATTTTTAGTCTGGTTCGATCACTCTGGGAGGTGATAATGCAGATGGCTTTGAGTCCACCAGAATGGTGGGGATCTTGGTATTTCACATGCAGTGGGAACAAATGCTAATCTTCAAGAGATCCCATTCCTAAGAGTGACAAAATTGGACCCAAGCGATGTGTAGGGGGCGATAATTCCATCTTATCATTTTGAATATATGGGAAGCCCCTACATATTATCATGATTCGAAGTATCATCCTGGCAAAGATTCCAAATGAAAAAGTAGAACCTAAAGAGCTTCAATGAGTAATTGGAGTTGACTTCCATTGACTTCAATTACAATTCTCCTATTGGTCACAATATTCCATGTGCCTTGATGAGATTGGTCCCTTAGATTTCCTCTCATGTTGTTGTCTTATCCTATCTGATCCTTGTGTTCTATAAAAGGCCAGAGGATGCTTCATTTGTATTTTAAGTTTGGAATTTGTGGATGTTAGAGGAGCATAAACTTTTTTTAAGTTTTGTTCTTTTTTCCTATTTTCTGAACCATTCCAGTGTAAAACTTTGTATGCACGTAGAAATTTATTGATATTAGAGCTTTATGGATAGCTACCTATCTCAATATCTTTTGTAGCTGGTTTTGTAAGTTCAGTCGAACAAGACTATATGTTGGCCAACCCAACCCCCATATATGGATAGGGGCACATGGTCACCCATCACCCATCACCCGTATATTCCTTCGGATCCTGGAGAGTGTCGTATATTACATAGATCTATCGCTCACACCCCTTACATAAGGGATCCTGAGCATAGGCCATGGTTGATCGATGAGATGAGATGAGTATAGGGTAGAGCACCATTTAAGGGTGCATACAGAACCTACTCGGTGTCCATAAATGAAACCCTCTCTTTAAAAGCTTGCACTGTTTTATACATAGTTGTGAAGCAATCTAGTGAAATATAAAGTGGTTTGCTCTATTTTGATTAATTCTTTGGGGCATCCATGGAGAATAACCGGGAGAAACTTTTATTTTTTAGTATTTTTCATACTTTGTTTTAGAATAGATGTTTAATATTTTGAAAATGTTTCAAAAAATATAAATGAATGCAAAGAATTTTGTTGAAAATCTTTTATTTTCCATGAAATTTTTGAATGCTTAATGCTAAATCTACTTAAGTGATAGAAAGGAATTTGTGATGTTTCATGAAATATTATGTCAAATCTTTTGGTTTCATGATGTTCAAGTTTATCAATTCAATTTGAAATGTTATCTAAAAATGTTCAAAGAATGATCGTAATCCCCCTTGATATTAATAGAAAATGTCACATCATTACCCGAGAGTGACCCTAGTGCAACCATGACCTAGTTATCAGAGACTTGGGATTGAACGAAATTCAATCTTTGTCCTTTGAATGCAGAATTTTTCCCTTAGGTTGTATTTGTTCCATATCTTTCAAGAAGGATATGCTCTTCACAATCTTGTTTGTGAAGATTTTATTTGAACTGTTTACTACGAGTAAAATCTTTGTCAACACTACGACCAAGAATATTTAAATAAGAATCATCACCCAAGTACACCCTACCTCCATCAAATTCTTCATTTCCAAAAACTAATCTCTATTAAAGGTTATATGGAAAGATGCACCTATTTCAATTAACCATGTATCATTACCTACATGAGGTACCAAAACTATAATGAATGCATCAACATCTTGCTTCTTAGACTCATAATCATAATCAAATTTCTTCTTTTTCTTCTTATTTACTTTCTGTAGTCCTTATGAACATGTACATGCTTACAAAGTTCCAACAAATAAATATGGACTTTCCAGGAGATTTTGATCTCCCCTTGGACTTGGATTTATCACGTTTTCATTCTTCTTGCCTTTTTCCTTAGGTTTTCCATGAAAATTTAGGGCCTCCTTTGTACTGATGGATACCTTCCTGATCTCTTCATGTAGATAAAATAACCCACCACATCTTTAGTCTTCAATATAACAATACTCTCAATAGCCATAATAAGAGAATCCCATGAATCAAGAAAATAGCAAAGCAAGATCTAATATTTCTCCTCCTAGTCCATCTTAACACCAACTGATGCCAACTAAGTGACCAACATATTGAATGCTTCCAGGTGGTCTCTAATTATTCCACCCTCTTCCATTCTCAAGGAATATAATTTATTCATCAAGAAAATCTTGTTCACTAAAGATCTGGCTTGATACATCTCACCAAGCTTCTTCCATAGTTTTTGTGTAGAGGTCTCTTCATGTACATTGATTAGAACATAGTCTACCAAGCACGACCTAATTAGACCCTTGGATTTACAACCCATAACATCATATTGAGAAGCCTGAGTATGATCTATAGGCCTTGAAACACTCTCATCAACAACATCTGATAGATCTTGATCTATCAATAGATCCTCCATCTTCAGTGTCCACATTCTAAAATTATTTCTATAAAATTTATCCACCTCTATTCTCCTTGATGAACTTTCCATCTAAAAATTCCCACAACAAGATCACAAAGATCCTTCTTCATAAGCTCCCATCAAATCTAGATTAGTTCAAAAAACCCAATAACCCACCACTAAAACCAAAAGGTGATCAAGCTCTGATACCACTTGTAAGGAACCTAAGGTAGCAGGATAACTTCCTACACTAATCTTGAGAGGAGAATAATGTGAAACTTTTATAGATATTTAATAGTTACAAAAACTTAAATAGAAATAAACACAAATATCATGCACACCACAATATAGTGATTTATGTGGGGAAAACCCTTTCGGGAGAAAATCCCCACACTCCAAAATCCATCCAATATATTATTTAGAAATCATAAAGATTACAATATACTTGCAGAGCAAGCTTCTCACAAGAGTATCACCAACCAGAGATCTAGAGGCAACACGACCGCTATCAGACTCTCATAATACCTCACAATACATAGTCATAATATAATACCCTCATAAAATAGGGTTGCATTAATAGTAGCTTATGTAAAATTGCAAGGTTTTAAGACTCATTTTCCTAACAATATTTTGAGTTAACTCTCACTGTGGTTTTTCCCTTCTTGGGTTTTCCACATATATCTGGTGTCATCTTGTGCATGTGTTTTCTTTGCTTTATCCTTCATTGATTCTGATCTGGTTAAGGGTTGAATTGTTGTATCTTTAATTATTGTTGATCTGGTTAAGGGTTGTTGAACTTGTTAAGGGATTAAATTGCTATATCTTTCATTTTTATGTTTTATTAAGGGTTTCTAGTTTGATTAAGAAGTTTGTGTTTGCGTTGAGCTAAAGGGTTTAAGTTTTTAAGATACTGATTCACTCCCCCTCTCAATATTCGAGTGTGTCCAACAAGGTTAAGAATCTATCGTGACACATGAATCATAAGGTCAATTACTTAGCCATAGGAATCATGTAAGGTGAAGTGGTCAAGTGAATCCATTCCTTCTCTTTTATATCCATTTTTTGGTCATAACATATAAATATATCCCCTACCATATGAAGCTTGTTTCCACCCTCTTTATTCCATCAAATTTATGCTTGGATCATACTCAATCACAATAACTAATAGAATATGTAGTAAACATAACCAAAGAAAAATGAATTTACTCATACTCAACATATCATAAAACAACTAAATCACCTTAACCATAGTTCATATAGGGTACACTTTTCACCTCATAAAATTTATTTGACTCCTATTCAAGATTTACTATTTGCATACACATTGATTTCACTATGTAAATATTCTTAGAGTCAAATTTATTTACTTAAATCAATTTATAATTATAGCCACTAGAATTTTTCATCTTTCCATTAACTATTTATGGCTTTGGAATGATTTACATTATAAGAATTATCACATGATTTAGAATTAACATCCACATATTAAATATAATGTAAAACAACTAAAAGTACCATTAAGCTCAATCATAACTTGATCAATTATTATTCATTTATAATATCTTTTAACATTAATTTTCTCACAACTATAAAGCTACTCATAATTATACTCATTTGTATCATGAAAAGTATGAAATATATTCTTACTAGGTTCATTATCACCGTGTAGGTAAAATAATCTATAAGTAACAAATAAATCTACCATAAACTAAATAAAATTTATGCCACAAGATACTTTGTTACTAGATACTAGAAGATCCTTAGATGCGCTATAAGGAGGGGGTTGGGTGACTTTACAATTTGTGTGTTGATAATTATATGTTGTAAAGGTAAAAACACACAAAATCATAATTATATGGTACTATCGTATTCTTTATCAAGTTCGGGTTTAATAATGTGGTTTATTTTTCCTATTCATTTATTTTGAAGTCAAAATAATATTATCAAGGATGAATTGGCCAATAAAGGAGTATGTTTATTCCTTTCAAATAGTATGTTGTACAATAGACTTTATACATCTAGCTAAAAAATTAATAATTATTTTTTAAATGGTGTTTAGTAATATGATGGTTATTGACCCAAACATTAATTTTAATTGATTACCTAGGGAATAAATTTGATAAATCCTTGTTCAATGATATATTTTTCCTCAACCTCTAGCTATAGTTGATAGAAGTCATAATGAACAATAGGTCAAATGGATTTGAATAATTCCATGAGGTACAATTGAACCTAGCGACTTTTTAAATCTATGGATAAGAGGGTGTTTGCATGTTGATTAGTGACAAAATCCTTTCTAAATTATGTAAAAAATTAATATGATTTTTCTAGGAATATAATTTATGATGGCATCATCCAACTCTTAGTTCACTATCTTGATAGGGGCTAGTTAAGAGTTTTTTTACAATGGTAGAAGGATTCCTTAACTTTATTGTAAAAGGAATATTTACAAAGAATTTTTTAATATATATAGAAATTTCTTTACAATGCTTCAATTTTAGATTTAATGTTTTGACCTTAATATGGTAAAAGCAAGAAGTTGAGTCCACTTCCCATGGAAGTTTCAAACTTAGCCAAAAATGAAAAATTAGGAGAAAAAAAAATGGGATCCCTCTTTTTATGAAATAGGCTCTTGTTTCACTTCGAGACCCCGAGCCAAAAATGGGAGAAAATGGGATCCCTTTTTGTAAAAGGTTAAAATTTTAAAAAAACTAAACAGGACCCCTTAAAGTTTCAATTTTTGACCCAGTTTTTTCTTTGGGTTTCAGGTTGGAAAAAAAGGCTTGGGGAGTTGACCCTTAGCTTTGGACCTGCTTTGACCTGCAACTTGAAGATCATATGAATGTTACTGGAAAAGTGTGACTTTGGACATATATCTGAAGATGTTTTTTTTTAAAAAAAATTGACAAAATTAAAACCCATTGTAGATGAGATTGTGTAGATTTCAAATATGTATTTTTTTTTATTATAATTGGATTATTTTTTCTATTTTTAAAATAGTTTTCAATGAAACTGGTCCATAAAATTGAAATAACATTCTTTTTTATTATTTTAATAACTTTTTATTAAAATTATTTTTTGAAAAACAAATTAAACATGAACAATATTCAGACAATTCTTTTCAATTTGAAAAAAAAACAAAAAATGATAATTGTAGGTCATATTATGCGTAACGTACATGAGGGGTTTTCAGAACAACTATGGCCAATAAAAAAATAATAAAAAAATATTCAAAAAAACCATGAATAAGTGTTACAAATCTTTTCCCAAAAGGATTCAAAAAAATAATTTTATTTAGTCAAAATATAGTTGACGTACACATGCATGGTATGATCTTGAAAAAATGACTTTTAAATAGTGGTTTTTAAACATTCCCATTGAAAATCAATTTGTATCATCGAGGTATTAAAATAAATTACATATTTAGAAGTTGGACTCCAGGTACTACATTTCATATGACTGACTTTTTTTAAGATTCAATCTTTAAGTGCTTCAAATTTTTAGGTCAAACCTGAAAAAATCTGAAAATCAAGGCAAACACTTCCATTTTTTGGATAAAAAGTGGACCTAACTTCTTGCACACACCCCTTACCTCTATTTAGGTGTGTGTTCATTGTCAACCTTGATCCTTGAAGTCTATTTTTTTCTCGTTTACATGAGTATTTCCTCTTTAGCATCTTCGATGGTCAACTCCTAACAACTCCCTACATGTATCATATCCTTCCCTGATATCCTATCCCTACATGTATCCCATCCTATCCTATCATCCCTATACACTAGTACTTTCTCCTTTCCCCATCTGATGCTTAAATTCTGACAAATTTTACCTACATGTATCTTATTAGAGTTGAAGATGAAAGAATATCTTTACTATGGTGCCAACTATAAGGCATATGCTCATTCCTCAATCACTGAAACCAAAAAGTCTTATCAACCTCCCTAGGATAAGTAGTCTAAAGGATACTTCTATCTAGTTTGAAGTCAAATTTTGAACCTTACCTCTCTTTAGGTAAGTGTTCCTTGTCATCCCCAATCCCAAAAGTTTGATATTTTCCCCTATGCATCTTTTCAAAGTTGAACTTCTACTCATTCCTATACTTGAGCACTACTTCCTTTACATCTTTGATGCTTGACTCTAAAAATATACATGATAGCAAGAATACCTTTAATGTGGTACCAAGTATGAGGTGTTCCCTTCCCATGCCCCAACATAACTAAGGAAAACAAATTAGAAATATGACCCAAAACATATCATACTTAAAATTTTCCAGGTTTTGTAACATTCAAATTATTGATAACCACATAAGGGATGACAAAGGTCAACACTTAAGTAATTTTTAACAAAGGAAAAAACAACTTAAACTTTCTCACATATTTTCTAGTTCATAACTATAAAGTGATAAGAACGCTAAAACACATTATATTTCTATTCAAAAATAAATTAAATACCTCTTTCAAATACCCATGACAAACCAGATGTGATTGCTAATTATAATCATATAAAAAAAAAAAAAACTTAACAAAAATCTCTCTATTTATATAATACAATCATCCTAAATTTTTAATTATATTTTTTTAAAACTAACTAATTACTTTCAAAGTGCTATAAAATTTAAGTTGTACCTATCATCTACTTTTGAGTTGTGGGGCTCATTTTCCTTGGATAACTTTCGTCCTTTCTCGAACTGATTTCATTGAAATGATTTTACTCCACTTAATTGTTGTTGTGGACTTTTACTTTAATCTCACAATCCATGGCTAGGCCTGGAATTTGATGGTCTGGTGAGTAGGAGGTGTTTTCTATTGTGTGTTAAATTGTGATATCGCTATCAGGATTCTACATGATTGAATCTTGATAGCAATATCATAATTTGATGATTTATTTGCTTGGTTTGTCAATTTTAGATCTGATAGCAATATCATAATTCGATGATCTATTTGCTTGTTTTTTCAATTTTAGACAGTATATTACTTTAGAAATTATTAGACCATATAGCTTGACTTGATATAGTTTAGTCATACTCAACATATTGTAAAACAACTAGTAAAAAAATATTAATAAATATAATATAATATTTCAATTATAATATTAAAATATATTATTTCAATTATAATATTAAAATATATTATTTTATAATGTTTATTATAAAAATACATATTAATTAAAATATTTTCAAAAATAGAATATAATTGTTTTAAATTTTTAAAATATTTTTTTAACAAGATTGTCTTGAATATTTGTTAATATGAATTTAAAAACTTATTGTGAATTGTAATAGTAAATTTAAGATTTTTGTATTTAATATTAATAGTTATCACTATTTTTCTAATTGTACATTCATTTTTTAATTTTATATGTAGAAACATCATTTATGAGCGTGATAGTCATGATAGTTACATGGACATTGTATAAATATGGAAAACTCATTTGTTTGATTGTATTTTCTATTCTAATATGCTTAAAGCAGGGGTTTCTTTTATTTTATTTTCTATTCTAATATACTTAAAAGTAGGGGTTTATTTGATTGTATTTTCTATTCTAATATACTTAAAAGTAGGGGTTTTGTGTCAAATAATGAGAGACAATAACAAAAAGTGTATCTATGTTACTTATTTATTTGCATTTTTTTATTAAAGATATGAATTTATATATTTTTCATATTTAATATTTAATATGTATGACTAATAAAATTGATACAAATATTTTAATATTTGCTATAAAATTTTTCATAAATTAAATATTTTATATTTGATACAAATATAAAATATTTGCTATAAATTTCTTTTTTTTTGTTTTTGACAAATTATAGTTTTCTTGAAACATCAAATGAAAGAAATTTAAATAACGAAACTGTCACTAAAAAAATCATATGACAGGTAGAGGTGACCGTCAGCTAGGACGAAGTTTTAGGTTGGTTAATAAAGTAAGCTTGAACTTTTTCCTTTTGCGGATGTGATCAGACAACGATGGGTTTTTTTGGGTTAAAAGCCGCCCATTTCGTCTGTTGCAGGAGATTTAAGGGAATCCAGACACCACCACATGCATCCTTCATGATGTGAGGTGAGGGGAACTTTTACGGAATCAGATCATGAATGGAAACAAAGCTTTCAGGTACAAACTTTGGCCCTTGGATTTGAGAGAATTGAGATCAAGAAAGCAGAGAAGACGGCAGCCATACCTGGTCGCTGCCACGGAATATCTCGTCGCTGAGATCTTTTCACGACCTTTCTTGATTTATGCAAATGGTTTCTGCGGCGGGCAGAAGACATGGGTGTCCTCATGATCGGTTTTAGGTTTGCCAGCGTACTTGTTGCCTGTGCCAAAATGGGAGCTTTGGAACAAGAAATCAAATTATTAGAAAGTAAGTCCAATGGCTTGGAAACATATGAGGAAGACCTAAAGGTACAAAATGAGGTCAATGGTTTTTTTAATCAGTAACATAATAGGAGACACAAAAGGCCAAACCTAACTATAACCCCAAAATGAGAATGGGTTGCAAGATAGTTCAAGTCACAATTGAAGAGATCTAATCTAATTTCTCAATCTACATTATTTTTTTATAAACAAAGATCAAAGTAGGGGAAAGTACGCCCACCACTACAACGATAATATTAACTTTGAATTTTATGGGCCTCAATGCCAAGAGAATGCCTAGACAATGCGGTAATCTTGAATCATTATGAAAAAGTCGATTTTTTAGTTGAGTTCAATTGTTTGTTTGTTAGTTAGTTGTAGTTAGTAGTCTACAATGAAGAAAGCTACCACATTTTATTATAACTTGAAATTGACTTCTATAGTTTTGGGAATAGTTTAAGTTATTATTTTTTTAGTGTCATATTAATTTTTTCTCAAATTTAATGAGAATAAGATAGTAAATTAGTTTAAGAGTATCTATCGGGTGGACAAATGTGCATAGTTGGGATTATTTTCATGTATGACAAGTGATTTAAAGTTTGGACTAATAGAAGATAAAGATTTATTGAACCGTTGAGGATAAGTGTTAACACCACATGGAGTTTCCTCAATTATTTAACCCTTTGAATTTGTAAGTATATTATTTTTGGTTATTGAACATTACATGTGGTATCAGGCTTTGTGCTATGTTGTGGCTAATATTGATCAAATGGGACAAAAAATAATAATTTTATATACTATATTTTGGATTGAATGAAGGTAAGGAAAGAGGTAAAGGAAGAACAAAATAGGTAGAATGGAAGAAGAGTGAGACTATGTGGTTTGGGATGGAGATTGTGAGTATAGAACAAGGAGTAGTGAGTATGGATAATTTGGTATCTAAAGAAATGGTAGAAATGTTTTGGATAAGGTGGACGAAATAGTAACACCCATATAAGATTGGATGGTTGTAGTAGTGAGATAAGATACTATAGAAGAAAAGTGTGGTGAAGTTCAACATAGGAGCATATTATGATGAGGTGCTATGTAACATTGGATTGATGGATGTGTGTCATGTATGGTGTAGGTGTATGATGACAAGGATAACACCTGCACTATATAGAAAGATGTCTAAAGATATGAGTTGATGCCCCTAAGGGTAAGTGAGGGATATTTTATAGCAATGCAAGAGTGTGTGTTGGAGAGGAATGATATGCATTGATTTGAAGGATATGTGGTATTGTTAGATGACCAAAAAATATTGTAAATGCAAAGAAGCATCATAGATAAGAGAATGTGAGGATATAAGTCTCAATCAAAGGACAAGGCAACCAAATAACAGGATAAGGAGTTTTATTAATGAATATGCAATAGTAAAGAATGCAAGCAATATAAGAGAATGTGTGCAATCAAAAAGGAGACTAACAAATGTGACAGATAGAGAAGATTGTGATGATATACAAGAAAAAGAAAATACTATCTAGAAGTTGATTGATATAATTGAGTGTCAAATACTACTACAAAAATTAGTACATAGGGTGGATTGCTTAAGGTATGTCTGAAGATGAAGTAGCAGGTTGGAATTCCTAAGTAAGGGTACCTTGTATTGGAAAATGAGGCTATTTTTTTGTCAACTCCAAGTGTGAAATGTAGGAAATCATAAGGTAGTGTGGCAATCTTGCAATATTCTAGAAAAGTGGTTTAGTTTAATTATTTTCTTTTTTACTAGTTTGTAGATAGTAATTTATGATGAAGAAAGTAATTGTATTCCATCATAACTTGAAATTGGCTTTCAAATTTTTGGGATTAGTCTAATTTGCTATTGTTGAGTTTCATGTTAATTTCTAATAATAATTAGATGAGATAAAGATAATAAATTTGTACAAGAGTATCTACTAGGTGGATAGTTGGGAACAATTAGGATTATTTTCATGTGTGGTGAGTTATTTAGAGTTTTCACCAATAGAATATTTTTTGTAAAGATTTATAGAACCATTGATAATAAGTGTTGAGCACCGTGAGGATATTTATCTACCGTTTAACCACTTAAATTTATATTTTTTTATATCTAGTTGATTACAAGTTACATGTGGTATTAGAATTTGTTCCATCTTGTGGCCAACATAATCATTAGAAAAAAATATAGATGATATATATTGAGTTTTGCATCAAAGGAAGGTACGTGAAGAGGTAAGGGAAGACGCTGAGAGGTAGAACATAAGCATAGTGAGACCATGAGGTCTTAGATAAAAATTGTAAGTAGAGAACAAGGAGTATGAAGTGGAATACAATCTAAAGGGAAATACTAATGCAACTTAGTGGAGGTAATTAGACTATTATTTAAATCATGAGGATATATTTAGTGTAATCTATATTTGAATTGTCATACTAAGTGCAATGAAATGGATATGACCTAGCATGTAAGAGAGTTTATTACAAATAAGTGAGAATTTGTAATAATGGTGATAATTGTGTAAGATTAAATAAATAAGAATTTATTGTTATTAATGAGATCTTTGTGTTGTATGTGTATTTTGATGTTAGTCTGGATGGCTAAATAGTCTTTCATTGGACCCAAGTCTAACTATATTAAAAAGACACTTAGTAAAGCATTTCTTAGATACATAGAAACTAGAATGTGATCCTTTTACAAAAAAAAAATAAAAAAATCTAAAGAGACAAATAAGCTACCCTAATATTAGCATGAGTGAATGCATAATCGATCAAAGAAAAAAGTGCCTCTAATGGTTTCAAAATTCTATCAAAATAGGTATGGTAAACGAAATAACCAATTGGAAACTCGTCTATGTAACCAACATTGTCTCCAAACTATAAGTTTTTATTTTCACCATATGGACTTAATTTCACCACCCTTAGGAGATTATTATGTGAGACAATTTATTATATCATAAAAACCATCATAAATTAATTATATATGATATGTGAATATTTTTTAAGTCTACAATATATTAAACTCAAATAACAAGCACAAAGGTATAAGAAGGGCCACTCAGTCACAAATCGATTTTAATTCCTTTATCTAGATAAATAGACTCTTAGATTTAATACTTAGGAATAAAACACTCACATGGATAAACAAAAGGTGAGATTTAAGAAAAATAGTAAAGATGTTGGATATATTTTTTATCTTTCCCAAATGGCTTGATTATAATGATTCTATAAAATGTTAAATAGTCATATGCTTTGATAATTATAGATCACTTTCCATTGAATTCATAAGTCATGGAATCTAGTCATCTAAACCCCAAATGCGCCTTTGTCTTTAAAATATGCAATTTTAAGATCAATCCTTCAAATATCTTGTCAAACATTGGGGAAGTGAGCTTCTAAAAGTAAGAAGCACCAAGATGTATACTCTTGTAAAAAACTCATAGTCCTAGAATATCCACAAAGATTGGAACAATAATATATATTTCCAAGAATATTATGTTGAAAAGGAAAGGATTGAAATATAACTAAACACTCTCAATGAATTAATCATAGTTAGAGGGATGAACTAGAATCAATCAATGAAGGAAATATATCTTATCTAAAAAATAATAGATATATAAGAAAAGAAAAATAAAATTTAGAGGCAACAATCTTGAGAAATTTAGCTAGCTAAAGGTAATTTAATCACACCTTAACTAGGGAAAGAAGCTTAAAAAAAAATTCTATCAAATTGCACAGAGGAGAATATCTAACTAATGGACTAAAATCATTAGGGTTGAATCAATCTTCCTTTTTAGTGAATTACTTGGAAGTGAGATGGATTCAAACTTGTAGGAGAAAATATACTTCTTAGAGTTCATTCCCTTCGTTATCACAAGTGAAGATAGTCACATTTTAATGGTACCTTTTACTAAGGAGGAGATCAATTTGGATTCATTATAAGTGAATTCAAACACTAGATATGAAAGAAATCAAGTTAAATCTTAAAAATATCCATCAATTTTCAATGTAAATAAAAAAGCATGATAATCCAGCTCAATCTTAGAAAATCATATGATGAGGTAATTGGGGGTTCCTTGTGAAAATCCTATAAAATTTGTCTTCTATGATAATTTGAGGGAATTGATCTTAGAATGAAGAAGAAGTTGAAGCCCATTTGCCTGGTTTCTTATTTTTTAAATCATGCAACTATGAAACAATAATAATTAAGGGAAATTTCATGGTGATCATTCTATGTATATAGAAAAGATTCTCTATTAATTGGAGACTAAACATCACTTTGAATGAAGTTTATATTATAGTAGGTAGTTTAAACTATTTAATTGTCATACATTTTTATCAATGGTTAGCCTAGGCTTACCAATATATGGGACCAATAAAACATTTAATATTGATGTTGGTGTAATCATTCCACCTTCTATGAGCATTCTTGATGTCATGTACTAATTAATTCCTATGTTGGAGTGATACTTCCCACACATCTGGTTTAGTTCAAAGGATTTTGGCCTCATTAGTTTTTTCCAAATGATTCTAACTCCTTACCACATTCACTTTCACATGTCTCCACCTTGTGAAACTTGTCACTAGGCTAAGTTTTCATTCTCTCCATCAATCCCAACTGTTTATCTCACAAGAAGATCTTGGCCCTCCATTCATCCTTCAAAAATATATAAGTTGGAGCCTTTCCATCTCATTTTCATGTATTCCATGTTTTCCAAGATTATGTTGTTGAATTCATCATTGAATTATCATCCATATAAAGGTTATTTTGCATTGGAGAGAAACCACATAATTGCACTGTCAAGAGCAAATCAAGTGAAGTGGATGCTTTAATTCAACTCTATCAATGAGGCGAGAAGGGTAAGAGATTGAGGTAATTGTTGGTTAAATGATTTTATCTCTGTCTTTCTATTCTCTTATCATTTCCATCATCCTCATTTATAAATTCTTCCCATGCTTTACAAGATAGGGGGAAAGTGTGATGAACACAGTACATTCCTTTCTTTTACCATTACTTCTCCAGAACTTCTTCTATAGTATTTTGAGACTACAAATATTTTAAATTTGATTTGGATGTGAAGATTTATTCCCACTTCTTCCCAAGTTTTTCTACTAGAGTCAAATCATCTTTCATTACCCTATCTCAACAAAAAACAAACCTTTCCACCAAGATTGTTAGCATTAAAATATTTTTTGACACATTAAAAAACTAGAAATACACACACCATTATTAACTAGAATAGTTAATTTAACTCATGTATAATCATATTAATACCATCATGAAAAGGTTATTAGGTAATAATATAAAGGTAACTTTATTCAAAGTATTAGGAAAATATCAACCTCATTAGCCATAATAGTTTTTTATATCATGATGCATCATGTCATATGCTATAAAAAACACCAAGGTGCTTAAAGTAATCAACACCCCATGCAAGATTCATAACATGTACCTTAACAATAAAATTCATTTATCCTCCATCATATCTATATCACCTATCACTTTTATGGTATCCATCTCTTCATCATATAAAAATAAATAAAAGTATTTAAATAACCATTTCATCTATCACCTTTATTTGTACATCATTTTCGTTCATAATTCATCTTTTTTATAGCTCTCCCTTTCATTTTGAACACCAATATTTGTATCCCTAACATATGTATTTTAACTAACTCTATCCATTATCACTAATCCCTTCACCCATTATTAACATAAAAACACATCTATCTCTTCCATTAATCCCTAACCATCTTGTCTCTATTTCATCTATTTTGAGAGAATATTTATATTTTTCAAACCCACTTGTCCTCTCAAGGAGGCACAATGCTTGGTGTAAGTTATCTCATCTTATCGAGTACTAAGGGTAGAATATGGACAATCTATTCTCACCATCTTCTAACATCACACCTGACAGCATATTCTGATATCATGTTGATATTTTCTCATTATCATGTTGATTCCCCTTTTTATTTGCCACTACCAATTAATTAAACAATTTGTATTATTTAGCTAATCTAGCTAATGCTCATTTATTTATTCTAAAATAAATAAATAAAGAAACCTATTTTCATTTATTCTCCACAAAAAACAATTATCCACTCATATTCCATCATAACTTACCCACAATTCCCTTCTATTTTTAGTTTGTACATAACTAGTTAGTCAAAATAAATGAATAAAAACAACTAATTATCCCCACCAATTTTAGAGCCTACTAAAGAGTTGTCACAATTCCTTTTCTTATTTTATCATATCAAGATTCTTGACTCATCTCAATCAACCTCCATTATTCATATTCAAAATCAAGTCTTGCACACTCATATCCTCAGCCAAACATTTATAAATTTAACTCAATCCTTCATCATATCAATCAACTATCTTTAGAGCTTGACATGTACATGTTACAAAATATTGCACACATCCTTAAACAATCACTTTCATTGCTTCTTGAGCAATCAACTTTGACAAAAAAATGTTTTACATTGGCAAGATCATATGCATTCATTTTATTTGAGTTATTTCTAGCTCAAATGGAGCTATGGTTTAATTTAGAATAGAGGGATTATTGATTTAATCTTCTTCTTCTTTTGTTATGAATCTTGCATATATATCAACCAAAAAATAACACTCTGTCATATTTTTCTTGTTTACACCATTAAAAAATATTTTTCATAAATTTAGAATATTTGACATTACATATTTATGAATGGGAGTTAGAGCATGCTAAGGAGATGTCATAATTCCTTTTTCTTATTTTATCCTATCAATATTCTTAACTCATCTCAATCAATCTCATTATTCATTCAAAATTGAATCCAGGCATTCATATCGTCAACGTAACATTTATACATTTAACTCAATCCTTCATCAAAGCAATCCACGATCTTTAGAGCTTGACATGTACATGTTACAAAGATCTCACACACATCCTTAAACAATCACATTTATTGCATCTTGAGTAATCAAATTCAACAAAAAAGGTTTTACATTGGCAAAATTGCATGCATTCATTTTATTTGAGTTCTATTTAGCTCAAATGGAGCTATGGTTTAATTTAGAATAGAGGGATTTAGTATTGTTTTAATCGTCTTAATTTTTTTGTTATGAATATTGCATATATATCAACCAAAAAATAACACTATCATTTTTTCTTATTTATACTATTAAAAACATGTTTCATAAATTTAGAATATCTGGCATTACGTAGTTATGAATGGGAGTTAAAATTTACATTTAGCATATAATTTCTTAATTTATTTCCACCATACTTATCTCAAAGGTATATTAGATTGATTGCTCGACTTAAGTAACCATTGCTAGGAATGTTGGTCAAAAGAGATGTTATAAGAATGAATTTGAATAGTATTATTTTTGAATTAGTAGGCTTGGTAAGACACTAATAATGCATTGTGATTTCAAAGTTAACTTTCCTCTCTACAAACATATTACTATCAACTCTTCTACTAACAAATTCCAATTCAATTAAAACAAAATAATGTAGTAATATTAACTTATGTCATTGTAATACAAATTGTTTACCTTTCTTGCAAGCATCTCAATAAATTGAATTATTTATGCATAAAATAAATTGAAACATTTATGCATAAAATAAAGTCCTTAGCCAAAATCCTTGAGATAAGAACCTTTTGAGCCTTAAGCCTAAACATTTGAAAGAGCTCAATTGTTTGGAAGAAAACACCCCCATCCTATAGCTCAAACTTTAAATCCCAAAAGGGGGAAGAAAACCCTCTAGATAACTCAGATCTGAGAGCCAAAATACAGGGAAAAAGAAGCCTTGAAGGCTTAACCAGGCCAAAAGTCAGCCCCTTCAACAAGAAAGACAACACCCACCAAAGGGGGTTCAAGGAATCTTCAAAATAGTGACAGGCAGTCACAGCTTTACGAAGGACCGACAAAGAGCATGCATCTAGCTAAGGACACCACCAGCAGAAGCCCCACTACCATCTAAACAAACCAAGCCCCTTAGAAACAATAGATCTTGGACACCAGGATGGGTACATGACAACTCCCACAGAGAGCCAAAGAAAAAGGAATAGCACAAGCGCGCAAAGAGCTCCCCTAGCAAGCAACAGAACACAAAGGCCAAAAACTGACCCAAAGTAGGAAAACATCAGAAACTTCCACCCACAGAATATTACCAACTCCAACCAAGGGATAGAAGACATGCTCAAAAGACACAAGGGAACACCCATTCCCTATGTGCGGGAGAGATTTTTAGCAACTCCATGATGGAGATTTGGGCGGGGGTCTTTTTCAGTTGTTCTAGGACATTGTAACCATTAGGGATTATTTTTGGATCTACGATGGGTGCCTTGGTTGGTGGTGAAGGTCCTGGGATGGAAATTCTACTACTATGTGTGGTGACTCCACACTTGGCTCTAGGTACTTTGATATGGACAATTGTTACCCATTCATCCAAAGAGGCAACAACATGGTCATTGATATGGTTCACATTATTGTAACTTTTTCCTTTACCATTGTTGTTTCCTTTATTGTGATCTGGCATTGGATTCGTGTATATCTTAAGGTCTTGATTCCTAACTGGTTGTTCAATGGTTATGATCTTATCATCAATGAGATCTTGGATAAAATTCTTGAGTCTCATACAATTGGTTGTCGTGTGTCCCTTTATTTTTTGAAAATCACAAAGGTACTTCTCGTTATACCATGGTGGTTTAACCTGAGGCTCTTGATAATTTTTGTAGACTTGGATTTTGATGAGATTCACTTGTACCATCCATTGCATGACATATTTTATTGGTTCCCCAAGTGGTGTGTATTTTCATTTAGGGGGATATTTGTTCCTTGGGGGTGGTCCCCCTTGAGCATTTAGGTTGTTGACAATTTGTTTGTTGGGTTGTTGAGATGATGGGATGATTTGTGGTTTGTTTTGGGTATTGTGGTTGTTGGTATGTTTGTTGTTGTGTATTCTTCCTTGGGGCGTTGATAATAACTTTGGAATCAACAACTCCATCATTGGTGACATTTTTGTTCTTTTCCCACATATGATGTTTGTTATTGTAGCATGTTGATGGTCGATTGTCTTGGTATGTGGGTGTGCCCCCTTGTGTTATAAAGGCTCTTTCAATGTTGAGCACTTTGGGAATCAATTGGTCATAGGTTGTTATGCATTTCATTTTCAAGTGAAAGGACAAAGTCCCTTCAAGGTTGGAGATGTTAGTCTCAATTGTTGTTTTTCAAGCATAGCCCATTTGTCCTTATTGGCCTTGGTCCGCCATCGTTGCAAGAAGGCTATCATTTTTTCTCCCTTGTTTTGTTTTAGGTTGGATAATTCTTCCAAGCTTACTTCCACACCTATGTTAAATGAATAATTTTGTATGAATAAGTCTACAATTTCTTGAAAAAATTTTAATTCTAGGGGGAAGGCGAGAGAGCCATTCCATTGCTAGACCTGCCAAACTTTGAGGAAAGAGTAGCATCGAATAGGAATCATCATATGCAACTTCCATACAGTGTACATTGAATTCCCTGATGTGATCTTCAAGATTTCCAGTCCCACGGTATTTGTCAAATTTTGGTATCTCAAATCCTTGTGGGAATGGAACTATCAAAATGCTTCTATCAAACAGATAGGGGCACAAATTCCCTTGTGATTTTGTTGTCTTTCCTGATTGTATGTCTAGCACTTGTTGCGAGAGCAATTTAATTTGTGCAAACAAATCATTTTGTGGATCAAGTGGTGGGATGTATGTGTTTTGGGGTGGTATGGTTGTTTGGGTGACGAGTGCGATGACTTGTATATTTGGTTGTGTGTTCGTGAGAGGTTGTTGTAAGCTTTGTTGTGCAAGCAACACTTGTTGATATGCTTGTAGTTGTTGTTGGTATTTTTGTTGTTGAGCTATAAGTGCTTGTTGTTGTGCATGTTGTTGCAAGGCTTGTTAATTGCATTGTTGTTGTAACAAGGCTTGTGCTTGGGCTTGATGCACTTGGTATTGAGCTTGTGCTTGAGCTTGAGCTTGTTGAGCAGCTTGTGTGGCTTGTGCAACCTATGCAGCTTGTTGTTGTTGCATTAAATCTTGCACTTGTGCTTGGGAACCCTGATGTGCTTGTTGTGCAGTGTGTTGTGTAGCTTGTGCATCTTGTTGAGCTTGGAATTGTTGAGGTGCCTTTTGATACACTTGTTGGGTTGCTTGCAATGTGATGTATTGATTTGATATGTTTGGATTTGGTGGTGGAGGTGGAGAATTTGGTGGAATAGTGTGAGATGGTGTGATAAGAGCTTGTTGGTGTGGTTGTGGAGCTACTCGTTGAGTGATGATAGGGGGTTGTGTGGTAGATGGTATGGTTGATGTGCTTGGCCCTTGGGAGACCATGTTTTGAGATATTTGGGGTGTTCTAGATGGTGTAATGATTGGTTGAGATGTTTGGATTGGTGCAACTTGGTGTTGCGATATTAGTGGCATGCTTGGAGGATTTGGTATGATTGACGTGTTGATTTGATTTGTGACTGGAGGATTGATTTGACTTGATTGATTTTGGATTGGTATGTTGGGTAAAGGGGGTTTCCCTAAACCTTGGATTGGTGTGGATGTTTATGTTAAAAGAGGGAATGATGGGAGGATTGGTGGTTTGTTCCTTTGTAGAAGATTAAAAGTTCCCACTTGTTCAAATGAATCTACTTGTCCTTGTGATATCATGGAGAGAGAGACTTGTGTATCAAGAGGGTATGTCAGTATTGTAGAAAAGGTGGAGGGATTGTTAGTATCATGGAAGATGAGTGGTACATATAGATGTTTTGGATCTTGTGGGACAACATACCCAAGATTATGTTAGCCTCTAGATTTTGAGTGTTGACAAGTGGATGCCCTTGAAGGGCTTGGAGTAATGAACTTCCTTTGGTGATCATGGGTTGACTTGGAGCATGAGAAGATGTTGGTTGTATGATGGGTTGGATGATTCTTAGGAATGATATCAGTGGCATATTCCCAAGAGGTTGTTCCACAATAGTGCTCACATCAAAATTAGAAGGGAGTTTAGCCCCTTCTTTTGCTAATGCTAACATGTATTGTGTGGAATTGAGTCTCATGACTGTGTTGACAATCTTATGTGTTTCAGGATTTTGGACTAGCTCAATTATTTCATCTTGGGACATTCCTTGGAAGTTTTTGGTGACATCCTCCACTTGGAAACCTCCCTCTTGAAGATATTGTGGTAGTTGAGGGGGGTTAAGTGGAGGGTTGATAGATTCCTTAGGGTTAAATTCTAATGCAGTTTGCCTCAAATCACTAGAAGTAGATGTTTCTTTGTTTTGTTGCATGATTTTCTTGTGTTGTGATCTTGTTTGGACCATAAAATTGGGATCAACTTTGGGAATATAGGAGGTAAACCTCTAACTCCTTGGGTTGGTCTAAATTTTAGGTACAAAACAAAAATCTAGGATGTTAAGGATCAAATGATGGTGGTGTGATAAATGAAGGATGAATGATATGGATGTTTGAACTTTTGAGACCCTTGGAGGAATACTAGACTTTAGGATTTTGATTTGGATAATGGACTAGTAGATCCTAAGATATTAGATGTTATCTTTGTCCAAAGGGGGTGATAATTTAACTAAATGTGTGAAGAAGGATTCATCCACACACACCTAGCCAAACAAAGTGATTTTGATTTTGATTGAAGGATTTACCATAAGTCTAGCATGAATGATTTTTCCAAGGTTCTAAAAATTGTTTGTGAGATGGGATTTGATTAGTGATGGTGAAAAATGAAAGGGGTGGTTTTGATCCTAGATAAACCTAAAGAGACTTTGTTTACAAGACCAAGGTATTGAAGAACATGCTATACCTCTAAGACTTTCAACTCTATGTGAGAAATTCAAAACGTTGGAAAAGACCCAGATTTTGACAATAATAGAAGGAATACAAGTTTGGATTCTTTCTTGAAGCACGTTTGTAAAATTTGTATACCAATCTATCTCTAGTTTCATAAAGTGCTAAAAGATGTTTCTTGAGAGCTTTTGGACTAAGACGCTTATGCCAATTAATGGACCTTGGTTTTGGGATTTTGACTTTGCGAGAAATTATGAGATAAAACACATATGTGGGATCCAATTTTCTTTTATCTTGATTAAATGGATTCTTTTTACCACATCAACACTTTTTGCTTAACTTTCAAACTGAATGTCTATGTCTCAACTCATTTTCATTCCACAAGGTCCATTATGTGAAAATTAAAGAATCAATGGCATAGTTTCCTAGGTTGACTTTGGAGAGAACAAATTGAGATATGGACCCAAATATTTAGAAGCCTCTAAGGATAAAATCCCAAGGGACAAGTAGTATATTTGGACTCTTCAAAGATATTTTCTCTTCCAAAGGGTTTGAAATTTTAGTGACTTGTTGAATGTTTGCTTTCAAAGTTTGAGATCCAATCAATGTATTTAAGTGACTCACAGATTGTACAATCCTAGAATAGAAATGGCTATATTTGTTGAGTCTACGCTCGAATTTCTCCAAACACTAGACAAAGCGAACAGTTAGAGATTGTGTGACACTGGCTCCCCTCCACGGCACACACTTCTCAAGACCACCAAATCTCAAAATCCTAAAGATTCAGAGACCTTAAGGATTTTTTTTGTTTCTACTATTGAATAGTACATATGTGAAGCGACTTCAAAATGACCATTCTTGCACCAACAAATATTTAAGGACTTTTGGCCTTCTAAACAAAGGGTTGTAGTAAGGACATCTAGTTCAGGGGGTACTATGATAAACTCCCTCAAGAGGTCTCCCAACCCTTAGAACAAGGTGCTTACACATCATAAAGATACTGGGGGAGTGCTATCACGTACCACATCCTGTTGATTGTAAACTTTCCTTGCAATCACAAATTTGTATAGTGGTTCGAAAGAGGTTGACTTATGCTCATTACCACTTGGGTCATTCCCTTGGGGTGAATATTTTTCCCACCAAGGCAGGCCCTCTAAAGATAAACAAAAGTGAAGAAGTACATTTGTAGTTCGACTGCCTAAAGCACTAGGGGGGAACATGTGCAATGCCTTTCCTTCACACTTGCATGATTGTTCAATTTTAGATCCAAATTGAAATGTGTGGGTAATTTTAGACAACTAATGTCACTAGAATGCTTTTGATTCTCAAGATTGTCGAGTGGCACGTGAGAAGTGCATACACATTCGAATGACACAAATTGTAAAAAATAAGACAAATTAAGGAACAAGTTCTTTTTAAACCCCAAAGCAATGATGAATTCATTTTAAGCACCAAAAATCAAGTGTGAAGTTGCTTGTTCAATTTTAGTCCAAAATAAAAGTCTAGTGAGTTTCTAATGTTCAATTTTAATCCAACTTTTAAAAGAGACACAACAATGATTGATTTTAAACCCAAATTGATCTAGTTGGCTTAAAACAAAAAATAAAAGCAGTAAATGGATGCTCTAAACTATTACAATAAGCATTAAAAAATGTTTTTTTTTTTCACGTTCCAATGCCCACTTTCTTCAACTCAAATATGCTTGTTAGTTGTTTTTTGGATTTTTTTTCCTTACTACACCATAACATTGCACCTGCAGTATTAATACAAATAAATATGTGGATAAATGTTAAAGGAAAAAAAATATAAAGATATGCAAAGCATATATTCCCAAAGCTTTGAATATGAATAAGAAAAAAAATTACATTCCCATTTAGGCACAAAAATAATTTCTAGATGGCACGCATTCATTCATCTTAAGCCCAAAGACTTGATGTGATAAATGAGTTATAAATCAACCAATCATATAAAGTGAGCATGTATATCTAGTAAGGTCTTTGTAATATAATTGAGCTAAAAAATGCATTGATTGTGAGTAGCTCATTCCCTAGAGCCTTCAATTATTGATTGTTGTGATAAATAAATGAAGCTTGCATGCATTAAATCTTCTTGTTATCAATTAAATGCTACTCTTTATGTTCCTTAAGCAAGAGGCAAACAACAAAAAAACATATATTTTATCTTCACAACAAAGATTCCCAACACATATTTGATTAATCAATGCAAAGATAGGATTGTAATATCAAAGCAAAGAAGTTTAAAAGTTTTTGAAAGCCCTACTGAAAGTAAAGAGCATTAAGTAAGGCTTGACAATAGTAAAAAAAAAATCAGCATACTTTATTCCTCTTCCGCCTGCTTGTCACATAAAAAAATCTTCTTAGACACAAATATATATTTCAAAAACAAACAAAATCACACCTAACAAATTTACATCTTAAGCAAGTACCGAATCATACCCACCTAATCAAATTCACAAGATATGCCTCAAACAAATTGGGTATGCTATCTCCTTGGTTTTAGATTTTTAATGAATAAAGTAGAGACAACTTGTATCACAAGAAAAATCTGTAATCTTACACAAGCAATATATGTGTGTGAGATAAATGCGCAAACCTAGGATTGGGAAAAACACATTTTGCTTTCTCTAGAATGGCCCACAGAGAATGTTTGAATTCTTCAAATTGAGTGAATGGTATACCTTTGCTACTTTGAAATGAATCAGCTGTACATTTTTGGATCTTTCTCCCAAACGTTGGTTTTTTTAATGGCGGACTGGGTATCTTCAGAAGCTATGACTAAAGGTGTCTACAATGGATAACGATGGTTGTATTTCTAATCAATACACATTCTCATGGTTCTATCTTTTTTCTTAACAAGTACGACTGATGAGGCAAAGGGGCTTGAACTAGGCCGGATGTGCCCCATTTCTAGAAGTTTTGTTATTGTCTTTTCTATCTCTTGTATTTTTGTGGATGTCTATAAGGGGTAGTGATTACTAGTTTCACCCCTTCTTCCAATTCGATCATATGTTCAAAACCTCTCTTGGGTGACAATCCTGGAGGAATGTCACTAAAAAATTTCTTGTGTTTCTTCATAATGGGTTGTATGTCGATGTTGACGACCTTTCCTTGGGGAGTGGATTTGTCTAATATCATGCATTGTGCAGCCCACTCTCCTTGACCCCGATTCAAAATTATTTATATTCTCTTCCAAGAGACTACTTGGGGTGATCCATCGGGTAGTCCCCTTAATGTAAATTCTTGCCCTTGTTGTTGGAAGCGAAGTGTCAATTTAGGGAGATCAAACATGAAACATCCCAAGGAATAGATCCATGAGGTACCCAATATTACATCTGCATCTAGTGGTACTACATAAAAGTCTTCTTTGATGGGGTGATTTCCCAAGATCATCTCTAGTTGAGGGACCACCTTTGTGCATTGGACCATAGCACCTGTGGCAGTGGCAGTTGTGGATCCTTTGAATTTTTGGGCCTTTAATTTCCTTTTTGAAAATAGTATTTTATCTATGAAATTATGGGATGCCCCACTGGACCCACAAGGGTGATGACTCTTTGGCCCTTAAGGGTACTCTTAATATGAAATGGGTGGTTTTTGGAAGTTTGTGTGATGGTGGCATGAGCTACATGTTCCCATTCCTTGTATCTTTCCTTCTTGCATGTGTTTTCCTTCATCTCTTCATCGATGGTTGCCTCTATTTTGTGTGCTTGACTCTTACTTTGACATCTATGCTCAGGTGACCACTCTGCCTTGCAATAGCGACAAGGGTTCTTCTTTCTGATTTATTCTTTCTTTTCACAAGTGTGCCCATGCTCCCATGGTTTTTTTGCATGTAAAGCACAAACCCTTCTCTTTAAGTTCATATCATTCTCTCTTAGTGATGGAAGTGCTATGTGAGTCATCTCTTTTGTGTGAATGCTTACCATGGTTGTTGGTAGCTTTATTACTGTTTTTTGTTGATGTTTCTAGCCTAAACACCTTTTCTATGGCATCCTCCAGATTAATTGGGTTAAGAGAACTTACAATCCCTCTAAGGGACTCTCTTAGTCCTTCCACAAATAGGTAGGTGAGTCTATCTTTCTCTATCCCTGAAACTCAGACTGAGAGTTTCTAAAATTTTGTTATGTAATTTTCTACTATTCCCTATTGCTTTAGTTGAGTGAGCTTTTTAAAATCTTCTTGGGGGTGTTTCCTGTCGAACCTCTTAATAATTTTTTTGTGAAAATTCTTCATATGAGGTTATATTTTGGTGGCCCTACGTGTGGATTCCATGGTGCCACCATTCATGGGCTAAGCCCTCTAAATGTAATACAGATTGAAGTGCATCTTCCTTTGTCATTAGGATGAGGGTGAAGTAGGTGTTTAGCTTTTGCAACCAAGCATGGGCAGTGATTTTGTTTGATCCATCAAATTTGGGAAGGGAAACTTTATTTACTTTATGTCTTAAATATTTATTTGGTAGCTTCCTCCCTTGCCTAGCAACTTCGTGCCTCTTGGCTTCACAGAATTCCCTAAATGACACAAGTTCCCTAAGTTTGGGATCAATATCTCTATATGCTCTAAGAATCTCTTTCGTGCCATTTGGGATGTGATCCCATTCTTCCTCCCTCCTGGGTGTATCTACCCTAGGTATGAAGGGGGGTTGGGTACTCTAGATGAGGATGACCCATTATTAGCCTCTAAGTGATTTGAACCCATGTACCTCCCATTTGAGGGGTTGCTTTTTAGGTTATTGAGTGAGTTTTCCATTTTATGTAAAGCTTGGGCGAGTACTTGGTTTGAATTTTCTATCCCTTTATTTTGATTTAAAAGGGTCTGGTTGGTTTGTTCCATGAAAGCTATTAATTCATTGGCCAATTGTTCAGCCATAGTTCCCTTCCTGTGATATGTTCGCATTCACTCAACCTACAGGATGGCAGAATTATGCTTTGATACCAATTGTAATGTCCCTTATTAAACTTGTCCTATAAACAAAAAATATGCACAAGTCAAGTTAAGGGTTCACTTTTATGTTCATATAAATTATCTTATATAATTTGTCTTAAAGATCTGTTCATGTCATTAACTGATAACCACACATTTATTTCAAAATTTAACATCTAAGAATAAGGGAAGTGCATAAGTTCTTTTTAATTCAACATATGGGATGGATGCATTAGATAATTTAACATCAGCATATACACAAGATATAAATTACATAAGTGCATACTTATCATAGTTTATCGTAACTCACTACGCTCTACCGGGATAGATCCTTGCCTTTATCTCTCTTCCCTAGACCCCATTGGAGGAAGGACGCCTTACAGTGCCAAGGGCATGTGACCAATCTCCAAGTGGATTCCCTTAAGGTTTATTACCGTCTTGGGACATCCATCATGGGGTCGACTTACCAGTCTTTCCCTCCACAACCATCCTCTCCTTGGTGAGAATTAGCGAAAGAGATTGTTGGCTCTAAATCTATCCTCACAGCGAGTCATAATAACTTATGAAAAATGCAATAATTGTTGTAAGCAACATTATTGTGATATTGATGAATAAGAAAAATAATATCCATTAATCTGTAGATGTAGAATTAGTAATTCATTTAATTTTGTTGCATCGATGAATGTAATATATTGACATATATTCATTGATTGAGTCATTTAATATGTATTCACTTATCATTTTGTATTTGACTAAATTCATAAATTACCACATATTTGGGTGCAATAATCATTCACTAATATTGCATAAAATATGGAGTTAGCAACTATGCAATAACCTATTGTCCAGTATTATGTATTGGTTCTATAAGCTTTCAGTGAGTAACCAACAGTGAGGATACTTGCCTCTTGATTGGTGCCCTATACTGGCTTTCAAATCGTGTTCTTTGCAATCTCAATGGTCCCCTGTCTTCCTTGTATCATGATGATGATCCCCTTATGCTCGACTGGGAGTCTCTCTTTAAATACCTGTAGAGGCATGACTTGTGTTGTTGCTGCCCTTTCGAGGGAGTTGCATCCCTCCTAAAGTCGTGCCTTTTGGCAACCAAATCGTTCCAACATTAATATCGCTAGCTTACTTCATATTTAATTTTGTTATTATGTATAAGTTTATCGAATTCTTCTTAAGCATAATAATAACAAAAAAATATTTAATTCTAACTTCATCTTATTGTTATTATATTCATGAATAATAATTTGCATAAGGCTTATGCGTAAATTATAAGAACAATTTTAGTGTTATCAATTTCTCATTAACATATACATAATTTTTGAGGGTTATGACAATATTAAATCTCAAGAGAAAAATGAATGGTTGTGGTGAAGCAAATACATTATCTGATGCAAGGCCAGATGGTCTTCACCTAAACAACACAAGACAAGTTAGTGGAAACAACAAATAGATCTAAAACTCTTTCCCTCGATTCATTTCCAATACAACTTTGTCCTTTGTTAGTAGGTCTGCAGACCTATGTTTGAAAATTTTTCTCACAAACCATTCACCATCTCCAGGGGGTCTTGACATATTTGAACACCCTTGTTGGACAACTTAAACAGGTCTCAAAACCAATATAGGTTCCTTTTTGACAACTCACACAAAACCCTGTTGCAATGTTGTCCTAAAAGACCAATTAGGTCTATTTCTCAAAGTAATTCCTCATCAAACTCACAAGAAACCCAAGATATCTTCTTAGACCTTCTAGATATCCAAAAAATAGGAAAATTCAATAGGTTTTAGGACTCCAATCACTCAATTACCTGCTACTCCAAGTAACCCCCAATTTCCACCATTAGAGGTAGGGTTTATTGATTCTTTGTATTCCCAAACTCATACAAGCCTAAAACCACTTCCAACACCCTTAGAATAGCCTGCCCACACTTGTAAATTCAACTCTTGGCCTCCACACACAATATTTCATCATACTCTCACTCAAAACCCTCATTTTCTTACATAATTTCAACAATTTTCCCAGGACAGTCATGCTTTCTCGCACCAAAATCTTCATACAAACAATTATAACACTCCACCACCCTATTTTCTAACATCCTATGCCCATCCCACTTAATCACAATAAAAACAAAAAGTGGGATGGGCTTTAACTCATGATTAAAGCTTCAAAACTTGAAATCTGCTCTTACAAGCCGATTACTATATTTAGGCAATAAACCTCCTTAAATTTGTTATACAACTAATAATATGTGTTCAAATGTGAGTTGATATCAATCCACAATGATTTCCACAAGTATGAGTTCAATATACAACTGCACAACCACGTACCAAGGCCTGTAAATTTAGATTTGAAGGTAAAAACACATAATTTTAAAACAAATAGGGGTAACTTGTATTCATTTTTCTTCACAAATGTTTCAACCAACCCATACATCGATGGAGGACAAGAATTTATACATTTCTCTTCCACAACTTCCCTCCAAAATTGACTAACTGCCTTACAACTTCCACTTGACTATTGGTATCCCTGAATTTTGCATTTTTTTGCAATTACAATGTTGACAACTTTTGTCAATTTTAGCAATTTTGCACTTTCGAACCTCAAGACCTCCTAAACACCTCTAAAATGACCCAAAACATTATTTGATGATCAAATATGACCTTATTTAACACATTTCATGACTTGAAGGTGATCCCACAATACTGGTTTACAATTTTTGGCCAAATTGGACACTAAACTGACTTTTTCTAACTAAATCTTCACTTTTGGGCACCTATAGTGGCTAAACCATGAAGAATTTGAAGATGATGCAAACTAGTGATTTGTGGTATTTTGTTTGTATATTATATATTTTTAAAAAAAAAATTGGAATCATATTGCACTTCTTTTTCCATCTCCTTCGAAAACTAGTTTTTTTAGTAAACACCATTTTTAAGGAGTGACACTCACCGTATAACACAACATTTTTTCCATGAAGGATAAAATTCTATTTTTTTCGAATTTAGATTTGTAACTATGATATCTAGTGCTTCCAATTAGTTTCATAGTGTCTTATTGAATATTTTTTCCTTAATTAAGTTTCGAAGTCAAATCAATTACAATTTAGACATAGGCAGATTGTATAACACAACTGTTTTTGTATGTATTGAAATTCAATTTTTTTTTGGATCAAGGACTTCAATATCTAGTGCACTCATATTTTTCATTTTTTTTATAACCTTCTATTTTTCCACATGTGTAGAATAGATAGCTTGATTTTTAGTGAAAAACCTACATTCACAAGAAATGAAAAATAAATATAATAATAAAATTAAATTTATTTAAAATTATACTTTTTGGGAAGCTTATAATAAGGACTATATACTTACAAAAAATAAATTTTAAATGAATTCATTTGATCCCCCAAAAGGTAAATCAAAAGTGGTTTTTTATTAACATTTTGATAGGTGCAAAGGAGACTCTGCTATATGTATGGTATAAAATTAGCGGGGTTCTATCTAAGGGGCTTTGATCTAAGGTAGTTTGATCATATCTTCTTCAATTGGAATGCTTTAAATGAAACTTTTTAAGGCTTAAATCATTACATTTTCTAAAAATATCTGATTTCAACAAAAATCATAATCTCTTAGAAATTGTAAACCAGCTTTGTGGGATCACCCTTGACTCACTAAACCCTTCAAAGACCCATAATTACATATTTTGCAATTTTTGAGCATTTTTTACAACATTTCATTTGCTCTCCAAAATTGAGTTCCCAATTACATTCAAATGGTCAAAGAGACCTTATTGACACACTGAATGACCACAAACACCTAGACCAACCTATCACTCATCATTTTGATCAAATTCAAATGAAACTGGGTGCTCCTGCACCATTATCCCATCTAGGCTCTTAAACAACACATAACAATTGATAAAAGAAAAGATGAAGCCTTAATTCAACTCAATGCAAAATGTCAAGAGCATGGAAGTTGATATCAACAAAGCATCAAACCTGTACCTATCAAGAATTTTGAAAAATTAGCATTATATTTTATACTTAAAGGCCACATGACAAAAAGAACTCAAAGTGTGCACTGATGCAACTCTAAAGCACCTCAGCCACTACCTATAAACAATAATGAACGATTTGTTACAACCCATGCATCCAAATTTCACTTAACCACATTTAATTTGTTGTCACCACAAATAATTTTTTTTTTATAAAAAGAATTGAAGTTAACTAAATGTAATATATTCAAACTAAAAAAGAAAATCCTTTGTTAATTTCAAAGCTTTGGGTTTCCCTATGTGATAGATTGCATTAAGCTGGCAATTAAGGTTGTTCTTCTAAATTCATCATTAGAGTTATGAATGTTGAGACGACAATTAATTGCAAGCATAAAGAATGTGGAAACTGAGAGAAGGCCTCTTTATTTTTTTCTCTGCTGATATTGAAGGAGTGTGCTTGAGCAAGTGAACAAAGTTTGGAAAAGTATAAAATCAAGACATCAAGAGAAAAGGAGCTTGCCTCCATGCATGCATATAGAAATAGCAAATAGGCTCAATAAAGCTCAATCCATACTTCAAAAACATTAGAGAGAAGGGGTAAAAAATATCAAAACCAACACAAAAAATTGAATTAGAAAAGGTCCACTTCGAAGTTGGAAGATGGATTGTGCCAAAAATCAATTGTAAAGAAACATTATTATGCAAAGAAATGTTATTGACTTGCAAAATTATGCATGAAAAGCACACTATAAGACCAAGAACACAGGCTCCTAGAGTGCCCTATTCATATTCACAAACACACTTCAACAGAGGGAGTGTAAGATAAGAATATTTGTTATTTTAAACAAGCCAAATGCCATCCTTCTAGCGCCATATGTAAACAATAAATTTATGCACAAGTCTCAAACAATGACCAGCATTAGTATTGTTAGTCAATCTAAAAGAAGTAAATCTAGTATTCCTATGAGATATTCAAGCATACTTTATAATGCAAACAAAACAATAAAAGATCAAATAAACTAATTGAAAGCATACAAAAAAGCATATGCAAAACCTATTCCATAGTGGGAGTGGTGCTCCTTTGATGTGAAAAGGATGCCCTTTCCCACCCCCTTGATAAGCTTCTAAAATGATGAACAAGATGTGAGTGATGGAGATGAAATGTGCCTACAGTGCAAATGCATAAGATTGTAGATAGATTTCAAGTAGAAGTGGCTTCTATTTATAGGTTGAAGGATTGAAGAATTGAGAGATGGTAGGAATGTGGGACTAAAAGAGAGACAATGAGATTGGGACACTTGTCTCAATGCTAATGGGTGAGGATTGAGCACATTTTGCATATGGTTGAGATGTAAGAGACATGAAATGCATGCGGTTGAGATGTAAGAGTTATGAAATGCATGTGGTTGAGATGTTTTGGAGGGAAAATATTTGTGGTTAGAAAGTCAAATAAAGGGAGTCAATGAAGGAATATTCCCTAAAATATGCTTTTGAGAGGATAAATGAGGTAATTAGTTAATTAAAAGAAATTATTTTTATGTGCAAGTGGGTTAACTAGTTAATAATGGGTTGATTTAACTCTTGGGGAGTTAAAAGCTAGAGAATTTATTAATAATGATTAGAAGGTGATTAAAGTTAATTAATTTAGAATTTAATTAACTTTAAGTGGGTTAGTGAATTTATGATATTTGATTTATTTAATCAAATAAGAGGACTTTGGGGATTTAATTAAACAAATTGATTTATTTAATTAAACATGATGGACATTAGTGAATTAATCCAATAAAATACTTTATTTGATTAATAGAAGAATTTGATGTTAATTAAACAGAATTAGGTGCATAATGTCAATTAGGGCCATTTGCATGTCTATAGTATGATTAAAAAAAAAAAAAAAATCTTTTTGACATTAAAACATCAAAGAAAACAACACAAGAGAATATCGTAGAACATGTAAGGCATTATATTCATTAAAAATAATAATATAATATATAGTGAAGGAATAGTTGGCTAGATACTTAAAACAATAGTATGACACTAAATATCATTCAATTAGATTTAAAAAACTTTGATAATATGAGGGGCATTTCCTTCCTTGTATTTTCCCCGTAGTATAATTTCTTTAAAAATTTGTAAAATGCAATTATTTTGTCATAAGAGGCATGAATTTTTTTTTACATTTTCCTCCATTGTATGACCTCTTCTTGTAATTATTTGAAATGGATCTTGCAAATTTTGCAATATCATTTTCATTAAACCCATTTGAATTTTAAAAAAAATTGATAATAATTGATTTGTGATAGATACTTCTAAATTAGTAAATAAAAATTATTTCAATTTGTTGCAAAAGATTTTTTGAAAAGATATTTTACTTAATATAAGTTTAGAGGATAAAAAATGCATATATTGAACATGTCAAATGCATATACAAATAATCAAATATATATGTTACAAAATCCTATAAAACTATAAAAATCAAACAATATTTAATAAGTGTCAGCATTTTCCATACAAAAAACAACTTGAAACAAATAAAAAAATATTAAAAAGATTCCCTAATTATAAATATGATAGTGACAAGCCAATTTGAATTATATTTTATTTCAAATATGACAATAAATAGAATGAAAAATATAACAAGTAAATTAATTTTGAAGAGTTCAAATTTTTTTTTTTCCAATTATACTGCAAAATATTAATTTTTAATAAATGTTTTGTTATATATTTTGCAAGTTTACTTTGACAATATATATTTTTTTGTCAAATAAGAAAACAATTTGAATTCTCATTTGTTTAAAACAAAGTTATTAGTAACTAGTTAACAACAGACCTCGCCTATAGTTCCCTTGGCAGAACTAAAAATGTCTTAAAAATCTGCCCATGTCCTATAGTTCCATGGCAGAAATTAAAAATTTAAACATACCAACATAGACACAAGTTTTTAATAAAAACACAAATAAAATTGTAACTTAAATCTAGGAGTGTAAGCACTTAATAGTAAACTAAAAAGGTATATAAGAACTAATATTATGACATTTTAAAAATTACTAAGGACAAAATTTATTTTTACAAGGATATAAAAGAGAAAAACTCTCAAATAAAAATTGGCATACATGCAGTTTTTTATCACAATAAAAGATTAAGTAAAAGTAAATAATCTAAATTTACTATTTCATATAAAAGTAAGTTTCTAAATTAACATATTTAAAAAATAATTTTTTTAAAAAAATATAAAAATATTCTTGACATTAAAAAATATGTAAAAATTACTACTAAAATTTAGAAAATTAAATATGAAAGAACTTTCCTAAATTTACTATTTTATTATTGAATACAAAAATAAGTTACTAAATTAATATAATTAAAATTACAAAATATCAAAATTTAAAGAAAAAAACAAAAATATTCTTTGATGTCATTTAAAACAATTTTTTAATAATAGAAATAAAATTTTAAAAAGAAATAAAAAACAATTTTTTTTTTTTTAAATAATATATATATATGCTAGTAAGTAAATAAAATAACTCAAATTGATATTTTTTAAAATAAAATTTTTATTAGATTATTAATACAATTTGAATAAAAAAATATAAAAATTTATTCTAAATCAGTTTAAAAAATGTTAAATATAAAAAATTATTTAAACAAAAACACTAATGCAATTTAAATAAAAATATATTAAAAAAATTATTCCAAAACAATTTTAAAAAATTATTAAATAGAAAATAATTATTTAAACAAAAGCCATATTACAATTTAAATCAAAAAATATATAAAAAATCCAAATCAATTTTAAAAATTGTTAAATATAAAATTATTTAAACAAAAATAAATGTTTATATTTTTTAAATTATAATGTTAATGTAAACACATAACAATTCAAATAAAAATTTTAAAAAAAAAATTCTGAAATATTATTAAAAATATCCAAAAAATTAAAATATAAATCTTTAATATAATATAAAAAATATAGATATAAATAAAAATTAAAGTAAATTTATAAAAACTAAATTTAATCACTTCTATATAAATAGAAAACACTAAATTTAATACCACTTTCAAAATTTAGGGTAAGGGTAAGGTCTCATGGAGGGAGCTTCTTAAAAAATTGCAAGGTGCTATGAGAATTTTTAGGAATATTTTAAAACTAGGGTCAAATAAAAATTCTCTCATTTTTATAAAATTAATAAATAAATAAAAATTCTCTCATTTTTATTTTTATTTTCTGATAGGAATTTAAAATTTTAGATAATAGACAAGTGGGAGAAAAAAATTGTAAGATGTAGAGGCAATTTCTAGCCCTGCCCCAGTTTCACCCACTGAAATCTTTATTCCTAAAAGATAGGGATTGCTATTTTAATCGAGTAGCACAATCTTTCTTCCCCTAAGACCTCGTACTCTATGAAAATAAAAACCCAAACCCCCATGGAACCATACTGTTACTATTCTTAAGTTCAGAAAACAGGTGGGGCATTGTTCGGCTATTAATATGGGAAATTATTTATAAAGGTCGCTTTGACATCGGTTCATTATTTGTTGGTAGAGTGTATACGAACTTTCATATATATATAAATCTAGCTAAAACTGTCCCTTTTTCCCTAAATAAATAAATGTAAAAATAGGCGCACCAAGAAGCATAATATACCCGAAGGACGCTTGGTGTAAAGGCAGAAACCTAGTTACCTAAATGGTGACGAGTTCAACTCTTTACAATAAAAATTAAAAAAAAAAACAAAAACAAAGAAACTTACCCGGTCTTTGAGTACTCCAAGAGCTTCCCCGTTGCAGAAAAAATGATAAGCCCGTCATCCGCGTCGCACAGAACGGAAAGCTCCTTCGCTTTTTTTTAATCAAACCCTTCCTCCGCTTGAAGAAAGTGACATGCCTGGCAGCCTCTTTCTCTATTTTCTTCAGCACTGTTCCTTCTCTGCACGTTTGAAATCTCGAACTCTTAACCTGCAAAGAGCTTTTGGTATTTCACAGAAAATTACAGAACACGTAGGACTTAATGAAAGCCTGAGTAAAATACAGAAAAATGTTAGTACCGGCGACTGGCCCGTGCTCTGGTTATGATCTCAAACCTCTCAAATACAGCCTTGCTGCGGATTTATGTGGACGATATTTTAGGTTAGTTTTATCTCTTTCCATAGACGCAATGAAATGTACACTAGAGTTGCCCTTTGGAAAATGTTGTACAGTAAGAGTTCTCTGGATTGAATCTGCACCTTCCACTTTCGGAAATGAGCGCATTCATTAATGGCCGAGAAGATATGGTAGGGGGTTTCATCTGTTAATAGTCGCAGTCATGAACCCTAACAATAAAATTCCATTAATGGCCGAGAAGATATGCGAGGGAGGCTTTATCTCTTAATGGGCGCAGACAATGTACCCTAAAATAGTAACTGGCTTTTAATCTGTTGATATTTACTTTTCAGTTGTGGATGGTGTTCTGCCACACATATAGGTACGACGTCAAGCATTTTGAAATAACATTAGTCTGAATTGTCATAAATATAAATATTTTTTTTATTATGTACATAATTTTAACTGAAAACTATTATATTAGATGATAATTTACTTGACAGACAATTTTGGACGTGAAATTTGTATGGCAATTTTTAGTGTTTTATTTATATTTTTATTTTTATTTGCATGGTAATTTGTAATCTTTGATCATTAGAATAGTTAATTTTTTCTTTTTATTTTATTTGTTATCTAGATATTATTCTTAAGATGAAAATTCTTTGTAATCATAGATACGTATGAAAGAATGATAAGGAATGTCTTCCAATGAAAGAAATCATTGCATAGAAAAATACAAAACCTACAATTTTTCTTACTAGTTTCTTGATGTTAACCTAAATAATTTTAAACAAAACCAACTATTTCTAAAGATCAATCATAATCAATTAAATATTAATGAAAATAATATCAATATGTAAAAACACAATTACTATCATAAGAATTAAAAAATAACTATTATATGAGTAAAAATTAAAAACATAGTTGTATTACTACATCCATCATGTTTTCACATGTTTCAAGTAAAGGTCTTACATACTCCATTTCTCATATTAGAAATTATTAAGAGAAACATTTGGAAACATTGACTTACAAAGTGCAAGTATCTTGGATTATTTCAATATAAAGACAAATTTTAAAGCGTCTAGAAAAATTAAATCACTAATTATATAAGGGTGTTGTATTTATGAGGCATATTCATTCTTCAATTATATCACCAACATAAAAATAATTGGTAAATATAAGAGAACAATAGTTTATAGGAACATGTAGACCTTATCCTCTACACACAAAAGCAAAACAAACTATTTCTAAAGATCAATCCTAATCAATTAAATATTAATGAAAATAATATCAATATGTAAAAAAAATTACTATCATAAGAATTAAAAAATAACTATCATATGAGTACAAAATTAAAAACATAGTAGTACTACTACATCCATCATGTTTTCACATGTTTCAAGTAAAGGTCTTACATACTCCATTTCTCCTATTAGAAATTATTAAGAGAAACATTTGGTAACATTGACTTACAAAGTACAAGTATCTTGGATTATTTCAATATAAAGACAAATTTTAAAGCATCTAGAAAAATTAAATCACTAATTATACAAGGGTGTGAGGCATATTCATTCCTCAATTATATCACCAACATAAAAACAATTGGTAAATATAAGAGAACAATAGTTTATAGGAACATGTAGACCTTATCCTCTACACACAAAAAATAAAGTAAGTAAACAAAGGGTAAGACCTCAGTTTGAGCATACAAAATTTTAAAAATTATGTTAGCATTGTAGATGTACTAGAACAAGGATCCCTATATCCCAATTGCCTAGGTTTGGTTTACTTCATCTACCTTGAGCTTTGAAAGAGATCTTTCAACTAAATACTCTACAACTAGATAGATTATATGTTACATCAAGTACAAATGTGAGTAGAAATCATATATTATAATGAATGATACACAATATTAGATACTTTTTCCCAATAAATGGGTTAATGGATGATTTTGGTTTATCCTCTATTTGTGAAAAATATGGGGATTATCACATAATCAAGCAATATAATGTCAAATGACTTGAATTTATCTATGCATAAATGGCTTAATTACTTAAAATTTTTGTAAGAAAGCCAAAAAAAACTCATATTATAATTAGATAATTTAATGTTATTAAATTATTTTGTTTCAACTAACTTGATATTTTTTAGTACTTGAGAGTTGATAGTAATATGCTTCTAGAGAGGACAAACACCTTTGTAGTCACATTACATGATTGGTATATTATTATGCCTACCAATTTAAAAATAATTCTATTCAAGTTTATTCTTAAAACATTTATTTAACCGACATTCCTAGTAACAGTTTCTTAAGGCAAGCAATCAATCTATACATTTGACTTGAGTATGAGGGAAACAAATTAAGAAAGTCTATGCTAAATGCAATGTTGAACTCCCATTTGTCTATGTAATGATAAATATACTAAATTTCTAAAAAGATATTTTCTAATAGTGTAAACAATAAAAATTGATAGATTGTTTTTTTTGGTTGATAAAAATACAATATTTAGAAGAAAATAAGCATAAGATTAAAGCAATACTAAAACCCTGTACTCTAAATCAAACCATATCTCTAATCTAGCTAAAGATATTTCAGATAAAATATATGCATGACAATCTTACCAATGTGAAACTCTCTTTTGTTGAAATTGATTGCTTGAGATTCAACTAATGTCAATTGCTTAAAGATATGCATGAGATTTCTATAGTATGTACCTATTAAGCTCTTGAGATTATGGATTGGTTTGATGGAGGATTAGATTGACTTTATAGATGTTTGTTTGAGGATGAGAATAGTTAGGATTTGATCTTAGATGAATGGTGCAGATTGATTGAGATAATTGAAGAACTCAAATAGGCTAAAATAAGTAAAAGGAGTTATAGTGCCTCCTTAATAGGATCTAAAATGAGTGAGGATAATTAGTTATGTTTTTTTATCTAATTTGACTAAATAGTTGTGCATGGAATTAAAATAAGATGTAAGCATGGGGGAGTTACAATGAAATGTTAGTGGATAATTAGACTTTTTATTTTTTGTTGAGAATAAGTGAAAATAATTTTATTTGTTTATTTTAGAATATAGGAATGAACATTAGCCTAATTAACTCAATAATAAAAATTACTTCATTAATTAGTGTTGCTAAATGAAAAGGGAATTAGCATGATAATGAGGAAATATTGGTTGATGTGGTATTAATATGCAATGTTAGCTAGGACATTAGAATGATGAGAATCCAGTGTTGACATTTTCCCTCTTTGAAATGATGTTGTGAGTTGGACTTGATTCCTCAACCTTGCAACTCCAAAGGATCATTTGTAATCAAACACCCATCACAAAAAGAGAAAAAGTACATGAATTACTATGGAGGAAAAAGCAACTATTGATCTAGAAAAGCATAAATCATTGTGAATGTGTTGTTGGAGTTGATTCCTTGACCTTACATCTCTCAAATATTATCTATATCAAACACCTATCACAAAAGGAGAGAAACAACTGTAAGAATTGTTATGGAATCTAAAGAGACTATTGATCCCAATAACATGAATCATTATGAATGTGTAATATATTTCTTAAGTGAAAAATATAATAAGAACCGTTAGAATGAGTAAAATTAAAAGAAACCCTAGATGAAACACTAGGTTAGGATAAAATTAGATCATGACATTTGTTCTCATCTTACGACTTGAGACAAAATATATATGACCTAAGTAAGTTTGAGTAGCTAGTGTGAAAAGGGACATAAGTAATTAAATTATTAATTACAAAAATATCCTTTTACACTAACACCCCCTTTAAGTGCAACTTAGAGAGTAGCTAAAACCTCTAATGATAAATGCATAAAAAGAAAAAGATGGGTACCGATAACTAGGCTTGATGAGGTACCCATGTAAAAATAAAAAAGATCTCCCATAATTGAAGGATAGGATAAAACCTCATGGGAAAAACTCCTTTTCAAAAGAGTAAAATACATATGAAGGTATAGAGGGGGGAAAGAGATCCTAGATCTAACTAGTAGATTAATCATATCAATATTTTCTTTTCTTTTTTTTATGTAAATTAGATTTTGTATTAATCATTAAAAAAATTACATTCTCCATCTAGACACCAAGTGTCGATCATATGTTCCAGCATGGTTTGCTATATAGAGAAGACCAAAGACACCTGACCACCCTAATACGACAGACATACAGACTGTAAAAACACCAAGTTACAATGAAGGAAAAAGATTATATGTTTTCCTTTACGCCACCTTCGTCCAAAACCAAAGGAGACCATGCCACCACCATCATCCACCTTCGAATACAAGCCACCAAACCAGAGGAAGAAAAAGCTGGAAGCCACCATCGACCGAAATAGAAGCCACCATGCTCACCAACAATAGGTCCAGAGAAAGCAAAACCCAGGGAGAGCTTGAACACACCCGCTTCAATCTTCGAATTCCACCCCTTCTACTGTCAAGTATTCACGAAAATTCTAGCACTAGTCAACCCCACCAGCCGGTTCAAAATACAGATGATGCTTTAGAAATATGAGGCTGCTCAGGTTGGTTGTCTTCTGTGCCCCTACAACGCTTCAAGTTTCAATCCAAGAGGAACGGGTACCTTTTCACAAACACCCCAAGTATAAGCGCTATGTTCAAATCCCTTGGCCTCGAAAGCCCAACGTCCAGCTCTGTAATGATAATTACATCCTCCACACCACCTAGCAGGTCGCCCATAATCAATTAGGCAACAACCTTGATTGGCACCTATACAATCATACATCAAATAAATAAAACAGTCAAGTCAGGATTTGTAATGCAAGAGAAGATGGTGCCGACATTGGAGAATTTAGGCTGACAAGAACAAACATTAACTATACGCGCAGAGAGAGATCACACATGACACTAGTTTCAAGGCATGTTTTAGAAATGAATATGCTTTAATTATACAACATATGACTATTGAAACTACCAAGTTTTCCTATTCGAAGATGGTGCCTAACTTCTAGAAGTTGAAATGCAAAGTTTGACGCATAGCAATCAATGATTGAAAACGTTGTAGAGGATATACGACCGTTACCAAAATGTAAGGCCAGTGGGTCAACTCCCCATATTTCATGTAGGGATTTTCTAACACGTGGTAACAAATCACCTCACCAAATAAAATTCATTTGGTTTATAATAGATTCACTTGTTAATTATAAGTTATTTTAATTGCATCATGATAATGTTCTAAAAGATATTAGATATTTTAAATGAATGACATGTGATCAAGTTGTGTTTGAGCTTAATGGTACTTTTAGATGTCTAACATCATTTAGATTATGTGGATGCTAATCCTATATCGTGGGATAATTCTTACAAGGTAAAATATATTCAAACACTTGTCATTTATATGGTGCAAGAATGGGGGAGCTAATACGATGCTATGAATATTAAGTAATAGGATTACTGGAGAATAATTAAGTAGAGAGATCCTTTAACCTATTGTACTGTAGGAAAAAGGAAACTTGCTTGATTTGAGGAATAATTGATGATAAATTGGACTTAATGAGGCCTTGATTCACTGTTGTGAGGTGTTTTACACATCTACACTAGGTCTTGGACCCTTGCAAACAAGAATAAAATGCATTTATCAATGTCTTTTGAAGGTGTTGTAAAGTCTTGTAAAAGGATTTCACACCTCTCTAGACTTAATGACCTATCTTCCCTTAATTCAACATTATAAATTGTATTTAATAGAATTATTACACTAATCTAGAAGGCTTGTAAATTAAACGTAATGATAATCTAGTGTTGTAATGTGTCTTACATATTCACATTGGATATTGTGCCTTTCTAGGTTGTATGGACCTTATTTTAATGATGCAAAGTGTATTTAATCACACTTTCATATTGAAATTTGTGTCCTTAGCTTTATCCACCCTTTACATCATCACTAATAGGCCCTTATTACCCCATATTGTGCATCCTGAGGCATAATTTGATGAAATCCCTAACAAAATCACCATATAAGCTTGATTTTCTTATCTCTCGACCTTCCAGCTAGCAAAATGGCCCCTATGGGACCCATTCACCCTTGACAGAAAATTAGTCCCATCCAGGAGGGACCCATTCACCCTTGATGGCGAATCAGTCCCATTTGGGCCATTTTTAAGTTTTGAGTGAGAAAAATTAGAATTTAAGTTTATTATTCTTTCATGTCAGCCTTGGGGATCCAATTTATGGGAAAATTAGGATAATTTCCTATAAAATAAAGTCTCTAAACCTTAATTCACACCTCTTATCATTCATTCATCATTTACCTTCTCCCTCAAGTCAAGCAAGCTAGGGTTTCAACATTCTAAGTCATCAAGATAGCTTCCTAAGACATTCAAGGGAGAATTCTTCATGTTTTGATGCAAAAATTCAAGATCAATATTCATGGAAAGGTATTAACTCCATTTTTGCATGCTTCATTACATTCTTTACTCATTTGGTTTAATTACCTAAAAAGGGGTTTGACCAAGGCAAACCCCTATGCTGCAACATCAAACATTTATCCTTCTCTTCTTATGTGTTTGTAGATTTAGACATCTTGAAGACTTGGAAATCATTGAAGATTAAGTTGAAATTTTTTTGAAGACATCTCCCTATTGACCAAGGAAAAATATCAACAAAAAGTCACTTATAGTGCCGAAAATAAAGTTTCAGAGGCAAACACCTATCTGGAATTGAAGTGTAGATCGAGGGCTTCTGTTTCCACTTTTGTATTTTTAGAAATTCAAAAATGGACTCATTCTCCATTAGTGGCGAATGAGTCCCAATTCTAGGCCTAAAAAGTGTTCTTTCTATTTTTGGATACCCATTTGTTTGAAATGGGTTCCATAACAGTTTCTCAAAAGTAGGACTAATTCGCCCAAAATGGTGAATGAGTCCCAGTAGGCCAAATTTTTAGTATCAATAGCATTCCAGATGTCATTTCTAATCTCCATGAAGTTCTCAGGTGTGCACTTCCAGTTTCGTCAAATTTTGTTACAGTTTGCTTTCATTTCTAGGCTTTTTTGCATATCACAATGTGATTTCCAACAAGTTGTATTTCAATAGTTTTCACTTAATGATCAATAGATTTTATCAATTTTCTACATTTATACCATTTCATTTAGGCATATTTTTATTATATTTATATTAGTTTGGGTGAACCACCACAGTTTTTGGTCTATCTCTCTCCTTTTAGATGAAAAACCCTAAGAGAGCAAGAGAGTACATAGCCCCCAAAAATTGATGGTTCGTTTTGGTGAACCCACCTTTAGAATACTTTTCTTTTCTGATTTGGAGTCCTTCATCATCCTAGAATTAGCTTGCATTTCATTTTTCTTTAGTTAGGTTACATTCTAGGATTTCAAATTTTGTATTCATGAAAAGTGCATTTAGGTTACATTTTTGGCATCTAAAATCATTAATTTTTTTTGAAATTTTGCATTTTCATGTTAGGTTTTCATCTTGCAACACAAAAATCATCAAAACCAATCTAAAAAATTTGAAAATTCTGATAAAAATCCCCACTAGTACTCATTCGCCACCTTGGGTGAATCAATTCCTTTTCACCCTTGAAATTGCCTTTTACAAAGCTGAAAACCCTATTTTAAAGTTTTTGTTTGGTGCCATTACCTACTTGTATCAATTGGTTGAGTTACTAATATATTCTTTTCATTAGATCTAGCTTATAATAGCTCATTTCATGCATTGTTTAATCTCAAATTTTCATTTCCAACATTTCATCTTTCAGGTTATTGAATAATGTAATCAGACAATTAATTGTTTCCCATTTGAAAATTGCATTTCATTTTAAGTCATTACATTGCACTTTCTTTCCTTTTTCATCATAGCATGTTTTCTTTCAAAAGATGTGGCTTTGCTTTTGTTAATAATGGATTGTATAAATACAACATTCCCTCTTATGAGTTCCATTTTGATTAAAACAATGAGCTCTTTATGAACCATAATCAAACCATTGACACAATCCTTAATATTACATTGCCCATTGGTGAGAATGGTAGTGTAGACAATCATAACAGTCGTACTTGTTCTTCTCCCCATACCTCTCCTATTAGTGATGAAGGTATCTTGGTGAAGGAAGGTACAAGCATTGAGGGTTTTGATTGTCCATCTCCTCATTCCCCTTTGGAAGATGCTAGACAACAAGAACATGACATCATAGAAACATTTCTAAACATCACCTTACCTAGTCTCCCTGGCCATGACAATCAAACTTGTCTATCTCCTAATATCCCTCCTCGATGCAAAGAGGATAAGTTATTGTTAGAAGATATACCTATCAAGAGTCATGAGAATCTTGACCCTCCCTTCCCTAATGCTCCTACCATTTGGGACAATCTATTATAAAATCATCGTGGTCCTTCTCTTGAATCCTCCCCCACTTGTGATGAAGCTACAAACTTGGATGGCCATTTTGCAAGCTCTCCTATTAGGGTAGATAATAGGGTGAAGCCACAATAGTGGTTTACAATTTGATGGAGGAAGTAAAACTAAGAAAAAATAGCCCCATGGCAAAAAAATTGGTTTTAGGGGTTCAAATGAACCTACAAGTTCGACCGAACCATAAAGGGGTTCGACCGAACTAGGGTTCAACTGAACCCATTAATTACAGGGCCCACATTTCCCGCCCAAAAAACAAAAGGAAAAATGCATATTAAAGGGGGTTCGAATGAACCTTGGCTCGCTAGAACCCCCTGGTTCTAGCGAACCCCCCTTTTCCCTAATTTTTTAGTTTGTTCACGCAAAAAAACCTAATTTTTTTACGCTTTGAAGCTCGGGTTGAGGATGAAAATGGGGGAATCTTCACAAACCCGATTACAGTTAGGTAGTCCTTGAAATGAGCTATCCAATTAATATAATTTTAATATGTTTTGGTTTTATTATGTATTTGTTTTTTTAGTTTTATTAAACATAGGTTTTTCTTTGAAAATGGTCTCTGTTCTGCGCATGTAGAAAAATAGCAGATTATCACAAGAAAAAATTGAAAAAAATGAGTGCACCAAATATTGAAGTCCTTGATCCAACAAAAAAAAAATTGAATTTCAATATATACAAAAAAATTATGCGTTATACGGTCACTCTATGTCTGAATTGTCATTGGTTTGACTTCGAAACTTGATTAATCTTGAAAAAATATTCAATAAAAAACTATCTAACCAAGTGGAAGCACTAGATATCAGAATTACAAATCTGAATTTGAAAGAATTAGAATTTTATCCTTCATGGAAAAAAAAGTTATGCATTGATGAGCCCAAAATATGCTCATAATTTGGGTATCATGGTGTACTTTTAATACCCTTGCTTTTGTTGTTCATGGTTGTTTCAACTCTTTAGAAAACTTTTATTGGGAGATATCCTATAGCAATACACTTTTATATTCCTGCAGCCTATCATGTTGATATGTCTATATTTATTACCCTGTCTGACTTCCCAAATGACTGGTATAATGCATGTATTTTTTGAATGATGGAGTAAATTTGATATGTGATTAATAAATGAATATCATGTAGGTTGCCATGCATGTTTTCGTTCGCTTCTGTTACCTTGTGTTTCGTAAGTTGTTGAAGAAAGTATGAATGAGTCAAGCACAACTGATCTTGGCCTTGCAGTAAAGTCCATTTCCTGCACGACTTCGAGGAAGTTATTTTGGCGAAGACTCTTTGACCGAAATTGTTGGGAAGGAATTTAAATGTCAATTAATTTGGAAAGAGTGGAATGCTGAATTCTCTCTTAATTGTGTTGAGCGGATAAGTTCATTTATTTAATTTGTTCCTCAATTCTAGGATACATTTACATCCACATCTTTCTCTGTTAGGGTTAGTTAGTTAGTTGTTTTCCTAATTTAAATAAGTGTTCCTCCTGCGCGAGTGAGCAAGTAGAACGAGATAGAAAGGATATCATATAAAAGTTAGTATGATAATAAAGAGCAGAGTATGTATGATAAGAAATAGAGTTTTGTGTTAGTTTTCATATGAACAGAACAATGTACATCATTCTGAGTTTAATCCTTGCATAATTAGTTGATGCTTGCTAAGGGGCCCCACTTAGTAAGTATCTATAGTTAGTTAGTTAGTCGTTCATTTGTTGATTATAAGTTAGAATTCATTCTTGAAGTTTCTGTGCAAACTTAGTCTTATATTGTTCCTGCAACATCGAGAATCCATCCCTGTGTCTGTTCCTGCAGCATAAGGCCAATTCATAGTTTGTTTCCCAGTTGTTAGTTGTTATGGTTTCTGCTTTGATTACGTTTAGAGAACTTTGCATTAACTTTCTGTAACATAGGTAGAATTCCTTTCAAGTATTTATTTTCAATAGGTTGTGACTAAAATTGGTTCTTAGTGCACATACAGTGCCACTCCATTTCAAGTATATGTTCCCTAGTTTGACAAGTAAATGAACGACCATGAAAAGATATTAGTCGCCCGCTGGAATGTCTAATTCCTAGGATAGGCTTTGCCATGATTTTCATATCCTTTTGTGGGTGCAACCATTTTTGGGGCCGTTGTTGGGGATGGTGTCAAGATAAGAACCTATCAAAAGTCATTTTGAGCAGTAGTTTAGTCTGTTATTCAAGAATTTTCAAAATCCTTCAATTCACCATTCATTCTATTGCATGCATAGAAGAAGAGACGCTGTGGGAAGGATCCTCCTTGAAAACCTGTTTGTTGAATTGCCATGTGACCTAGCTGACGAAGAACCTGAGGAAAATCCATTTGCTCTGATACTTCAGCAAGCAAATATGGCACGTAATCCACGTAATCCACCTCATGCTTTTGAGTTTCCCATTGTTGCCTAGCAAGATATTGATAACCTTAAAAATATTCCTTCTTCATTACTTCCCAAGTTCTATGGCCTAGTTATGGAGGACCCAGAAACTTTCTTGTGTGAGTTTGATATCCTCTGTCACAGCTATGATTACACTTTAGATGCTCACAAGATGAGTTTGTTTCCTTATACTTTGAAGGACAAATCCCTTAGATGGTTCATGAGTTTAGGAAGAGGTTTTGTTGATAGTTGGGCAACCATGCAAACAAAATTTCTTGAGAAATACAAGGAATATCATAAGAGTGGTAGTAAGGGAGACGATATATTCAGAATTCAACAAAAAGAGGATGAAAGCTTGGAAGACTATATCTCAAGATTCTTGTTTTCTCTGAAAAAGAATTCAGACCATACTCTCAACGAAGAATCTCATAAACTAATTTTTCTAAGGGGAATCAGTGATACCTGTATAGACACCCTAGACCTGATAGGAGGAGGTGATATAACTCAACTGCTTTGAGATGATATCAAAAAATAATGTCTCAACTACTCTTGAGCAATTTTTAAGAAGGGTATAAGTCATCAAGCCATAGTGGGAAAGTCCTCTACTAATGGAGTTTCACGAATGGAGATCACAAATTTGCTATTTGATTTCAAGTAGGATATCATAAACAACATGGCTACATAGTTGGATACTATGCAAGCTCGAAAGAAACATGAGGAAGCTGAAGCAATCTTGGCTGAATTTTGTCCACATTGCAGATAGAAGAAATGTGACTGCAGATGCAAAATGGTGGCTAACCTAGAGGCTAAGCAGCTACCTACTAACTTTAAGGTGGTAGAAAGTGATGATGACCAAGTATTCTTCGTTGCACAAAGGTGACCATGGGCTCAAAGACAAGGTATGCCTCAAGATCCTTTGACTTTTGGTAATCCTTATTCTAATTACAATAATTAGTGGCAACCTACATATGGCTCATCACAACTTTGGAATACTTCTCAACCTCATTGGCCTAGCTATCAGAATCCTCAATGGCAATTTCCTCAAGGAGGTTGGCAGCAGCCACAAGGACAATGGACTCCACCTCCAGGTAACTGGCAGCAGAACCCTCAATGGAGAAGTTCGCAACAATGGTAGAACCAATCCCCTGCCTTCCTACATCCTCAGCATCCACAACCATAGGCCCTCATGCCACCTCCTGCAGTACCTCCAACAAATACTGGCCCTCCAAAACAAATGCCTATGCTTTCTCAACCATTGTCAAATCCTAATAATAAGCAGTAGCAGCAACAACAACCTATGTATTCGATAGAAGTCAATCAGTATCCAGCTTATGCCTTGAATATTCATGATATCCATCTCCAATTTGGAACCACACTTCCTGCTCCATAGCCGCCTGTAATTATAGAGATTCCAAACTCTGCCTCTGAACAACTAACTGATACTGTAGAACATATACCTATATCAAATACTGTCTCTAAGGAGCCTATCTTGTAGCATTAGACCAAACGGCCTTTTCCTCAGAGATTGAAAATTACTACATCAAATTCTATGGAAGAGCCTACCTTTGATATTTTGGATCAGTTGAATAATGTACACATTCAAATACCCCTTTTTCAAGCCATTAAGGAGGTTTGTTTGAAGAAACTAGGAAGAAAGATAAAGGATCCCCAAACTATCCATGTTCTAGGAAAGTTGGCAGATATTATGTTAGAGAAGGTAGTCATTCCAAAATATACTGACCATGGGAGTCCTATGGTACAAATAAATATTAATGTCCAAATAATAAAGAATGTTTTGATTGACCTTGGTGCAGCCATCAATGTAATGACTAAGAATACAATGAAGTATTTGAATATTGTAAATATTCGATCTACACCTACTGTCCTGCAGCTTGCTGATAGTTTCACAATAAAACTTGATGGAATGGTAGAAGATGCTATTGTCATCCTTGAGTCTTGGAAATACCCAGCAAATTTCACTATATTATCCACTAAGGCCACTTTGGGAGGATATCCTATCATCCTAGGAAGACCATGGTTAGCCACAACTGATGCTTTTATAGGATGTCATTCTGGAGACATGACAATTTCTGATGGTCAGTCAAGAAAGAAATTGGCTTTATACCCACCTACTCAGCCTTAGCCAGATTTGTCTCAACTAATTTGGCTAGATCTAGGAGAGGAAATTGAAGAAGTCAATTCATTGGCTCAGCTAATTATGCTACAAACTAATCTGTTTTCTCAACTTTAGAGTGAGGATGACCTGCTTTTCAATATTTTGTAGTCCAATCTTGGTCTGAGTAGCCCATCTGTTGTAGATAGCAGTTTTTAGCAGTGTTTCCTACAACAATTGAATTCTAAGAACCTATCGCTTGAATCTTCTGCCGTTTATCAAAATTTTCTTCCATCTAAAATACAAACACCACCATTATCAGCAGCCTCCATTAATGATCTTATCAAACAAGTAGAAGTATCTCTAGGTCATTGTCTGAATATCAATAATAAGCTGCCTCAATCTCAACAAGCTTCACTAGTCACAATGTTACAAGAACAATATAGAGATTTTTCATGGGACTATGGGGATATGAAGGGAATAGACCCTCAACTTTGTACTCATAGGATCTATATTAAGGAAGATTGTTCACCTATCAGGCAGCCTCAAAGAAAGATAAATTTGGCACTTAGGGAAATAGTTAAAATAGAGCTTCAAAAATTGCTTGATGTTGGTTTTATCTACCCCATTTCAGACAGTCAATGGGTGTCTCCACTGGTGATTGTCCCTAAAAATAGTGGAAAATAGAGAGTTTGTATGGACTATAGGGAGCTGAACACAACTAAAAAGGATCTTTTTCCATTGCCATTTGTTGACCAAGTATTAGACTCATTGTCTGAGAAAAAGTATTTCTCCTTTTTGGATGGATACAATGGCTATAATCAAATAAGAATCACCCTTGAAGATCAAGACAAAACAACTTTTACCAGTCCATGGGGCACTTTTGCCTACTCTGTCTTACCTTTTGGACTATGCAATGCACCTGCAACATTCCAAAAGGCAGTGAATAGTATTTTTGCTGATATTTCTCATGATTCTATGGAAATCTACATGGATGACTTCACTGCTTATGGAGTCACTTACGAAGAAGCATTAGCCAATTTGGAAAAAGTGTTGAAAAGATGTTAGGAATAGAATTTTTCTTTGAATAGTTAGAAATGCTTCATGATGATGCAAGAGGGAATTGTTTTAGGCCATCATATCTTTCAAGCAGGAATTCAAGTTGATCCTGCAAAAATAGAAGTTATTCTAACTTTTCCAACACCTACAAAAGAAAAGGATGTTAGAAGCTTCCTAGGACATGTTGGATATTATAGAAGATTCATCAAAAATTTCAACAAGATAGCCAGTCCATTATATGCTTGTTGACTAAAGATTCTGAATTTAGTGGGACTGAAGCCTGTGACAAATCTTTCCTATAGCTTAAGAACTTGCTTACTCAGGCACCTGTTCTTCAAGGACCGAAGTGGAGTTTGCCTTTCCATATACACATAGACGCTTCTAATTATGCAATAGGGGTAGTTTTAGGACAAAAAGAGGATTCTATTGAGCATATTATATATTTTATTAACAAAAACTTGCAAGGTCCTGAATTAAATTATATTGTCACAAAAAAAGAATTGTTAGCAGTTGTGTATGTTTTAAACAAGTTCCGACACTATGTCACTGGTTACCAAGTATTTTTTCATACAGACCATGTAGCAATAAGGTACCTCATGAGTAAGTCTGCCATATTTGGCATATTAGCAAGATGGCTCCTATTGTTGCAGGAATTTGATATCACAATCATTGATAAACCAGGACGGGCTAATGTAGTGGTTGATTTCTTATCAAGGCTTCAAACGACTACACCTAGCACATCGGAGGTAATTGATGATAGATTTCCTGATGAACATCTATTTTTTATTGCTGCTCGCACCCCATGGTATGCAGATGTTGCAAATTACTTGGCAGTCAACCAAATTCCATACCATTTTTCCCCAAAGGAAAAATAATTGTTGGTGGAAAAAAGTTTTAACTTTTCATGAATTGCAGATTGTTTATTCTACATAGGACCTAACCAAGTCATGAGAAGATGTGTAAGGGAAGATGAAACCTATGACATACTGCATGCTTGTCATGATGAGCCATGCGATGGACACTTTGCAGCAAAAAGAACATCTATGAAGGTGCTTACTACTAGATACTATTGGCCTACACTACACAGAGATGCTGCAACCTATACTAGGAAATGTGATAGATGTCAACGCATGGGAAAACCAATAGGGTCTGATGAAATGCCCCTATATCCTCAAATGGTCTTCAGTCCCTTTGATAAGTGGGGCATGGATTTTGTTGGACCTATTGATCCTTCATCTAATGGGAAATTATATATTTTAGTTTGTACTGATTATGTAACCAAATGGGTGGAAGTGCAAGCAATGACTCATGCTTGTGACAACAAGGTTGCTGAATTCCTATATGATTAGATCTTTACTCAGTTTGGAGTCCCAAGGGAACTTGTCACAGATCAAGGAGCTCAATCTACATCCAATTTAATCAATGCATTAATGAATGATTACAAGATCCGACACAGGAAGTCTAGCCCCTATCACCCTCAAGCTAATGGTTAGGCAGAAGTTACCAATAGAGAAATTGAGGCGATACTTATAAAGACAGTTCAACTACACAAGAAAGATTGGAGTAGTCGACTTCCTAAAGCTGTCTGGGCCTATAGGACAATGTGGAAGACAACTACAGGGTTTACTCCTTTTGATTTACTCTATGGAAAGACTGCCATGTTGCCAATAGAATTTGAGCACAAGACCTTAAGGACTGCTTTAGAGCTTAATATTGACATTTTTGAAGCGCAAAAGCAACGACTCCTATAGCTGAATGTGCTAGATGAACTCAGAAAAGTGGCCCTCTAGCATACAAAAATTGTACAGCAGCAAAGGAAGAAATGACATGACTGCCATATCCAAACTAAACAATTCTCTACCAGTGATTGGGCACTGCTCTATGATTCAAGGTATAAAGAAAATCAAGGTAAACTCACCACCTGATGACTTGGCCCATATGAAATTGAGAATGTATTTGATAATGGTTCAGTTCAATTAGTCACAATTGATCCTATTCAATTTAAGCTACTGGTTAATGGACACCGTCTTTGGTTGTATTGTAAGCCAGTCTCAAAAGAAAAATTCATGCAGCAGTTTGTTCAGGATCCTGCCACTAATCTTCCTACAGCAAAAGGCTTTAGCCTTTCTCTTGCAGCTTCACCATAATGTTACAATACATGCTCATAATAAAGGTTTCCTTTTTAAGGAAACTCTTTTTCTTCGTTCCCACTCATTGCCACATCTCACTTCCTTATCTTTCATCCCATCCATCCATTCCCTCCATGCATCTCATCCGTCCACGTCACCCATCCACCTCATTCATCCACACCACTCTTAATTATGATTTCATTCCCAACTATCATCTCATGCTGGAGCCGTCATATTTCTCAACACGTACATGCATTTATTGAATGGTACGCGATATCTTTTGTTGTCGCATCATTGATTTATTTCATTTTATTCATTTACTACTATGTCTATATTAGTCATTATTACCCGATCTCTGCCTATTCTTTAGTACATGTGTGGACACATGTCATATTTTAAGTAGGGGGCGGGATAATCCATTTCACTTACGCTGATGTCACAACTGTTAAGATATTTTTCTTTATTATTTTCTTGTACTTTCCAAATATGACTACATGTTTCCATCCTAAATCACAATTAAAACTGCTTGTTTAAATAGTTGTAACAATTATTACATGCAAATATCTTTTGAGTTCATTCTTGGAAAAGAAGAGAAAGTGACGGCAGGATAGAAAGAATAGAGCAAAAAAGTTTTCTTTGGATTTTCAGAAAAGATTTTAAGTTTCAGCTGAGACAATTATGAATATGGGTGGTCAACTGGTAAGACATGAGCCTGTGGCTCATGAGATATTAACACAAAATCCTCAAAAAGTTCAAGCATTCAGCCTCTGTGGTTGGTTGAACTACTTTTTGAGGTTAGATACTTTCAATGAGGAAGTTGCAGGCGAACTTTTAAGAACCCTTTTTGAAGGAGAGGCTAGAGTATGGGGTTTAATAGTAGCTGTAACTGAGTAACGAATTGCAGAGGTAACTAGGCTTCTAGCTATAGGAGAGAATTTTTCTTCAGATGTTTCTACTAGGGCAGAATTTATAGTACCAACTGATGGACCCTTGGAGGTCTCTAAGCAAGGATGCAAGTGAGTGTCATTGCCTCCCCCATATCCAGAATATGCTGCTTTTTATAATCAGGTACTTAACATGTGAAGGCCATTTTTCTTACCTACATTCCTACCATTTTAAATTGCTGAGTCATATGGGGCATGGGTTAGCTGTTAATGTCCCAAACTTTTTGTTAAATCTTTTGAAGCAATGTGCCCATAAAACCCAGAGAGGGAGGGATAATTTTGTCGCCCATCATGCCCTTATTAAACTATTGATTAAATGCTCTTTGAGGGACGTGTCACCTCTTTCTTGACAAGAATTTGTTTCCCAAAAGAGCCTACAACTTCGAGAACTCCCTAGGGAACTTGCTCCACTTCTTAAGAAAAAGAAAAAGAAAATAGCATCTACCAGTAGGGAAGAAGGGCAAGAGTCATCTGCTCCTGCAGCACCTAGTCCTACAATGTTCACACCAGATTCCTCTGCCCGAGTGCAAACTAGGTCTACCAGTATGAGAGAAAAAGGAAAACCAAAGGCAGGAGAGTCATCTGAGGTGAAACAAACCCCAAAATATGACCCTCATCCTCAGAAAAGGCAACGCTCTACTCCTGCAACACCTTCTCCTGCAACAATTTCTCCTACAACAACGCATGTTGCCACCGCAAGTTCACCATCATCTTCTGATAAGGAAAATCCCTCTAGGAAATTCAGAAAGAGGAAAGCTACGAGAGCACCTCTAGCAGCTGCAACATTGCCAAGAAGAGTTTCAACAAGAAAACAATGTAAAGTCTCCCCTGCTTCACCTCAACCTGAAGTTATCATAATTTTAGAGGAATTTGTAGGTTCTGAAAATAATGTCTCTCAGGATGTATCTGAGAATGTTGCACAGAGCCCATTTGTTATTCCTAAAGAAGAACAAATTGAGATAAGGGAAGTTGAGCATAATGAAAGGGGGTACCAAATCTCGATGACTTGGCTATTGCAGCTATGCAGATTTCAGAGGAAGCATAGTCTTCTCCACTATGGCAACATGAATTCATCCTGTAGCAAGGGGAAGAATAGCCTGAACAATTGGAAGTGGCCAATGAAGCTTCATTACCCCCTGAAACTTGTCAAGCCATGGTTGTTTACAAAAAGACAGTTTTGATTGAATTCTTGGAATATCTTAGAAACACATGGAGATCGGTCACATTGCAGACCTTGAGTTTTTGTCACCTAGCCAAGACTGAAATGCAACAAAGTCTTTGGGAGGAAGAAAAGAAGAAACTGAAAAGAAACATTGAAAGGCAGAAATAAGAAATTTAGGAGTTAAAGGAGAAAATAAATGAAATGATGACAATAACTGGTAAGATTATGGAGTGTAGACCACCACCTAGAGTTTATGCTTTGTGTCTCAAGGAACAATTTTTTTGGTTCTAGTTAATGAGAATTTCCAGGAATCTAGATCCTGTTATTCACACTGCTAAAGAATTCTATGATGCATACCAGGTGGCTCCTAATTGGCTAAGGAATTCTTTGTGCGAATTTTATTTACATGGATTATAATTCCCTCTGAAACAGAGTGGAATCCACTTCTGTACATTGGCAACATTCATTTAAGATCACTCATGTCTTGGGCAGAAAACGAAGCTAATTATGGTAGGCAATTAGAAGCATATGAAGAAGCCGAAAGGGATGAGCCTATTCCATTGTGCCCTGAGAGTTCATACCCCTATACAATGTTGAAAACCTGGCTTACTGTGGCATATGGATATAATAATAATACAGTTAGGATGAAAATATTTGATCTTAGAAAATAGGTGTATGATGAGTTTCAAAAACATACATACTCATTTTGGAAGCTATCAGACTCCAAAATTGAGAAGAGATGGGAGAGATTGACTGTTGGCTTAAAAAGGTCTGAGCCTCACAGTCCCCTAAATTTTACGGCAGCTCTCAAAAGATCAAACAGATACATACAGTTGGGCCTTCAAGAGAACTTTGAATTGTGATTGCCCTTGACATTTAGACCTTCTGTGCTGATGTGGCCTCTTTATCCCTACCGAGCTATAAATATTAATGAAGATACAGAAGCTCGTAGTATGAAAGGTGGTAGATTTTTAGAGGTTTTTATTACAAATTTGGAACTTCATTTCAAGGTCATGCCTCAACCATTGATTTCAGAGAGACCACAAGAAAGTTTAATGCTGGAAGACCAGCATCAGGTTAAGTAGGGGGCAAATGATGAGCCCAAAATATGCTCATAATTTGGGTATCAAGGTGTACTTTTAATACCCTTACTTTTGTTGTTCATGGTTGTTTAAACTCTTTAAAAACCTTTTATTGGGGGATATCCTATAGCAATACACTTTTATATTCCTGCAGCCTATCATGTTGATATGTCTATATTTATTACCCTGTCTGACTTCCCAAATGACTGGTATAATGCATGTAGTTTTTGAATGATGGAGTAAATTTTATATGTGATTAATAAATGAATATCGTGTAAGTTTCCATGCATGTTTCTGTTTGCTTCTGTTGCCTTGTGTTTCACAGGTTTTTGAAGAAAGTATGAACGATTCAAGTGCAACTGATCTCGGCCTTGCAACAAAGTCCAGTTCTTGCATGACTTCGAGGAAGTTATTCTGGCGAAGACTCTTTGACCAAAATTGTTGGGAAGGAATTTAAATGTTAGTTAATTTGGAAATAGTGGAATGTTGAATTCTCTTTGAATCGTGTTGAGTAGATAAGTTCATTTATTTAGTCTATTCCTCAATTCCAGGATACATTTACATCCACATCTTTCTCTATTAGGGTTAGTTAGTTAGTTGTTTTCCTGATTTAAATAAGTGTTCCTCCTGTGCGAGTGAGCAAGTAGAATGGGATAGAAAGGATATCATGTAAAAGTTAGTATGATAATAAAAAGTAGAGTATATATGATAAGAAATAGAGTTTTGTGTTAGTTTTCATATGAACAGAGCAATGTACATCATTCTGAGTTTATGAATAAAATTTTATGAAGTTCTGAGTTCAATCCTTGCATAATTAGTTGATGCTTGCTAAGGGAGCCCACTTAGTATCCATAGTTAGTTAGTTAGTCATTCATTTTCTATTGATCATAAGTTAGAATTCATTCTTGAAGTTTCTGTGCAAACTCAGTCTTATATTGTTCCTACAGCATCAAGAATCCATCCATGTGTCTATTCCTGCAGCATAAGGCCAGTTCATAGTTTGTTTCCCAGTTGGTAGTTGTTATGGTTTCTGCTTTGATTACATTTAGAGAACTTTGCATTACCTTTCTGTAACATAGGTATAATTCCTTTCAAGTATTTATTTTTGATAGGTTGTGACTGAAATTGGTTCTTAGTGCACATACAGTGCCGCTCCATTTCAAGTATACGTTCCCTAGTTTGACAAGTAAATGAATGACCATGAAAAGGTATTAGTCACATGTTGGAATGTCCAATTCCCAGGATAGGTTTTTTCATTATTTTCATATCCTTTTGTGGGCACGACCATGTGTTATACGGTGTGTGTCACTTTTTAAAAATGTTATTTTTTGAAAAAAAACCAATTTTTGTGGGAGATAGAAAAAGAAGTGCAATTTGATTCCAAAAATTTTGAAAAAAATATTTTTAGAATCTACAAATAAAATGTGATGAGACTCTATTTTGCATCATCTTCAAATTCCTCACGGTTTAGCCACTATAGGTTCCCGAATGTGAAGATTTAGTTAAAAATAAAAATTTCAGTGTCCAGTTTGGCCAAAAATTGTAAACCACTATTGTGGGATCACCCAATATGGAACAAGAGAATGAGACCTTAGAAAAACATGACAATCAAATAGAGTCTTCCCCTAATCTCCCCACTATTAATAATCAAACATATTCAACCATTAATAATTGCCTTATTTATGATGAAGTTATTTGGAAGAACCAAGCCTTACTTGTCAAGAACATGTGGTTTGTAATTCTCCTAAAAACTCTCCTCTTAGGGAGAATATCATGATATAAGACAAGGATAACATTAACAAAAATGATATTATGCCCTTAGAAGAAGATGAAGAGCCTATGTTAGACTCTCATTCACCAAGGGATGTTAATATAATTCAACCTCAACTCATCCTTTATCCCCCTTCACATAAACAAAAAACTCAAAAACAACCTGAACTCATCCTTTATCCACCATCACACCAACCTTCATCTCAACACAAACCAAAATTCACCCTCTACCCATCTCAGAATAATGTGTCACAAGAACCGAGTCCTCATATCATTTCTCATGCATATAACACTTGAAACAATCGATCACTACAACAACCAACCTCGACTTCCCTACCTTTTCCTAATTTTTCTCCTATTCCTCAATTAAGGGAGTATGATCTCGTTGATTAACTTAAGAGCACTCCCGCAAAGATATCCCTTTGGGATCTTCTTCAGAATTCACCTACCTATCACACTATGCTTCAAGCCACCTTACAAGAAGTTCTTGTCTCTTCTAATGTGCAACCAAATGACATAGCAACCATCATTCACAAAATAAACAATGAAATTTTTTTCCACCAAAGTGAACTCCCCTCTTTGGACATGCAAAAACAAAATAATCCCGTCATGATCATAGCACAATACAAACAAAAAGGGATAACAAGAACTCTTGTAGATATTGGTTCTACCCTTAATGCATGTAGTGTAAGCCTTCTAGATAGGCTTGGCATTGATCAACGACCATTCGACATGATTATTTATCTATTAAGGGATTTGACAATGTCGAAAAGAAACTTCTCGGGGTGATCATTATATACCTCTTACAGTTGGAGTGGCCACTTTGAATACACCATTCCATGTTATGCCTCATGACCTTTCATGTAATCTTATATTAGGCAGAGTGTGTATTCATGTAATGAAAGGTGTGCCTTCCACTCTTCATCAAAAAATAAAATACATTTACAACAACAAAGTATACACACTTAACATTGATCTCGAGCATTATAGTGTCTTACAAGTTCTTGAGAAAAACAAAGAAAAGACGTTGAACATATCAACATCAACTACACAAATGGAACTTGTGAACCAAAAAAAAACAAAAAAAAATTAAACAACACACAAAGCTATTAGATGATGATTGGGGTTCCTTGGATTTTGAACATGAATTCATGGGCGAGTACAAGATCATACATAAAGATTCACATAGGGGAAATGAAAAAGCAGACGACCCTTCGAAAGCATCCACTTCAACCACTTTAGACAACGCAACAAACTACACTTGACCACCTTTGATGATGATTATCACCAACCACCACCTAATCCCAAAGCAATGAAAAATATTTATGGAAAATGGTATGAGCTTATGAAACAACTTGGCTATAGTGGAAAATGATGTGGTGCTAATGAACAAGGTATTCATAACCCTATAGATCCTCTCACACAAAAAAAAGCTCATGGCCTTGGTTATTGTCCTTTGATAGAAATTGCCAAGCCTTCACTCAACATCAACACTCTCACACAACACTCTTCTAAGCCAACTTTAATAGTAAAGCATCCTAAACTGATAGACACTAGTGGTCTTGATTTTTCTCCTTTACAAAACATCAAACAAACAAAGACACCTTCGCTTACTGTTAATGTCATCTCAAAAAACACTCATGAATTGAATTCATTAGGTTTTACACCCTCCTATAAAGGATAAAACAAAATCTTGCAATCTAAAGAGTCTTGCGTAGGTATGAAAATTAATGTGTCTTTCACGTAAACCATAGGAACATCTACCATCAATCAAGAGGGTATCTTGTTGAGACTCCTCGAAGATCACTTGATATCCCCTCCTCCAAGAACTCGAAATAAATTTTATTACAAGAATTCATTTTGTGCATATCATAGATTTCATAGTCATTTTACTAATGAATGTAAGGCTTTGAGTAGTAAAATCCAACATCTTACGGAGATTAATGCTCTCCCTTATGTGGGGGCACCGAATTGATACTAATTTTCACTCTCGCCTACATTTCCTCAATCCTTTCGGCTCACCCTTGTTTTGCACTAAGTGGTGGCAAGGGGTTATGTAGCCTTGTCTTCATATGTCACTTGTTGTTGCCTCCTTTGGCTAGTCGTTGACCTTTCATGAACATATAAGGGAAAGGTTGGGATGTGGATGACATTCCTTAAGTTGGCTTGCACATGACATACTCCCTTTTCTGTGATGTAGCTTATTAGAAATATATGACTTGGCATAGGGATTTCCGGGTAACCTCTCATGACTTCCTCTTCTTCTAATTTAAAGCAATTTCTCATAGTACTGGTGTTTTCAACTGCTTTAAAGTGGAGGCATACATCACCACTCACATTTCATTGTGCAATTTCTTTCTTCTTGCGGTGTGTCCTCTTGTTGTGGTGTCATTAGGCTTGATTCCATCCAAGAGCGTGATACTTATTTGACACATCCTCTCTTGGAAACATTAAGCATGATGTTCCCTAAGATGAGACCTTGCATGAACTAAGCAAAATCCCTTTGAACATTCCTTACACTATCTTGAATTTACATTGTCTATGAGTGTCAAGCATACGAAGTTTTACTTAACTCATAAAGCTCGAAAATCATTTTCTTTGTGGCACCTTATTAAAGTTATTAGGAGGTATAACTTTGGTATTATTGATCAGGAAGCCCATTTCGAGGCACAACTTTCTCCATAGCCACTTGTGTGTGTGTGTGAGCATATATCGTTCGTATGTGTCTCACCTTTTAGGACTTCTCACCCGGTGGATAGCCAAGAGTTTCATCTCCTCAGAGTGAGTATGCATTTTTAGAAAAACAACCTAGATTTGATCCACAATGTGTTGGAAAAATGATCAAAGCTTGATCCACCTTTTCATTTTCACTTTTCTCTTCTTCCTAAGTTCTTGCCATTGCATGACTGTGTATCTTGTTTGGTTGCACATCATTCACCTTGTGTGTGTCCTTTTACACTCATGTTGGTTTGACTTCGGATCTTAGATCCTGGGGGCTTGACCACCTTCTCAATCTTTGTTATCCTAGACCATCCACATTGGTACAATTGGAACTCTCTTGAATGTCTACTTTAGCATGAGTTTGAAGCAAGTTCGTCCTCTCACTAAAGTGGGGGCTAAATGTACCATAGAAAAAGAAAAATTTCTTGATTTGAGGAATAATTGATGATAAATTGGACTTAATGAGGCCTTGATTCACTGTTGTGAGGTGTTTTACACATCCACACTAGGTCTTGGACCCTTGCAAACAAGAATAAAATGCATTTATCAATGTCTTGTGAAGGTGTTGTAAAGTGTTGTAAAAGGATTTCACACCTCTAGACTTAATGAACCTATCTTCCCTTAATTCAACATTATAAAATTTATTTAATATCATTATTACACTAATCTAGAAGGCTTGTAAATTAAACTTAATGATAATCTAGTGTTGTATTGTGTCTTACACGTTCACATTGGATGTTGTGCCTTTCTAGGTTGTACGGGCCTTATTTTAATGATGTAAAGTGTATTTAATCACACTTTCACATTGAAATTTGTGTTCTTGGCCTTATCCACCCTTTACATCATCACTAATAGGCCCCTATTACCCCATATTGTGCATCTCAAGGCATAATTTGATGAAATACTTGAGGAAATCACCATATAAACTTGATTTTCTTATCTCTCGACCTTCCAACTAGCAAAATGGCCCCTATGGGACCCACTCACCCTTGATGGCGAATCAGTCCCATCCAAGTGGGACCCATTAGCCCTTGATAACGAATGAGTCCCATTTGGGCCATTTTTGAGTTTTGAGTAGGAAAAACTAGAATTTAAGCTTATTATTCTTTCATGTTGGCCTTGGGGATCCAATTTTATGGAAAAATTAGGAGAATTCCCTATAAAATCAAGTCTCTAAACCCTCATTCACACCTCTTATCATTCATTAATAATCTATCTTCTCCCTCAAGTCAAGCAATCTAGGGTTTCAACATTCTAAGTCATTAAGATAACTTCTTGAGACATTCGAGGGAGAATTCTTCATGTTTTTCTACAAAAATTCAAGATCAATCTTCATGGAAAGGTATTAACTCTATTGTTGCATGCTTCATTACATTCTTTACTCATTTGGTTTAATTTCCTAAAAAGGGGTTTGACTAAGGCAAACCCCCATGCCCTAACATCAAACATTTCTTCTTCTCTTCTTGTGTGTTTGCAGATTTAAACATTTTGAAGACTTGGAAATCATTGAATATCAAGTTAAAAAGTTGTTGAAGACATCTCCCTATTGACCAAGGAAAAATATCAACAAAAAGTCACTTACAGTGCTAGAAATCAGAGTTTCGGAGGCAGGGCTTCTGTTTCCACTTTTGTATTTTTAGAAATTCAAAAGTGGACTCATTCACCATTAGTGGAGAACGAGTCCCATTTCTAGGCCTAAAAAGTGTTCTTTGCAGTTTTGGATACCCATTTGTCTAAAACAGGTTCTAGGATAGTTTCTCATAACTAGGACTAATTCGCCTAGAATGGCGAATGAGTCCCAATAGGCCAAATTTTTAGTATCAACAGTATTCTAGATATTATTTCTAGTCTGCATCAAGTTCTTAGGTGCACACTTCCAGATTCGTTAAATTTTGTTATAGTTTTCTTTCATTTCTATGTGTTTTTGCATATCATAATGTGTTTTCCAATAAATTGCATTTCAATAGTTTTCACTTAATGATCAATAAATTTTATCAATTTGCTACATTTAGATTATTGCATTTAGGCATATTTTCATATACTTACATTAGTTTGAGTGAACCACCACAATTTTTGGCCTATCTCTCTTCTTTTAGGTGAAAAGCCCTAAGAGAGTAAGAAAGTACATAGCCCCAAAAAATTGATGGTTCACCTATATATACTTGGTTGAGTTATCATACTATGTCTAATCACTAGTATTACAAATAATTGAAGGTGGTATAATGATTCTTGTGATAAATATAATTATCTTTAAAATTAGTGAAATATGCAAGGTAAATATAGATGTATCACCTTGTCTTTAATTAGATTGTACTTATAAATTGGAATTCAATCTTGTATAAAAATAATGATAATAATAATAATCTTGTGGCCATAGTTGGTAGTATGGTATGTGGTGAGGTGACGATTTTATGATAACTTTATCTAATGGATGGTATCAATGACATGTTAACTATAGATGTAGAAACTATTGGTTTATTAACAAATATCACAATTATTAGTAAATGTATAATGTGTGTGGAACGAATGCTATGCTACTTATAGTGTCAACTAATTTGATGTACCTCTTGTATCTATGGAAAATTAGATGGGTTAGCTTATTAAATAATAAACATCAAAAATCCAAAGAGGCTATCAAGAACAATGGAAAATCAAAACAAAGAATTATTATACCTTCCTTTCCTTCCATGCTTCACCTTCATAGCACCTTCTAGTTTGCAGCAAATCGAATGAGGCCCTCAGATTTCAAATGAGCAACCTATAGTAATGTCAAAGCCCTATACAAATGTTGAAGGATTTGATAGAATAATGCCTATGTCTATGACAATATGCTAAATGAAATAATAATTACCAATGCTAAAATGACTATAATGCCTAAATTCGAAAATGAAGTTGTCAGGATCCTGAAATTACAAGCAAAATTGTCTTTTATAGAAAACACAATTTTGAGTGGATGGATGAGATTGAATCTTAAGAAAGACCTAGAATGAGAAGTCCAGATTAAATCTGAGAATCCCTAATCAGGGTTAGGGCAAAATCCTTAATCGAACGGTCAGAATAATGTCTCAGGTAATTGGATCGACGGTGGAGAATAAATGAGGAAATTAATTAAAGAAATAAAGATTTTTGAAAAATCAAGAAGATAAGATTTGGACTGAAGATCAGATTTGAAAAATCAAGAATCTTCCCGATTACATAATTTTTGGAAGAAAAATATCTTTTTGAATTTAATTAATTCAAAATGATTATTTTGTGTGACAAGTAAATAATCTTTTTCAGATTATTTACTAAAAAGAGTGAAAGTAAATAAAATGAAATCATTTTAAATATTTTCATTTATTTAAAATGAGAGAAAAGTGAAATTAGTAATTAAATAATTAAAAATAATTATTTAATTTGGAAGATAAGACTGAATGATTAAATAAATTAATAAATTTATTTAATTGTGACAATTAGTGACATATCAAATAAATAAATGAAATTCATTTATTTAATAATTAGGAAGAATTAAATGCAGAAAGGTAATTAAATAAATTAAAAAATTTATTTAATTAAGGGAGGACTTAGATAATTAATAACGTATTTAATAAATAAATTTATTTATTTATTTAATAATCATAAATAATAAAAGGACATGAATTAATTAAATAATTATGAATTATTTAATCAATAGTCGAATGTGGACCAAGGACATAATTGAATATCATAATTATGCTAGGACGAAAGTGGTAAAAATGAAACTTGCAGGCCTAGGTCATTTTTAGGTGTCTACACCTCTATTAGCAATAAGATATTTATTTGATTGATGATTCTACACCTCTATTAGCAATAAGATATTTATTTGATTGATGATTCTATAAGCAACAATAAGTAAATTATTATGTACCATTATAGGATAATTGTTTGGCCAAGTGACACATGAAGATAGTCAATAATTAAAGTCCACGATCATATATCTAGTATGCATCCCAAACTCTATGAAATGAGTCTGCACCTTTTGGCTTCAAAAATGAATTGCACTTTTATATATTGCATATAAAAGTGTTTGTGTATGCATCAATAAATCAATAATATTAAATATCATTAAATCTTAATAATAATGAGACATACAATCAATATTATAATAATTAATAGACACATGTATTAGAATCTTTATTTATATATCTAAAGAGAGGAAAATAAAATAAACACATTAGTACTATATTTATTATTTCAATAAAACTGATAATATATTATGATAATATATTAAGATAATATATTATAATATTTAAATGTGAATGAAACCTCATAATGAGCATCACTTAAACTCAACAACCATCTAATCTTTGAGAGCAACACCGTGTACTTATTATCTTGGCCTTTTTCTACCTCATCGTATCTTATCCTCTGATTTCATAGGTAAGGCTACATTCTTGAAGATGGTAGATCATAGCCATAGCAATCACAACTTCAACATGAAAAGAAATTAAATGAACATTTAATGGTGGACTTAAAGCAAGGGAGGACAGTGGCAGGTTAAGACCGTCCTTATGTACCTAATTGGAGAAGCCAGTTATTTACTATTCTGTCATTTCATCAACTGAGAGGGAGATGGGATCACTGTTAAACGTGAGTTCCCAAGAAAATTCTGAAGGAGGCTCGGTAGAAGAAGTCTTGCAATTGAACGAGTCTTTAATAAGAAAATCTGGGTGCATGACATTAGGCAGACAGCCATAAATTTTGGAGGCAAGCCTCAGTGGCAGGGGGATGATAGTCATACCCAGCAATCATCGCAAGGGGGGAGTCATTGTGAGGATGCTAGCAAAGATTGAGGAATCTGGCTCTATACCTGCCAGTTGCATTTGCTTAAAAGTGGGTAAGGCCTTTTCAACAAATCTATTTTTAACATACCCTGCAATCATGGCAGTCCATGATATGACATCTCTTTAAGGCATTCTATAAAAACAATTCCCGTGCCATATCTGTGCTTCCACGTTCTGCGTATATGTCTACCCGAGCAGTTGCAATCAGAAGGAAGGAAGGATGCCGGTAAAGGTTGCGGAGTCGGGTGTTACACCTGCCCACCTCATTTGATTTGCCTTTCCTTGAAAATTTCTAAGGTCTTTCAATAGATCCATTTTGGTGGATATCCTGCAATTGTTTCATTCGATGAGACCACGTCTTTTGGAGGCATACTGTCAATAGTTCACGTGACTTGTTTGTGCGTCCACATTTGCACACATATTGGCGAGGGCAGTTGCAACTACAACATTTTTACAAAAACGTCCTCATCCTTTCTGGTGTGCTGGTCGTCCATAACCTGTTCGAGCTCCCTTTTGCATACCAGGACGACACAATTTGTGCAGGATCTTAAGGCAAGCCACTTGCCATGATTCTATTGAAATTGTTTTTGGGAATCTGTATGCGGCCTGATCTCTTTCATTGCATTTTATTTCATTCTAAGACAGCTCTGTTATTAGCTGGTAAATGATGGTATTTGTTCTGTGGTTTTATCTGTGGCTGTTCAATATATAATATTATTGTAATACCTGGTGTTGGATCCTCATTTGTTTCTTCTATGTGCATGTTGCAATCACTATTTGTGTTGTCTAATCTCATTCTAAAATAGTCCTATTTTTAGCTGTTAAATGAAGGCATTGGTTCGTTGGTTTTATCTATTCGTGTGATATTATTATTCAAAAAGAAAAAAAAACCTAATGTTAGGTCCCTCTTTTATTCTTCACACAGATAATTTGAACAGATCTGCCTTTGGCTTACCTCTGCAAGCATGGTTTAAGCTAGGCTGTTATATTTAGAATGCCAATAAAATAAGGCAACTGTAGAAGTGGACTTCATTCAATCCACAACTCTACTGACAGCATTCAGGTCTGAAAAGTATTTTTTTACGATAGACTGAATGTTTCACCCAGATTTAGCGCAATTAGTAGCATCATCATCTAATCGTACTTCTCCAGGCCATGGTCAAATGCAATTTCAACCTGCACAACGTTGGGAGACCACTATGATGATTAGAAATTGTTTTATTCAAACTATTGAATCTGCCAAGACAAATAAGCAGGAAAACTAAGGAAGTAAAATGCCAGGCTAGCCATACAATGCTTAATGCAAAAAAGTAAATACATAAAAACTATTATAAATGGAAATATCTTATTATTACATTCAACTTATCATGCTTGCTGTGACAGGTTATTAACAATAAACAATAAAGGATTAAATAATTAAGTTCCACAATTCTGCCACAGTTTCTGCCATTGACCTAAATTCATCTATTGTCTTTATTTATAGTATTCATGAATGCTATCTTTTGCCACTTGATGCTCATGCATTGTTATTAATTACAGAAAACTGAGTTAAATACTTTAAATAATTTGAACAAAATGCCTTGCAAAGGCAGCGATTTTAATCTCCTACTTCCCACGCCTTACTCCCTGCAGTGCTGGGCGCCTTGGTACATGTGCAAACAATAACTCCAGAGTTTTGTGCATGCTCCAATCGATGCCCTTAATATGATAACTCTTCCCTCCTCACAGTGGTCACAAACCCATCACGAATGCTCATCAACTGTCCTTCGATCACCGAGATAGGCAGCCATGGAATGATTACCACCAGTTCTAAAACGATTGTAAGAAATCAGGTTTGTGTGTATTTGATACATTATGATGCTGTTGGTACTCTATCACAATTATTGTTTATTTATGTGAACTGTTTAATTTTCTATTAGTTCATTTGATGGTCAGCGTGAATTGCAATGGCATTACAAGCCAATTGGTGAGTTACCATGGGTTTCATCTACGCGATAACAAAATTACCCTTATGTCGGTGACCATAGATTACTTGCTGAGCTGTCTCAACCAACAGTCGGTCCCTTGATATACCCCAGCCTACAAACTATTTCTGCATAGGGCAAATAAGACATGGATCGTTGCGCTTACAAGGTTGAATTGTGCTGCAGTTTTAACCTACTTTTAATATTTAACCAACACAACATACCCATTATACGCGGTGAAATGATAGGAGTTTCTCCTACGCTGGATTATTATCATAATTAATTTCATTAAATTACATCTATATTCTGCCTTATCACCTTGGATTATGTGTTAAGTACAAATGACTTCATCTCCCTATTTTGTTTTTATCCTTAAGATAATATTATTGGACAGGTTATTATCATTATGATCTAATATAAAATCCCTAAAATTAATTAAGAAAATTAATTAAGACTTGCAAATTAAATAGTCAAGTTTAAATAATCTTGTATGTGTACTTGAGAATAACCCTTATTTTGAGTTTTTGTTTAACTAATAATGGCATAAATGTATTCCTAGGAATGTGGTGTAAATGTTATTCTTAGGAATGTGGTAGTATGATGGGGTCAACCCATTTTATAATGGCTTATGGTATATTGGAGTGTTGATTAAGGTTTCACAAGCAGTGTTATGTCTTCATTATGAAAAAAATACATGATTAAAATATTAGTAAAATATATTACTATCATGTGATATCTAATCCAAACTTTAGAATTTAGAGTAAGGGTTTAATCTTATTTGCTACTAGCATTAGCATGATTAATTCAAAAGAAATGATAACTCTGTAAGTATTATTATCTTGCATTGTTAGAATGAAGTTATCTCGGTTGGATAAAACTGATCTCCTAATAGACTAATATCGATTAAGACTTTCAACCTCATAATTTTGGGTTGAATTCTCTTTCTTGTAAATACCTACTAAGCCGCCCAAATTTTCTTAGAATATTGCCTTATCCTCTTGAAATGGTTAAAATAAGATTGAGTTTGGTTGTTCATGTGGATTATGTGTATTTAAAACTTCCCTAAATGCTCCCTTTATTTAAAATACTACTTAAGGTATGGTTAAGATAGAGGCCTTTATTGTGTGACAATTGGGAAACCTTCCATTGACGTTATCCCAATATTTATAATCGAGGTCCATTTGCTTAAGAGCCTTCCTTTGTATTGTTAACACTACCATTGTTGTGTGAGTTGATGTTATGAGTGAGATTGATGTTAAGACATTTTTTTTTTTTTTTTTTTAACCTAGTGGATTATATCCTTTTTCTATCCGACCATGAGTGAGATGGTTGAAGTCCTGTTGTTGAACTACGGTTCTTTTGTGAATTATATACGTAGGCAAGGCCATCAAAGACGAGCCCCCGAGGAATTAGGTCTGGTCCCTAGGGTTTGCTCATTTTTCTTTACTCCGAGTTAATGTTGATACATTATATTTGCATAACTTGTGACTTGAACCAAGTCTGTGATTATTGATGAGTTCGTGGAACTACTCAAGCCTACCTTGATGATATGGATCCCATATCACCATTTGAAACTCAACCATGTTTGTCAAAACAAATGTGTAGATGGTTAAGTTCTTATAATTTATGGGTCAGATGTTATTATGTTTTTTTACGATTATGTGTTTTAGAAACAAAATTGTGTGAGTTAGTCTTGTGTTGTAAGTGAAATTTGAAATTTGTGTTTTGTCCTTAACACTATTTTGATAGAAATTTTTGGACATTACACAAAACTTGAATGAAAAAGGCTAACTCGACTCAACGTTCACACGGTGAGAGGATAATCGACTATAAAACTTCTTTATTACAGGTAGTACTACAGAGAGACCAACGATATTCGGTTCATGAAAACATATGACAATCACTACCTAAAGACTCGGTTCACCCTTCGTGTTATGGTAAGGCCTATGCAAAGATAATTCCTGTGACCCAAAACACATTAGTGAGAAGCCCATCCTATTATTCTCCAAGGTAATTGACAGTACTGTTGTGGTATGCGCTCGTATTGACAAGAAGACATTAAGACCTCAAATCCGATAATAGTAACTTGAATCAATGACATCGACTATATTTACTATGCATGCAATCCTATTTGGCTCATAATCTACATATGCACTAGGTCCAGCTAGGATAAGGCTGAAAGCCCCATATCGGGTGTTGGGTATCCAATAGCGTACAAGAATAAATTTAAAAACCTTTTATCTATTGAGAGATTTGAACCATTTTCATCATTTTAAATAGGGTCGACGTTCTAGAGGAGATTGGTGCTAAAGAAACAATTTAAAGAGGATATGCTAGCATTATAGTGTTACACGCTGGTAGACATACATGCAAACGGTGTGAGCAAAGCCGAGGTACATGAACTGTTTGACAGATTTCCTCCAGACGTTATCTCCTGCAATGCTATTGCTGCAGTAAGTACACCAAATGGTTTCCAACTAAAATGTGTGCAATCAAGGGAATCATTCCAGGATTAATCTGTTTCATTCACAGTCTATGTCTGCGCTTCGAGTAATGAGTAAATCTATCATGCACATCTAGCATATACAAATTTTGGTAGAAGCTTGAAGCTTTGACAAGTCGAATGTGAGTAGAGTAGTGACAGAATAAAAACATGCAAAAGATCTTTAGCTATCTAACGGTATTTGCAGAGAGGCAAGAACAACCCTAGCGATCCCGTCAAGAATCTACTTAAAGCAAGAAATGGTGCTTAAGTGGATTCATTACTAAGTGACCAAAACGTGAGGAGGGTGGGAAATATTTCTATTTTGTAGTACAGCTGCAAGTATCAAAGGGGGAGGCAAGGTGCATTATTGCATACCCGTGAAGGGAGTGATCATCAAGCCTTCCATGTAGCCTTTCCATCTTCCTCTGAGCTTGCTACTGTTCCCTCGTTCTTCCTCATTCTCCCTTATCTTGTGTATAGATTCCTTCTCCCTCGAGAGTGCTATCTTGAGCTTCTCTTCCTATAAAGGACTACTATCCCCTTGACTTAGCCCAGAGCAATTGTGTGATATTACTCCCCACAGTAAACTTCCACCGAGATAAAAAACACAGAGAGACGTTTTTAAAAAGGGAGCCCAGAAATCTCCCCCTCCTACTAACTTTCCCTAATTCTTCATCCCTTCCATCCGATTACTTCCCACTTTAATATGCTATCGGTATTTTTTTCCAAAAACCAAAGCGTTTTCCAAAAGAGGGAGCATAACGGTTGATGGGAATTCCAACCAACTAACTTTTTTTTAATTTATTAAATCGTTTTCTCGAGACAACACAATAATTAATTATAAATTAGTTGAAAGCATTTTATTTAAAATCCCAATTTGGATAAATACGAAATATTTACAAAATAGATACTCAATTTCCACACAAGGGTAAAACCATTTACCATTTGTTTATTTACAGATTATGAGTAATTATATAATTCCATCCTTATAACATCTTATTATTATTTATCATTATTATTTATTTATTTTGTTTTATTTTAATATTACATTACAAATTCATTTTATTATAAACTATAATTATTTATTTATGTATATATATTTATATTTATTTAACAAGGGTATTTAACGATTTATTTTAATGCATAAGCTAATCAAACACATTTAATCCGACAATTCAAATCAAATAAATCGAATTGCAAAACAGTACTTGACCACCAACCAGGGTCAAAAGCAAAAATTTGAACGACGCCAACTAACCAACTGACAAAACTGATGGGGTGCTAAAACAGATACTCATCCTCTTCGAGGATGATGGCTAGGGTAGGGGACCAGTGTTATCTCTGATCAACTTATCCATTGGGTTTAAGGCACGTTCAGACCTACCAATTCAAGTGGAGTTGATGCCTAATACCTGCAACCTACAACACACAAAATGGTCGTGCATATACATATACATATAATCAAACATTGTAAAAGAGAATCGTAGCATCGTAGGGTACTCACAAGTGAGTGATGTGACACTGTCCCTTTCACCCAAATACATTTGTAAGAACAACATCCAGTAATCAATTCATATAACAATTAATTACATAGCAATAATGATAAGACCAGTCATATGATAATCACACTATGGTCATGATAAGATAATCACATAGTGCTTATGATAGGGTTAGTCCTCATTATCAAATAAATTCATCTACTAATCATAACATGTGCATAAAACCTCATTAGCACATACCTTTAAATATCCCTATTATTTTACCTTCACCTCCTAGTTCTAGAGCCAAACTACTTGCACATCCACGGTGTGAATGGAGGGGCACTACAATCACCATTCTTTCCTTTTATGCATTCCTTTTGCAAGATAGCATAATTGATATAGAAGATAATTGTGTGGGTTCTAATTGTGATAGTTATTTAGTGTTGGGTTGAATCAACATTGTTGCATTTAGGTAAAAAAGGAACCATCCTTCTTTGTAGGTTTGATCTCATCTACAAGGTCCCAAAATTGAGATCAATCCCATATTTCACTAGAATATTGAACAACAGGTTCAACAAGGGTGTAATTCCAAGTGACAACAATAGCATTACAAGTTGGAACTACCACAACCCACTTGGTAAAGTAATTAGTGGCTACAAGTATCCATTTGTAACCATGTTAGATTGTTTTTTAATCTCATCAATAAAATCTAATCCTCACTATAAAATGATCTTCAACTATGATTATTATGAGGGGGACAATGCCTACAAGCTTTAGCTTACCAAAAAATATTTGGCAAGCATGCTACTATTTTACTATTTAGCCACAACCCTAAGCAAGGTGGGCCATTAGTATCCTTCCTTAAGGGAAATAATATTTTCTCTTAAATTTCCCCCACAAATACCATGGTGATATTCATTCATTGACTTAATTGAGTGCTCTTGGTGAAGACATATGCTCAATAATCCATCATGGTTTCAACACATCAAATCATTATATATTAGCATGTACCTTGGATACTGTATCTACAGAGTTCTTTTTTTATTCTTTCTCATCTTAGGTGGATAGTTCATGTTTTCTTAATAAAATAATATTATACTGTGGATTGTCCATTAAGTGATAAAAGTTGGAGACATTGTTAGAACCCACCTCATTAACCTCATCTATCTCCAAATTAGAATATGTCATCAACATGGCTAAGCCTTGACCTTTGACTAATTTTGTAACCTATATCTCCATACCATACTCTTGGATCCTATTGGTCAATATACATCTTCTTGAGGGTTCCTAGTGAATGAAGATATCCTTTATTTCTATATGTTACATGTATGCAATACGAGATATGGTCTAATTTTTTTATATCTTCTAATAGGGTATAAGGATTATTTTCTATGGTTGAGTATTTTATATTAATAGCTTATAGAAAATTAGTACAGAATGCAATGATATGCTCATAACCTTCTTTGTTCTTTTGAAACAAAATAATAACAATTGTATAGAAAGAAGCAAAGGAAAATAACTAGTATGGTTTTGAATAATCTAACATTACTAAAATATGTGTCCTAAAGAGACCCTTTTATGTATTTGAGTGCTTCAATTGGTTCATCATTACATATACAATTGATTGTCCTTTCTACAACATCTTGGAGATGGCCTTAATTTTCTCAAAAAAATAAAGAAAAGTTCTCCTAACAAAATTTATCATCCCAAAGAAAGGTTCCATTCCCTTTATAGAATTAGGCTAGGGAATGAGGTCAACGGATTTAACACATTATAGGTCTATCCTTACTCCCTCGTTAGACACAATATGTCTCAACAACTTACCTTCCTCTATCAAAAATATACATTTCTTAAGATTTAAAAATTCTCATATTCTAAGCACTTGTTGAAAATCAGCTCCAAGTGTTAACAACTAGTCACCTCTCTCTTCAGAGTAGTTATATCATCCCCGCACACTTCCATGATCACATCAATGATAGACATAAAGGTAATAGTCATTGCTCTTTGAAAAATTGAATCTATGTTATTACACTTAAATAGATAAAATAGATAAAAATTATTGATACATTTTTTAAATATACTAGCTCATTATTTTAACTTAAATCAAAATACCATACATTGATTTTTTAAGCTTTCCCTTTTAACTTTATTTTGGCTTCTCTAGATTCTTATCTAATTCCAAGCAATTAATACATACCAATATTTTTATTTCAATATTAAATTTGGTAGTGGATTAAAATTAAATTAGATGATTTTGTTTAAATTTTCTAGGGCATCCAAAACCATAGGAGATTTAAATTATATTAGAAAAGGTTTAATAATCATAAAGTTTTATAAATTCTACTACTAAATAAATTATTTTATGCAATGACTAAACATTTTCCTTCAAAGCCTATGACTTTCAATTCCTTTCTTCTTTGTCTTATACTTCATCTTCTTCATATTTTGATAGATTTCTAATATGTTTTTGACTTTCAATTCCTTTCTTCTTTGTTTTATTATTTGTCTTCTTCACATGTCGATAGATTTCTAATATGTTTTAGCCAAGGGACATCTATTCTTATATCTTCAATAGCCATGGGAAGAGGAGACTTTTAATCCATTGTGATTTTCAAACAAGGGTTTAAAGCCTAGCCAAGGATTTTCAACCGATCTTTTAAACATGCCTATCTTCTAACTAGTAAAATGACATGTGATTTAAGATAATTATAGAAAATTTAATTACTAATTAAATTTTAATTTTGTGACCAAACTTTTAGGTAGTAACTCTATTTTAGAAAATGACATATTTGACAAGTAAAATAACACGTAATATTTTTTTAAAATTTGACAATATTTATGTTTCAACACACTTTTCTTTGATGGTTATTTAACAATGAAATTTTGAGAGAGGTGTTTATAACCAAGTTTGATCCCCTGAAAATATTTCAAGATGGTTTAATTTGAGTCATATTTTTTTGTAATCTTAGTGGTAGAAATATAAAATTTTATTGTAGTTTACAATCTTATAAAATTACACAATAAGTAAAAAAGATGATAATAGGTTCTATAAATCTCTCTTCAAGTTTTTACATGTTAATTCTAGAATATTATTTTATTAAATTTGTAGAAATTCCATTACATGATTTTACTTAAATCTTTGAATTCATGATAGCACTAAGTCATAATATTTAAATTAACATCTACTCAATATTTCAAACAAATTCATCATAAAATATCTAGAGTTGGTAAAATTTTGAAATTTATAGAAAATGCAACAAGAAATTATTTTTTATACACCTAAGGTCTACCTAAAGGTAATAAGGTATAAATGTGGATCTCTCATGACAATGATTTTTTTACGCTTGTTCCATCCTTTCTCTCAAAACCCATAATCTCACAATACAAAAGACAAATATAAAGCTAACATCATGACACCTTTGATTTCCTATGTCCCCATAGAGATATAATTTTTTTTTATACACTTAAGTGTCTACATTACTGTAATAATGTAGAATTGTGGATCTCTTGTTACAATAATTTTTTTTTACGAGTTCCATCCTTTCTCTCAAAACCTATAATATGACAATACAAAAGATATATAAAGCTGGCATCAAGACACCTTTGAATACCTTTGGTGTACAAAAGTGTTCGAATGGCCAATTTTGTACATAACACACTCGTATTATGTTCAAAATTATATAACACAATCACATTATGGCTTTGTAAATACCAAGCTATAAGAAAATTGCATTTTTTTCCTTATAAAATGTGAGAATTTTGTAAGCCATAAAATGCAAGTATTTTGTAAGCCACAAAATGCGAGTATTTTATAAGCCTTAAAATGCGAGTGTATTTTGTGAGCCACAAAATGTGAGGGCATGTTGTGGCTCATAAAATGTGCTTGCATTTTGTGGCTTATAAAGTGATAAAGGGAAAGAGGGAGAGGGAGAGAGGGAGAGGGAGAAGAGATAAAGAGATAAACATATAGAGATATAAAGAGTGAGAGAGGGGGAGAGAGAGGGAGAGATAGAGAGAGATAGAGATGGTGTGAGAGATAAAGAAAGGTAGGAAGAGAGATGGAGATAAAGGATAGAGAAATAGAGATAGAGAGATAGAAGGCAAGAAACATAAATAGATAGTGAGAGAGAAATATAGAGGCAACAGATGAGATAGAGACATAAATAAGAGGAAGAGGTGGAGGGATATATATAGTGAGAGAGATATAAATAGATGTACACGGAGAGGGGGAGATAAAGAGATAGAGAGAGAGGGAGAGAAAGAGAGATGTAAGAGTTATAGAATGAGGGAGATAGGGAGAGATAGAGTCAAAGAGGGAGAGGGAGAGAGGGAGGAGATAGAGAGGGATAGAGTGAGCTAGAGAGCAATAGGAGAAAAATAGAGGGAGAGCAATAGATAAAGAGAGGGACGAAGGAAGTGATAGATAGATAGATAAAGAGAGAGGGGGAGAGAGTGTGAGAAGGAGATGGATAGAAACATGACGAAATTGTGAGAGAGATAGAAAGAGAGAGAGATGGAGATAGAGATAAAAAGAGAGAGGAGATAGTGAAAGATAAATAGAAGAGAGATAGAGAGTTAGAAATGTAGAGTGAGAGAGATAGAGGATGAGGTAGAGAGATAAAGAGTGAGAGGGAGAGTTCAACATAAAGAAATAATGAGAGAGATAAGAGGAGAGAGAGGATAGAGAGACATAGATGGATAAAGGGAGAGAAAGTGGGAAGGAGATATAAAGAGAGATATACAAAGATAGAGGGAGAGGGAGAGAGAAATAGAGTGAGAGTGAGAGATAGAGAGATAGTAAGAGATAAGAGGGAGGGAGGAGAGAGAAATATAGTGAGAGATAGAGAGATATAAGAGAGAGGGAGAGATAGAGAAAGAAAGGTAGAGGGAGAGATAAAGATAGATAGAGATGGTAAGGGAGAGAGATGATAGAGAGCTAGAGAGAGATAGAGAGGAAATGGTAAGATACATATAAATAGATTGTAAGATAAAGATAAAAATATATAAAGGATGAGATAGAGAGATAAAGAAGAGGGAGAAGGGGAGAGGTAGATAGATAGAGAGGGATAGGGTGAGAAAGAGTGATGGAAGAGAGATAGAGTCAAAGAGGGAGTGGTTGAGAGGGAGGAGATAGAGAGATAGGAGATAAATGGATGGATAAAGAGATGGAGAGGGAGAGAGGGAGAGAAAGGGAGGATGGAGAGATAGCAATAAAGGAATAAATAGAGAGATAGAGATAGAGGAATAGAAACATATAAATAAATGGTGAGAAATATAGAAATAGATATAGAGGGAGAGGGAGATTGAGAGAAAGAGAGAGGGGGGATAGTGAAAGATACAAAGATGAGAGAGATAGAAATATAAAGAAATAGTGAGATATATAGGAGGGGAGGGGGATAGAAAGTGGATAGAGACATACATGGATGAAGGGAGAGAAAGGGGAGGGAGAAAGATAAAGAGAGAGTGTGGAAATTGAGAGATAGAGAGGGAGAGAGAGATAGAGTGAGGAAGATATAGAAAAAGAGTCAAAGAGGGAGAGGGAGAGAGATAGAATGAGATAGAAAGAGATAGGAGAGAAATTGGATATGTGATATATAGAGAGGGAGAGAGTGATAGACAGAGAAGGATGATAGAGAGATAAAGAGATAGAGGGAGAGAGGGAAGAGGGAGAGAGGGAGAGAATCATAAAGAAATGGTGAGCGAGATTAAAATAGATGGATGGAGAGGGAGGGAGATAAAGAGCTAGAGGGACATGGTGATAGATGGAGATATAAAGAGTGAGACAAAGAGAAATGTAAAGAAATGGTGAGTGAGATATAGAAAACATCTAATTTGAAGTCCACTCTAATCTAAAATCTCGACCTAGATATCCTTTATATTAGGTGTTTTTACAGTGTGTATGAATTATTGATTTGATTTTTTCAGTTTGTAGCCCAATCATAGTGCCACCAAAATACTTTTGACAATAACTTATTCTAGGATCTTAGGAATGCCATGTATGGATGGATTGATGTCATAAAAAATTAGAAATTTTAGTAAGTGGCTAGGAATCAAGAAAACAAGAAAGCACATTAGTATTAGTAATATGAGAAAAGTAATTCCAAGAAAGAGAAGCATTTGGATCTAGTGGAGGGGGTAAGGAAGGAAACATAGAATAAATATTATCATGTATTCCCAAAGAAGGGTAATCCTGTTGATTATTGTAAATTTAGGAGACAATGCAAGGTTAAGGTGGTGAAATGGAATTAGGATAGTAGTTAAGAAATGAAAGAAAAAAAAATGATTGGTGAGACAAGACAAAATTTGGTTAGAAGAAGTGAGAGATAAGATTTTAGGAAAGTGAGAATCCGAGAATGAGTGGAAAATAACTTATGAAAAATTAGGTTCAAATAAATTATCATATATAGAGGGTGAAGAAGAGGATCCAATGGTATTTAGGGTAGATATCAAAGATAGGGTGGGAAAAGTAGACTAGGATACTAGTGCAAATAAGGCTAAGATGATAAGGATAAAGGAAAATAAAAGAAGAACAGAAAAAAATAGAAAAGAACCAAGGATTGAAACAAAAAGGAGATTAAAAGAGAAAAACTGTAAATACTATATGAAAAAGGAAAAAAAAAGAAGCTACAGAATTATACAAAAGAGATAAGTTCTCAAAAAGCTAATATATAATTAAAATAACAAATTATGAAATAATTTAACACTTAAAGCTAGAAAGTTATATTTACACATGTGGTATGTTAGGTCCACCAAATCAAAGAACAAAAAATAAGTCTAATTGAGTTAGTTAATTAAGAAACACTAATTATAACTATACATTTTTCTAGTGTATTTGTTGAAATAAAAAATAATAAAGCTTTATAGAATCAATCTAATTAGCTTAATCTAAAAATAACATATGTACTAGAGACGAGCCTAACAATATTCCAAGAGACATAACTTAGAAACATAAATTTTAAAAATGAAAGGAAAGAAACATGAACTAGGACTAAGAGAGATAAAATTCTAAAGAAAATAAATAAAATGCAATTGGGATGCCAATGTTACAAACTATATGGGTTGACAAAGAATATTGGAATCGATTGTCCAAATTTAGAAGCTACAAGAGGTTTCATCTAGCAAAGGGGTTATGTGTATGGTATAAATGTCTAGGTAGGGGCACTAGGTAGATATAAATGACATAGGTGTCTAGAATATAAATATATAGAGAGGGAGAGGGAGATGGAGAAACATATAAAGGTAGTGAGAGAGATATATAAAGAGGCATAGGGAGAGGGAGAGAGAAATAAATAATGAGAGACAGAGAGAGGTAGAAATAGAGGAGAGAGGGAGAGGGAGAGGGATAAATACAAAGAAAGAGAGGGGAGCTCGATATATAGAGGGAGAGATAGAGGGAGAGTGGGATATATAGATAGATAGATCTAGAGGAAGAGATAGAGAGAGGGAGATGGTGTGAGAGAGATAAAGGTAAGTGGGAAGAGAGATAGAGAGATATAAATATAAAGATAAAGAGCTAGAGGGTAAGAGACATATTAAGAGATAGTGAGAGAGACATAAAAGATAGATAGTGAGATAGATAAAGAGGGAGAGGGAGAGAGATATATAGAGATAGTGAGAAAGATATAAAAATATATAGGGAGAGGGAGAGATAGAGAGACAATGAGGAAGAGAGAAATAGATATGGGAGAGATATAGAGGTATAGAGTTAAAGAGGGAGAGAAGAAAGGGAGAGAGTTAGATAGAGAGATATAACAAGATAAATGGATGGAGTGAGGGAGGGAAGGATAAAGGGGAAGGGAGAGATGAGGGGGAGAGAAGGATATGTAAAGAGAGGAGGATAGAGAGATAGAGATAAAGAATGATATGTACAAAGATATAGATGGATATTAAGAGGGAGGGAGAGAATGTGTATGAATGAGAGAGGGATACAAAAAGAAATAAAATGTGAGAGAAATAGAAAAATATAGAGGGAGAGGGAGAGGAGAGGTAGAGAAATAAAGGGAGGGAGGATAGAAAAAGATAGAGGGAGAGATAGATAGATAGATAGATAGATAGAGAGGAATATGAGAGAGAGAGAGAGAGAGAAAGAGGGAGAGGGAGTGAGATAGAGAGATAAAGAGTGAGAGGCAAAGAAACATTAAAAAATGGTGAGAAATAGAAAGAGATAGAATAGAGCGAGAGGGGGAGGTGGATGGAGAGATAAGATATATAGGGATGAAGGGAGAGAGATAAAGAGAGGGAGGATAGAGAGATAGAGAAATATAGTAGAGAGGGAAAGCGACATAAAGAGATTGAATAGCTTATTAAAATAATTTGGAAAACATGTAATATTATAATTTGTAGCAGATTGAATGTATTTTGTATATTTTGTAGGGTACTAGGCATTTTCTAGAAAAAAAGAATTTGATTTGGTGAAAATTTAAAATTTTAATGCAGTAGTACTTTAAATTCTAGAAAAAATAAAAAGTAGGTGATTTTCCGACCACCCTAAGCATAAGAAAAAAATAAAAATTCTTCAAATATTTCAATATAAGTAGAAGACACATGCTCAAATGTGACAAATATTTTTTTGTAATTTTTTTGCGAGTAAATAATTAGTTATGAATTTTCTAGTAAGAATTTTAAAAATATTAAAATTCATTTGTTTAGACACCTTAACTTGGTAAAAAATTAATGAAATTCATTTGTTTTTAATGAACCTATCAATTAGGACTTTACACATAGTGCATGTAGAAAATAAATAATAATTATCTATTAAATTCAAAATAAACCATATTTTATATCGGTAGAATGTTGAAAATTGATTGAATAAACTCTTTTCATTTCATCAATTTTAGATGAAAAAGGTCATCAACACGAAGGGTGAAGTCCTAAAAAGTGGATGGAACCTCTAAACACATTGTGGTTGTTGAATTTTTAGGTTTGACACCCCCAAGCCAAATTCCAAAGCAATCCCACGGAAAAAAGGAAGGGAACAACATTATGTGAAAAAAATGGATATCTATTTTTATGTCTTCAAAACGCATATTCTTTTTCTATAAATGGGTACCTACTTTTATGTCAATAAAATGGATATCCATTTTGAAAAAAAAAACAAATATCTATTTTGAAAAGCCCAAAAAAACCTCTTCAATAAAATGGGCATAACTTTTGCAATTATTATTAAAATTTTGATTTTTTATAGTTGTTGGTAAGGTGATTTAGAGATCTACACAATGGACTAGGTAATGTTTCTTGATTATACACAAAAAATAATTATAATCATTCGAACTTCATATTTCAACATCAAATGCTCACTACTTTCACATACAAAGTCTCTTTTTCATGATTTTTTTAACAATCATCTCAAAATACTGGAAACATTAGAGAAGTAATTAACAATGAAATATTTATATTTTGTGTAGTAAGCGGATGAAAAAATATTCATAAATAATCATATCTCTTTGTCCCTTTCCCTACCTTTCTATATTTTACTTTGTCCCCTTGAACTCTAGACCTATCTCTCCACCTATCTATCCACCCCTCCCTCTCACTCTTTTTCCCTCTTTAGAAGTCTCCCTCTCAATCTATTGAGCTCTAGACTTATCTCTCTACCTCTCCATCCCTCCCTCCTTCCTTCTCTCTTTGTCCCTCTTTAGACCTATCTTTATCACTCTCTCTCTCCTTGAGCTTTAGACCTATCTCTCTACCTCTCTCTCCCTCCTTCCATCTCTCTTTGTCCCTTTTTATATCTCTCTTTCTCTCTAGACCTATCTCTACCTCTTCCTCCCTCCATCCTTCCCTCTCTACTTAACTCAATCTCAACCCTATCCCTATCCCTTTATCTATCTCTCTATATATCTCCCTTTTGCCTCTCACTCTCTCTATACCTACCTCACCCTCCTTCCCCCTCTCCCTATCTCTCTCTCCCAATCTCTAAACCTATCTTTCTAGCTCTCCCTCAATTTCCTCTCTTTGTACCTCTTTAGGCCTCTTTGTATTTTAGTAAACCTAATAAATCCTATACAACCTAGTCTTCTTCTATGATTTCTTATTCATATTAGAGTTTCTTATATCTATAATTTTATGATATTTACACATCAATTTTATATTTGAAACTCTTTGCATACCCAATTCTTCACTGATATAATATTTTTACATCTTTCTCTACTATCTTGATTGTGAAATCAATTTTACTTACCTTACACATCCTTGGCAACCATATTAGGGTTTTTTTCATATTTGATAAATCATTGATAATTCCACTTTTCCAATATATAAGTGTACCTTTTGGATTTATTTTCCTATCTCCCTCTCCAGCTCTCGCTCTTTATATATTCATCTATTTCTCCCCCCTCATTCTCTCTCTCCCTCTCCCTCTCTTTACCTATCTCTCTCCCTTTTTCTTCCCCTCTATCTTTTCTAAGTCATATCTATCTCTAGATATATCTCCATATTTATATCCCTCTCCTTCTATTTCCCTCTCTCACTATCCCTCCTATAGAGATTAGAGAGGGAATGTGACAAGGGAAGATAGAGGGAAGTTAAGAGAGGTAGAGATGATAGAGAAGATATATAAGATATCTAAAGGGATAGAGAGGGGGAACTGGGGATGGATGGAGTAAGGGGTAGGTAAAGAGTGAGATAGAGAGAAGTAGAGAGGGAGTGAGGAAGGGATATGTAGAGATAGAGAGGTAGGGTAGGATGGATATAAGGAGAGGTAGGTAGATAGAGAGGAAGATGAAAATGGGAGATAAAGAGAAGTGGAGAGAGAGAGAGATAGAGAGAGAGGTAATGTGGGAGGGATAGAGGGAGAGGTAGGTAGAGAGAGGAAGGGTGGGAGGATATAGAGAGAAATATAGAGGGAAGGGGAGAGAGGTAAGGTGGGAGGGATAAAGTGAGAGGTAGGTAAAGAGAGTGTGAGGGGAGATAGATAAAAGTAAAGAGGGAAGGGAAGAGAGTTATAGGGAGATGAAGAGGGAGAGAGAGACAAGGAGAGGGAGAGAGAGAGGGATGAAGAGGTAGGTAATGAGAGAGTAGGGTGGGAGGGATAAAGGGATACATAGGTAGAGAGAGTGTGTGAGTGGAGATAAAAGTATAGAGGGAAGGTGAGAGATCCAGGTAGAGAGGAGAGAGAGGCTAAAGAGTGATATAGAGAGATATTTAAAATGAGAGAGGGGGAAGGAGAGGTATGTAGAGAAAAATAGGGGAGATAGAGAGAAGTAGAGAGGGAGGGAGGAAGGGAGAGGTAGGGTGGGAGGGATAGAGGGAGAGGTAGGTAGATAAAGAGGAAGATGTAGATAGGAGATAAAGAGAAGTAGAGAAAGAGAGAGAGAGGTAAGGATGGAGGGATAGAGGGAGAGATAAGTAGAGAGATGAAGTGTGACCACATTACCTATCTCTCTCTAATTTTATTTCTCCCATCTGCATCTTCATCTTTTTTTATCTACCTCTCCTTATATCCCTCCCACCCTACCTCTCTATCTCTATGTCTCCCTTCCTCCCTCCCTCTCTACTTCTCTCTATCTCCTCTCTCTATTTCTCTCTACCTACCTCTCACTCCATCCCTCTCTCATCCCCCCTCTCTCCTCTCTACCTCTCTCACCTTCCCTCTCTACTCTCTATCTCAACTCAACCTCTCTCTCTCTACCTACTTCTCCATCTATCCCTCCTAGTCTACCTCTCTATCATTACCTACCTCTCCCCCCTCTCTCTCACCCCTTGTCTCTTTCTCTCCATCTCCCTCTCCCTCTCTATGTGCCTCTCTCTCTCTCCCCTTCCCTCTCTACTTCTCCCTATATCCCCTCACCCTCTCTCTCTCTCTACCTACCTCTCACTCTACCCCTCCCACTTTACCTCTCTCTCCCTCTCTATCCTTCCCTCTGTACATATCTATATATCCCCTTACCCTCCATCTCTACCTACCTCTCTCTCTCTCTCTTTCTCTCTCCTTGTCTCTATTTCTCTTTATCTCCCATATCCATCCTCCTCTCTTTCTACCTACCTTTTCCTATATCCCTCCCACCCTACCTCTCTATCTCTACCTCTCCCTTCCTCCCTCACTTTATACTTCTCTCTATCTCTCCTTTTTGTCTCTATCTCTGTATAACTCTCACTCCATCCCTCCCTCTTTTCGCATGTATCTATTTTTAGATATCTCTCTATATCTCTCTTATCTATCTCCTCTCTACCACTCTGAATTTCCCTCTCTAATTCTCTCTAACTCCACTCACCCTCTCTCTATAGAAAGGTAGAGAGGAAGATAGGGGAAGAGGGAGAGAATAGATATATAGATAAAGAGAAGTAAAGGGAGAGATACAAATATAGAGAGATAGGGAGTTAGTAATATAGAGGAAGAGATATAGAGAGATAGATGAGTATGGAAATAGAGATATGGAGAGATATAAATGGTAAGATAAAGTGATAGAGAGAGAAATAAAGATAGAGGGGGAGAGATAAAAAGGTAGAGAATAAGAGAGATAGAAAGGGGGAGATAGAGGAGGGAGGGAGAGTGTGGGACAAATAGAGAGGGGGTAGATAGTGAGATAGAGGTAGAGAAAAGGAGAGAGAGGTAGAGAGGTAGAGAGAGAAGAAGAGGAGAGAGATAGATCAATATATAGAGGAAGAGGGAGAGATAATGATAGAGGAAGATATAGAGAGATAAAGAGGGATAGGGAGAGTTAGATAGATGGGGAGAAAGAGGTAGAGAAATATATGGATGGAAAGGGATAGAGAGAATGAATAATATTGAGAGGTAGAGATAATGAGAGAGATAGGGATATATAGATACATGGGAAAGAGAGAGAGAGCGAGAAAGGAGGTGATAAAGACAAGTAATAGAGGCATAGAGAGATAGTGAGAGATAGAGATTGAGAAAGGGGATAGATAGAGAGATAGTGAGAGATAGAGATTGAGAAAGGGGGATAGATAAAGATATAGAGACAAGGAGGGAGAAATAGGGTGCATGTGTATGCATGTGAGTGTGAGACAGATCTAGAGATAACTTGATGAAGATGGAGATTATATAAATAGATAGAGGGAGGGAGAGAAGTAGAGAGAAGTAGAGAGATATAGAAAGAGTGAGTGATATGAATAGAGGGAAACAAGGAGAGACAAAGATAGAAAGAGGGAGAGATATGTAGAGATATATAAGTTGGGAAAGATAGAGGTAGAGTAAGGGAAAAGGGGAGAGATAGGAAGAGAGGGTGAATGAAGGAGAGGGGGAGAGAGGGAGAGAGGGAGATATATATATATATATTTTCTCCTAGTTCAAATTAGGAAAAGGTGCGTATAGGATCAAAGACAACAAGGAGGCCTTCTATGATGATTTATGTAAATTTTTTACTCTCAGTACAAAAATCTAAATGTTTCATTATTTATTATTTGTTACTTTTTTAATGTTTCAAGAACTCTAGGAACTTAAAATGATTATAATTAATTTTTGGTGCACAATCTATCAAAATTATCTTATCCATTGTGTAAATCTCTGAATCATGTTTCCAACCCATATAAAATAATTTTTTTTTGATAAGTAATGCAAAAGTTATGCCCATTTTACTGAAGTGTTCTTTTAGGGATTTTCAAAATGGATATCCATTTTGCTTTACAAAATAGATATTTATTTTTCTTTTCAAAATAGATATCCATTTTTATTTTCAAAATGGATATTTTTATTTTCAAAATAGATATCCATTTTGAAAATATAAAATTAATTAAAATACTTATAGGAAATAGATATTCATTTTTCTTTTCAAAATGGATATTCATTTTTCTTTTCAAAATGGATATCTATTTTTCTTTTCAAAACAAATATTTGTTTTGAAAATAAAATTAATTAAAATGCTTATAGGAAACAAATATCCATTTTGTTTTTCAAAACAAATATCTATTTTTCTTTTCAAAACCAATATCCATTTTGTAAAATCCATTTTGAATACATAAAGTTGACGAAAAATAATTTTTGGAAATGAATATCCATTATTAATGGACATTAATTTTGGTTTGGTATTACAAAACCGAAATCAAGTTTTACCTGACCCATACAAAAATTCAACTTTTGTTTTCACAATTTTGACGAAGTAAAAACATGTTTTTTTTTATTGCCACTTTTTGGCCCATCATAATCCTACACATTCCCTACATAAAGAGATAGAGGGAGAGGGAGGGACAAATAGAGAGAGTGAGATAGTGGGGGAGAGAGAAAGATATAGAGGGAAAAATATATAGAGAGAGTGGGGAGAGATATAGAGATGGGGAGAAGGGGAGAGAGAGATATATATACATACATACATACATATATATAGAGGGGGGAGGGAGAGTGATAGGCATAGGGAGGGGGAAAGATATAAAGAGATAGAGGGAGAGGGAGAGAGGGAGGGGGAGATATAGTGAGAGATATAGAAAGCTCGATATATGGACAAGGAGAGATATAGAAATCAAGAAAGAGAGATAAATAAGGGGAGAGACAGAGATATAGGGAAAGAGACATATAAAGTGATAGTGAGAGACATAGGAAGAGATAAATGAAGAGGGTGAGATATAGAGATTATAAGAAAGCTAAGGTAGTAGAACAAGTTCCTACACTAATCTTGAGAGGAGGATAATGCAAAAATTGTATAGATCTTCAACATTTACAAAATTTGAAAAAAATAAATAAATATCATGCATACCACAACATGGTGATTTATGTGGGGAAAACCCTTTCAGGAGAAAAATCCCACACTCCAAAAATCACCCAATATATTATTCAAAAATCATAAAGATTACAATATACTTATAGAGCAAGCTTCTCACAGGAGTATCACCAACCAAAGATCAAGAGGCAACATGACTTCTATCAGACTCTCAGAATACATCATAATACACAACTATAATACAATTGCTTGATAAAATGGAGTTGTTTTCTAGGGCAAGTCAAGCTAATTAAATATCGGTCATCAGATCTAAGACCTAATGATGAACCACCCAGATTTAGAATAATAAATACCTCATCACTGACGTATCCATAGTACCTTATGTATCAATAGTAATTTAAATATCTGCAAGGTTGAGACACATCCCAAAAAATGTCCCACTTGTCGAACACCTTGCAAAAGTAACTGGAGGGTGTATAAACATCATCTTTAATTGCTAGGGGCCGAAAGGCTCATAATCTTTGAACGCCATTTGAACTTCTCTATCTTCACAGGCTTAGTTAAAGAATCAACAACATTCATCAAAGTATCTACCTTAACCAGCTTCACCTTACTATCTTCAACCATATCTCTAACAAAATAATACTGTGCATCGATGTGTTTGGTCCTGGCATGAAATATCAGGTTCTTAGCTAGACATATCGCACTTTGATTATCACAATAAATTGTCATTGCGCCTTTTTTATTCCAATATTTGAACATAGTATCTTAAGACAAATGGCTTCTTTACAAGCATGAGTAGCTACCATGGGTATGTGCAGGATCATCATGGAAAAAACAGGGCATTAAGTGGCAATGAAAATTCAAAAAAATCAGAGTTAGGAAACTTGACATAAAAATTTGAATAAGTTATCTATATTATTTCAAAAATATGTAAGAATAGAATATGTGGAAAATTGAATGTAGTTTCTAAACTACTAAGTTTGCAGGATCATCATGGAAAAAACAGGGCATTAAGTGGCAATGAAAATTCAAAAAAATCAGAGTTAGGAAACTTGACATAAAAATTTGAATAAGTTATCTATATTATTTCAAAAATATGTAAGAATAGAATATGTGGAAAATTGAATGTAGTTTCTAAACTACTAAGTTTTTAAAGTCTATTTGGTGAAAATTTGAAATTTCAATGCAGAGTACTTAAATTTTAAGGAAAAAAAATAAGAAGTAGGTGTCCGCCACCACGACCACAATAAAATGATAATATTTTTATAAGATTTTAGATATAAGTAGAGGACTCATGTTCGATGTGATGCTTATTTTTCGTAATTTTTTTCCAAGTAAATAATTAATTATAATTTTTATTACAACATTTAAAAAAAATATAAAAACTTGTATGTCTCCGCCCACCTTAACTTGTCAAAAATTTATGAAATTCATTTAATTTTTCTTTTTTTAATCCTATAGTATGTAAAGCATAGAATGTGACGCATGTTTTGGATTCAAAAAATATGATACCGTTTGAAAGTTAGAGATATTTTTCAATCTGACCTATCAATCGAGGGACTTTAATTAAAGTAATTCTAATAGAAAATGAGTAATAATTATTTATTAAATTCAAGTAAAGAATAATTTATATTGGTGGAAATAGAGAGAGTCTCCTCTACAAACCCTTTTCATTTCA
>VDFB02000013.1:279159952-279190760 GCA_007258455.2 Sequoia sempervirens
TGTGTGCAAAGCACACAGCGCCCGCCTCCCTGCGGGCGGCGGTGGTTGTGTGTTTACACAGAGCGCCTGCCTCCCGCCGGGCGGCGGCCGCAGTGGCGATGGTGGTGGGGGTTAGTTTCCCCACCCCACAAAACAATAAAATTTTATTTTTTTTATTTTTTTAATACAAAAACTTTCATTTCCCCTATTCTGGTAAAAACCAGAATGAAAAATTTTAACAGGGGAAGAAAATAAAACATTTTCCTTTGAATAGAGAAATTTTCAATAAACATTTCCAGCTCAAATTAAAAAAAAGAGCAATACATTTTGCAAAACTCAAACAAATTTTCCCAAACAACAAAAGGGTTTACAGATTTAATTTAAAATGGAGATTTTTGATGGGTTTTCTTCCTCTAATTCACAATTGAATCCAACAGTTTGAACACTTTCAAAAATAAGATTTTCAAAAATAAGAAATGCATAAAATTTCAAACATTGCACCTTATGTTTTCTCCAAGCTTCAAATCCTTCAATGGAGATTTTCCTTTTCCTTTTTCAATTCAGCTTCACCAATCTTCAATCTTTTCTTCCCAATTTCTTCCAAGAATTTCAATCCAAGTTTGCTCTCCAAAATTGCAAATTAAAATTCAAAATAAAACAACAATTACCTTATGCAATCCCTTCTCCAAATTTGTCAAACCCCTAATTTTGAACTCACCCACCAAAATTTATTGCTAAACTAGATATTTTATTTTTGCAATTTAATAAAACAATTTCCATTTTCCATTGAATTTGCATAATATTTATTTTTAAAAAAGTTCTATTTTGCAACCAAAAGATAATTACATTTTCCTTTTTCCACAAAATTGAATTTACCCATCTACATTTAAAATCATTTTTAATTTTATTTCAAAAAGGAATGCAAGGGAATTTCTATTTTGATTTGATCTCAAAATTTAATAATGCTAACACAAAATTTTAATTTAATTTATCAATAAATAAATCTAATCCATGATTGGATTATTTATTGATGGAATTAAACTAACTAATTAATTAATGAGCACTCCTTTATTTATTTTGACAATGAAATTAAATTAAAAAAACACCATTTTTCTTGCAAATTTAAATACGCAAGTAAGGAGAGAAGAGGCAACAAAGAAAATAACTTATCCCAACTAACAACCCGATGACACACTATGGCTAGGGTGATGTCACGACACAGAAAACCTAGCTACTATCTCCCAATTGTTTTCCGTTGGACAAGGGACACGCTCAGACCTGTAGAACCAGGTGGAGTCGATGTCCTGTACCTGCATCCTGCACACAATACGAGTGTCGAACATGCATATAATATATTAAAACATACCGTGAAGAGGAAATCGTGGAATCACAAGGCGCTCGCACGTGAGTGATGTGATCCTGTCCCCTTCACCAATACAACATTGTTAACTGACGCATCTAATCATCACTGATATAATCAAAGCATGAACATCAATAATTCACACACATGCTAATTTAATCCATAACATGTCATAAAGATAACATCGGAATAAAATAACATCACATCCAAAATATAACTTTCACATCGTTTAACAATTCCGATCACAAGTGGCCTAGTTCCAAAGTCACATCATAACATAACAAAGCATTACAAGGAGAACACTGCCGATCCAAATATCCAAAATGGAGGGGTGTTACATTGGTTCTCACTAATTTGATGTACTCTCCAACATCTCTCTTCTCTAAAAGCGACCTCTAAATCACTTCAAACACCTTAACTACCCTAAAAGCGACCTCTAAATCACTTCAAACACCTTAACTACCTCATTCTTATTCATTTTGCAAACAAGCATTTTCATTCCAAGAGGCTGAGCTTTCATTTTTTCTTTCAAAGAAAAATCTTCCTATGCCACTGTTACACTGCACAGGTAAACCGGTTTTGTATTGTGGACCTATATTAAGTTACCACTCTCAAGACCAATGTAACAATGATACAAAATAACATTTGAGACTGCAAGAAGACATCAAATGGCTAGTGTACTAAAAAAATTATTATGATTTTTGAAGAATGCTGATAACTCTACTCAGTTGTCTTATTTTTTCAATATCATACAAATTGAACCCTAGCATCAATAGACTCTATATATCAAGCTACCACAATTCAAGTTTCAACGATGAATATTTATCATGCATGTTTTAAATGACATTCAATTTTATGGTGGTTTTTTTGTTTATATGATGTTATGTGATATTCTAATCGTAATTGATGCTTCTAGGCTGCACACACACACACACACACACACACACACATACACATATATATATAATTTTTACATGTTTTCTCCATTGTTTGGCCCCTACACTGCAAGTAAATTGTTGCATAGCATGTGGAATGAGGGGGCAACAAGCCTAATACCCCTTTAAAGTTTGTTTGAGTGCATTTAAAATGAAGTTTTAAGCCTTGCACCCTAAAAGTGACCTCTAAATAACTTCAAACACCTTAACTACCTCATTCTTATTCATTTGTTTTGCAAACAAGAATTTTCATTCCAAGAGGCTGAGCTTTCATTTTTGCTTGTTGGATTGAATGCGGATTGTGACACAACTTTCTTTTTTCAAAAATTGTTCAGCATCATTGAACTAAGAATTTATCACAAATCTACAGAGAAACATAGGAGTACTACAAACTAAAACACATTACACTTTGGTTCTCACTGACTTGATGTACTCTCCAACATCTCTCTTCTCTCATGTGGAGAGTTAGAACTGCTTGGCCATGCCTTTGCATCATAGGGAAGTTTTGCTCTTTTTGACAATGTCAAAAGCATGGCTGCATATAGATTAGGAAAAAGACCTTTTCTTTTATATTAGCAATGCATGGAAGATTTAAAAAGTATCCTTGGTATTACAAAAAGGTATGTGTTTATACACTTCAAACGTGCAATCACTCTCAAGACCAATGTAACAATTATACAAAATAACATTCGAGACTACAAGAAGACATCAAAATGGCTAGTGTACTAAAAGAATTCTTATGATTTCTGAAGAATGCTGATAACTCTACTCAGTTGGCTTCTTTTTTCAATATCATACTAATTGAACCCTGCCATCAATCGACTCTGTATATCAAGCTACCGCAATTCAAGCTTCAACGATGAATATTTATCATGCATGTTTTAAATGACATTCAAGTTTATAGTGGTTTTTTTGTTTATATGATGTTATGTGATATTCTAATCATAATTCATGCTTCTAGGCTATATATATATTATTTTTACATGTTTTCTCCATTGTTCGGCCCCTACACTGCAAGTAAATGGATCCATAACATTTGGAATGAGGGGGCAGCAGGCCTGAGACCCCTTTAAAGTTTGTTTGAGTGCTTTCTTTTCATTTTTTGTGAGTTTTGTGCCAAGTTTCCTCAAATAAATGTGGTCTCATAGAATTCCATGACAAGCTAATGCAATTGATAGCTGCTCCTAGTTATTAGTTATGTAATGTGAAGTAATTGCATAACGCTTAGGTTGACTTTGTAAAAACTATATTGTTATTGAAATTTTTTCATCTATCAGCATCTAGTTGTTACTTATGCAATGTGAAGTAATGCTTTGAGTTTGAAAGATGTGAAATTGAATGTAATCAACAATATGAATATAAACTACATAATATTTAACCATTCTTTTTATGCTATTGTACATTGATATTTAACCATTCCTCACTTGATTAAATTTTCAAAGATTTTAATCATGCACATGAGGAGGAAATTAAATTTCGATTGTAAACTTCTATATATCAAATTATCCAATAATCAAGTGTATGCCCATATACAAAAATGGCATCAACGCCAACTCAAAAAAAATTTTACAATATGTGGCATACGCCATCTTGGTATCTATTCAAAATTTACATGCCAAAATGTCTATCTCATCCTAAACTACTGGTGGATCATCAAAATGGAGCCTCTTTGAAGCACTCGTTGGCTCTGAAGGTAGCTGCACAAGAAAAAGTCAAACCACAATTGAGATTAGTTATACTATATAATTTAAAATTGAATAATTAACATAAAAATCAATATACATTGAATTATAATTGAACTCTAAAATTGAAATCTTGATTACCTGAAATATACGTCTCTTCGAAGGGTCAGGAGTCCTAGAATATACCCCTCTCAAAGAACCAACCAAACCAAATTTTGTAACATCAATCTATATATGAGAACAAAAAAATAAAATTGATCCAAGTTAGCATAAAATTGTCGGTAATAAGAACATATTTACCAAACACAAAATAAAATAAACACATACCTCTTTAGGTTGATCTTTTTCTTTATCTCCTTTAGGTGTTTCAACACCTCCTCCTCGAGGTGTTTCAACACCTCCTCCTTCAGGTGTTCGAATACCTACTCCTTTAGGTGTTGTGACACTTGCCAACAATGATGTATAGCTCACAACCACCTATACATAAAAATGACAAGTACATATGAAACTACAAATCTATGTCAATGTATGCATAATCAATAAAAGATCTTATAAATCTTAATTCAATAAAATTTGAGTTCAATTACCTTTCCCTTATCTAACATTGTGCCTCCATAGTTTGGAGAGAATTAATATATAATTTCATTAATGACAATTCAAACAGCAAGCAAGTATATAGTAAAAAAATGTAAATGAGTGAGTGCAAAAATACATACTGTGTGTGTGTCGAGGCCAAATCAAATGGCCCTAAGGGTGCTATCAGTCACCTGTGTGAGCTCCTCCTCAGACATTAACTGTTAAATAGACCATGTAAATAAATATTAGTACTTGATACTATCTCTTATTAATATTCATTTTAAAAAAAATGCAAGTTATGAATTTACACCTTAAATGTTATCTGTGTAACTATTCCAATGTCCACCTCTCTAGTAGTAGAGGACTCTGTAGGGTGTGCTCCACTCCCCTGTGTGTGATCTGCTATAATCTCCACATCCTAGATGTCATAATCAAAAGTGTCTAATGGATGCTCAATGGGTTGTACAATAGGACCCAAGCATATATGCTGGCATGTATTGCAAATATGTGGCACACAAATATGTGGACCTGAGGAGGAGGATGTAGCAACACTGGATCCATCACCAACATCACCAGAATGTGGTTGAGCTACTAAAGAAGCATGGGAAACCAAAAGACCACTCAAAGAGTGAATGGCCTAGATAGTCTGTGTGGTTGCATCCTCCATAATATTTGGATGTTGTACTGGAGGTGGCGAAGGAAGGGGAGGAACGAGAACATGTGGGCACCTGACTACTCTAACTTCCTTGGCCTATCCTGGAGCATACCTCCACCAATGCCCTAGAAGGGTTTAATGTCAAAGTAATTGACATGATGCCCTAACAAGAACTCAACTTATATTTTTTTAATAAAGTAAAAAGGTACATCAATATTATTGTTGGGTGGTTTATCAAAAACCATACACCAATGATCCCAAAAGTTATCTACTATGCCCCTATGTGTGCACTATTTTATAGAAAGTTTTGGTTTGTTAACATTAACTGGAAAACCAGTGTTGGGGCTAATAAATAAAGAGGCTATTTGGGATTTTTTTATTTGGAGATTTTTCACATCATCATAAGACAATCCACATGCATAATATTCCCTCATGGTTTCTCGCCACAAATGAAAGGCATTATGTTGGGAGGAGAGGGTTTCTACATTTGTAATTATTCCTGTCAATGTGGTTGACATATAGGATAATCAAGGGATTTTCTTATAAACACCACAAATTCCCCTCAATTGCTCCAATTTTTCACCAATTAAGTCTTCAATTGATGGCTGTGGAGGTGGTGGAGCATTTGGCATTTCTGCATTTTGATTCTCAGCTAGTGGATTTTCATTCTCAACTGGTGGAATTTGTGCATTCTCATTCTCAACAGCCATAATGCCTGATTAAAGTTAAAAAATAATTAATCTAATTAAAATTAGACAATATAAATGAAAATATTATAAAAATACCCTAGTTTTTTAAAAAAATCCAAAAAAAACCCTACTTTTTAACAAAAATCTATAAAATTCTCTAATTTTTAATACAAATACATAAGCAACACTAGTTTTAAATCAAAATCCATTAAAAAAATCATTTTTTAATCAAAATCCATTCTAAACTCAAATTTTTCATAAAAATTCAATCAAAAACCCTATTTTGAAAAAAAATCCACAAAAAACTAATTGAAATTATCCAAATCTAATTCAAAATTGAATCAAAGCAAATAAAAATCTAAAATCTTACCTTTTCAAATCAGATATTGGTGAAATTGGATATTCGTTACACGAAGAGCCTCCTCACTATGCGCCTGTGGGTTGTTTGACTGTCAAATGATTTTAAAACAACCATAAATTTGTATATATATACTTTTTACAAATTGGATATCCGATTTGAATCGGATATCCAATATGTAAAACTAGGATTGGTGTTTTCTTTGGTGGTGTGTACTGACACCCAAGCCTAAAAAAAGTCAACACGGTATTTTCACGTTTTTGGGTTGATGAAAGACGTGTTTTTTTCCTCATTGCCACTTTTTGGCCCACCATGATCCTGCACATGCCCCCATATACTCAACTTCCATAGTGGAAAAAGAAACCACAGCTTGTTGCTTACCCATCCAGCTAATTGCACCACCAAATAAAGTAAACACATAAGCACTAGTGGATCTTCTTCTATCAACATCACTTGCCCTGTCTAAATCCACATAACAATTAATATCGATGGAAATCTCAACTTCAGTCATATTACTAGGATAATAGAAGGAATAATCTAAGGTACCACATAAATATTTGAAGACTCTTTTAACTGCATCCCAATAACTCTACTAGGATTAGACATATATTTGGAAAGAACTCCCATTACTTGGGAAATGTATGGTCTTGTATAAACCATACCATACATCAAACTTCCAACATCACTCTGGTAAGGCACCCTACTCATGTTTTCCATCTTTGATGGTGATGTTGGACAATCTGAAATAGATAACTTTGTTCTAGTTGAAACAAGAACACACAATGGTCTACAATCCTCCATATCAAACCTTTATAAAATTAAATTGACATACTTATTTTTGCCAAACCATAGTTTTATGTTCAATCTATCTCTTTTAATTTCCATCCTAGAAATGTGTCTAGCTACACCAAGGTCTTTCTTTTCAAATTTAGTAGCAAGTTGAGATTTTAGTTCTAAAATCATACATTTCCCTTTACTAATAAATAACATATCATCAACATATAATGCAATAAACATGAAATAATCAACATCAATTTTATAATAAACACAATGATCTAATTTAGAATTCTCAAATCCCAAAATCAACACATATGTATCAAATTTTTGGTATCACATCCTTGGACTCTATTTTAGGCCATACAAATATTTCTTCAATTTTCAAACCAATTTACTTTATCTTTCACCATGTAGTGCTTTGATTGTGTCATATAAAAATCCTCCTCCAAGTCACTATGAAGGAAAGAGTATTCACATCCATTTTCTCAACCTCTAAATCATAAGCAATAGTAACAAAAAGGAAAAATCTAATGGATGTCATTTTTACAACATGAGAAAATATATCACTATAGTCAATATCCTCAACTTGAGAGTAACCTTTTGCAACCAACCTTGTTTTGTACTTCTCAATACCTACATCTGAACTGATCTTTTTTGAACAACCATTTGAAAGCAATAGGTTTTCATCCTTCAAGAAATGATATAATATCCCATATATCATTCTTTTTTAAAGATGCCATTTCTTCATCCTTAACAATCTTCCAAAATTCTGCATCATTCATAACTAATGCCTCTTCTACCAATTTGGGTTCATCCATGTTATTATTCAATGAAAAAATACATCTCCAATCATCAGGTGAATACCTTTCAAGTGGTTGCCTATGCCTTGTAGAACTACAAACAAGATGAGTTGGAGGTTTTTCCTCCTCTTTTGAAGATTTAGAGCTAGATAAGCTCTCCTCAATTTATTGTCTATCCATGGGTCTTGATTCAAATATCTCAGGTGTAGAAGGAGATTGAATCACATCTTCCTATTTACTTTATTTTGGGCAATGTAATGGAAGGTTTAGTTTCTCCAAAAATAACACTTCTACTATGTATTACCTTTTGTGTAACAGGATCCAAAAGCTTGTATCCTTTTGGACCATAAGTGTATCCGATGAAGATACATTTCACAACCTTGTTCTCCAACTTTATTCACTTCTCCTTTGGCACATGTGCATATGTCGCACAACCAAAAAATATAAGATATCTTAATAGGCTTGTGACCTGGCCATGCCTCTATAGGCATCCTATCAACAAGAGATCATGTAGAAGACCTATTAATTAGGTAACAAGTAGTGGCAACATCAGCCCAAAAACTTTGTTCTAGACTAGCACCACTCAACCTACTCCTAGACTTCTCCATCGGTTTCATGTTCATTATTTTTGCAACTCCATTATGCTATGGAAAATATGGAGTTGTCTTCTATCTATGAATATCACAATCTTTACTAAAACTATCAAAATCATTAGAGAAAAATTCATCACCATTATTAGTCCCCAAACATTTTCTTTTCTTTTCAGTTTACAACTCAACCATTGCTTTAAATTATTTAAATAGACTAGAAAAATTTCAGATTTACTCTTTAGAAAATATTCCCATGTCTACTATAATCATCAATAAATGAAACATAATATGTGGATTTTCCAATTGAAGGAACATCTACAAGACCAAACACATCGGAATGAATAAGATCCAATACACCATAAGATTTATGAGAACACAGGTAAAACTAAACATGGTTTTGTTTTCCATAAATGCAATGCTCACATAAATCAAATTCAAGATGGCAATCAAACAAAACTTCAATGGGGTTTTTATTTTTCAAGGTCCTTAGACCCTTTTCTCCAATGTGGACAAGTCTCTAGTGCTATAACATAGTTTTCTTTGTAGGTAACTTTGAGTCAGAAGAAAGAGCACCCTTGGGTACCCAAAAGCATGACCATCTCTTGAAGGTGAAATCATCACTTATTCCATAGATTTTTTTTTCATAGAAGTACTATTGCACTCAACAGTGCAAACATCAAGCTTATACAATGTTGCATATCTGACACCTCTAGAAATCACCATAAAACCTCTAAACATCTTGCATCTTGCATCAAAAAATACAACCTGCACACCTACATCTATTAGTTTTCTCAATGATAACAAATTTCATGCTAAACCAGGGATATGTGACACATTATTAATCCTTTTTATTCTACCATTAGGAAACTTGATTCTAACTTTACCACAAACAACAATGTTTAAATAATAATCATCACCCAAGTACACCTTACCTCCATCAAATTCTTCATATTCAAAAAACCAATCTCTATTAGAGGTGATATGGAAAGATGCACCTAAGTCAATTAACCATACATAATTACCTGCATGAGTTCAAAAGATACAATGAATGCATCACCATCTTCCATCTCAGACTCAAAATCAGAATCAAACTTATTCTTTTTATTATTATTTTCTTCTTTGTAGTCCTTACGAATATGTCCAGGTTTACCACAATTCCAACAAGTAACTTTGGACTTTCTAGGAGATTTGAATCTCCCTTTGGACTTGGATTTATCACGCTTCTCATTCTTCTTTCATTTTTCCTTAGATTTTCCACAAACACTTAGGGATTCCTTTGCACTCATGCATACCTTCATCCTCATCTCTTTAGAAAGCAAAGAACCCACCGTATCTTTATTCTGCAACATAAAAGAAGTACTCCCAATAGCCATAACAAGAGAATCCCATGAATGAGGCAAAGAAAAAAGCAAGATCTGAAATTTCTCCTCCTCATCCATTTTGACACCAATTAATGCCAATTGAGCCACCAACATATTGAATATTTCCAAGTGGTCTATAGTTCATCCACCATCCTCTAGTCTCAAAGAATATAATTTCTTTCTCAAGAAAATATTGTTCACTAAGTTTTTGGCTTGATACATCTCACCACTTGTCATTATGGAAGCAACTCAATTTTTATTAATTAGATCAGATCCAAATTTTTATTAGATTTTGAAGAAATTTGGTGGCAACACCTGTTAGGGTTTTCAACTTTGGTGGCAAAGAGCGCTAGGTGCCTATGTGCTTCCCTTTTCTTATAAAATGGAAGTTTTCTTGGAGATGAAGCAAGATTAGAGATATTGAATATAGATAAATAGATTATCAATAGAAGTAGAATAGGATAGCAAATTTCTTGCAGAGCTTTAAATTGCTCTTTTGTAATTGATATCAAGACAATTATTTAGTTATTTGACCTTAAAATTTTATTCAACAATATATCAAGGATAAAGTTGTATCAGATTGTTCCTGTGTGGCCTTTGTTTTACACTTTATTCTCAATTTCATATATATCAAATGCTTTGTGTTTCCATTACTTGTGTATAAGTATTGATTACTAATTTTCAATTGTCAAGCTTCTACGATCTTCAAACCTTAGCTTTCAAGAATTGAATCATGTCTTGATACTCTTTCAATCTCTTGTTAAAGTTTTTGGTGGTTTCATATTATGTTGTTAAGTGGATAACTCTGTAAGAATCTAGAATATCTCTTTTTTTTGCGGGTTTTACTTTTTTTGCTTGAACCTTAATGGTTGCTTCCCACAGGAGGATTTGAATGTCTACTTTGTGCCTACATCAACCTTAGTTGTTCATTCTCCTTCCAACAATGAAGGGTCCGTGGCATTTTGTGTTCACTTTATTAGAAAATGGAGCTATTAAGGGGCTTTGAAATGTTGTAAAACCTTTGGCGCATCACCATCTTTAAATTTTTTATTTTTGTATTTCCTTTTCCCTTTTCCCATACCCAAATATTTGGCTTCTTTAACAATCTTGGAGATTATCCAGTAAGGCACAAGCTGGTCCCCCACTCACTGAATTTCCCATAAGGTTGTTCAGGAGAAGCACAAACTTTCAATATCAATAAGAGGGAAAGAGAGAGGGATGATAGAGAAAGAGAAAGAGAGTGATAGATAGGGAGAGAGAAGAAGAGATATGGAGAGAAACATTAAGAAATGGTGAGAGATAAAATGAGATAGGAGGGGGAGAGATAGAAAGATAAAGAGGAATGAAGGGAGAGAGTGGGGCTATGAGAGGGTGATGGAGAGATATAAAGCTCAAGAAGGCTCAAGTAGAGAGGTAGAGAAAGGGAGGGACAATAGAGGAGAGGGAGAGAAATATAGATATAGTGAAGAGTGAGAGAGATATATTGAAGGATAGAGGGAGAGGGAGATATATATATATATATATATATATATATATAAAGAGAGAGAGAGGGAGAGAGAAATAGATAGTGAGTGAGAGATAGAGGGAGAGATAGAGAGATAGAGAGAGGGAGGGAGAGGGATAAATATAGAGGAAGAGAGGAGAGATATAAATTGAGAGAGAGGTGGAAAGGGGATATATATAAATAGAGAGGGAGAGAAAGAAGGGGAGAGAGAGGTAGCAAAATAAAAAGAGACTAGTGAGGGTGAGAGAGATAGAGGGAATGATAAAGAGAGACAGATAGAGAGGGTCATTTATAGAGAAAGAAAGATATAGAGAAGGAGAAATATAGATACAAGGGGAGGGGGAGAGGGAGTGGTTAATTTTAAGAAATGGGATTATATTTTTTATTTTATAAAACTTTATATCTCATGTTCTACAAAACATGATCACATTTTATGGAATATGAAATGTTTAATAATTTATGTTCAATAAAATGTGTTCACATTCTATGGAACATGAAACATGCTTGTGTTTTGTGGAACATGAAACATGGTCACGTTTTGTGGAACATGAATTGTGCTCTCATTTTGTGTTGCACAAAACACATTTGTATTTTGTGTTTCACAAAACATGCTCATGTCTTTTATTCAAAAATATTTCCTACCATATTTTCTTTGGAATAGGTTTAGATAATAAGCCTAAAGGCCTAGACTATTAAATTACCTCCATTTCATGTGCTTTTGACCTTCAATGAAGTTTCTCAACTTGCATATCATCAAATTTATACATAGTATAATGATATTTGATAAAATTACTACCAAAATTTCACATGTCTTCTTAGCTTTCTAACCATTTTTTTTTATATTTAAAATACATTAACTAGGTAAGTGGAGAAAGATGTGACACAAAAAAATATGCCACATTCATTTTTTTCTTGAAATGAATAGTTCTTTTTTTCTTTCTCTTTCTCTTTCTACTTTTTCTTGGAAATTATATACATGAAATAAACATTTTCATATGGATATTTAATTTCTTATACTTTAAGTTATATTTCATGTATATAGTTTTAGGATGTTTGAGAGTGGTTTTGGATCTCTTGGAGTTATAATGCAAATTATAGTTTTTGGAAAATATTATAATTTTTTAGATTTAGTCAAATTTCACTAATCAACATGTCAAATTTCAATAATAAAGAGAATTTTAGTAACCAACAAGTTGTATCATATTTCTCTCTATCTCACTCATTGTTTATCCCTTATGCTCTAGACCCCTCTCTCTCTCACTATCTCCATCCCTTTCTCTAGCTCTCTCTCCCTTGAGATTAATAGCTACCTCTCTACTTGTCCATAATTCTCTCTCCTTCCCTCTCTAGCCTCCCTCCCTCCTTCCCTCTCTACATCTCTTTATATCCTCTCTCTCTCTCTCTATCTCACCTCTCTCTCACTCCCTACCTCTCCCTCCCTCTCTCCTTCCCTCTCTACTCTTTATCTCCCCTCTCCCTCTCTCTACCTATCTCTCCCTCCATCACTCCACTCTCTCTATCTATCTATTCTCTATCTCACCTATCCCTCTCAACCTCTCCCTTTGTCCCTTCTCCTCTCTCTCTATCCTCATCTCTCCTCATCCTCTCTCTCACTATCTTATCTCTCTCCACCTCTCCCTACCTCTCTCCTTCCCTCTCTACTCTCTATCTCCCCTTTCCCTCTCTCTACCTACCTCTCCCTCAATCACTCCCTACCACTCTCTCTATCTCTCTACTTATCTCTATCTCACCTATCCATCTCTACCTCTCCCTCTGTCTGTCAACCCCCTCTCTCTATGGCTATCTAACCACTCTCTCTATGCCCCCACTATCTCTCTCTCTACTCTATCTAGCTCACTTATCCCTCTTTACCTCTCCCTCCCTCCCATCTCGCTCTCCCACCCTCCCTCCTCTCTCTCTATTTCTCTCTACCTCACCTCTCTCTCCCTCCCGCTCTGCTTCCCTCTCTACTCTTTATTGCCCCCTCCTTCTATCAACCTATCTCTCTCTCACCTCTCTCTCCATCCATACCTCTCCTTCCATCTCTCCTTCCCTCTCTAATTTCTATCTCTCCTCTCCATCTCTCTACCTACCTCTCCCTCTATAACTCCCTACAACTCTCTCTACCTACCTATCTACCTCTTGAACTACATATCTCCCCTCTCCATCTCTTTATCTACTTCTCCCTCCATCACTTCCTACCACACTCTCTCTCTATCTCTCTCCATCCCCCCCCCTCTTTGTATCTCTCCTCTCCCTCTCTCTACCTACCTCTTTCTCTCTACTTCTATCTATCTCACCTATCCCTCTTTATATCTCCCTCCCACCCCTCTCTCGACCACCCTCTCTCTATCTCAGCTCTCCCTCCCTCTCCCTACCTTTCCTTCCCTCTCTCTCTATCTCTCTCCCTCCCTCCCTCCCCCCTCTTTCTATCTCTACTCTCCCTCTCTCTATCACTTTCCCTCCATCCCTCTATCCCCCCTCTTTCTATCTCTCCTCTCTCTCTCTACCTACCTCTTTCTCTCTACTTATATCTATCTCACATATCCCTCTTTATATCTCCAACCCACCCTTCCCTTTCTGCTACCCTCTCTATATCTCTGCTCTCTCAACTCTCTCTCCCTCTCTTCCTACCTTCCCTTCCCTCCTTGCTTCTCTCTATCTCTCCCTTGTTTGGAAATAATGCATAATACCACCCACAATCTTAATCCATTTCCTACATAACACCATGAGAGATAAGAATGCATACAAGTAACCATAATGCAAAGTTAAAATAGACAAGGAAAAATATAACACAAGGTATACCCTAGGAAAACCCTAGGGAGGGAAAAAACCAGCCTCTAAAAGCGTCCATACTCCATATATTATTCAACAATAAAACATTACAAGAGTTACAATGAATACCTCTGAAGCATCAAGCATATCCAATGCATCCTCCATTTTTCCAAGGATGAATCCACACATCTCAAGCCATGCTTCATATATACACTCCTTAGAAAGACTCAATAATGGCAGCCCACTCACCCAGCCAACCTTAACCACTAAACATGTGCTTGCTTTTATAGACTCAATCTCACACAAATACAACCAAGTGGTAAGATAAGACCATGTACCAAAAAACCATGTGAATATAAAACCACTAACCCCTCATTTAATATTGGGTACTAAGTTTTCACTTTATTAAATATTCCCTATTATTAAATTATTATCTCATGTCTCTCACACACCAAAGGGTGATCCCACAATAATGGGTTGAACTTTTTGGCCATATTTGACATTGAAGTCAACATTTTCCACCAGATCTTCACTCTCTTACACCTATAGCATCTAAGCCATTAAGAATTTGAAGGTGAAGGAATCTAGTTATTTGTGAGATTTTGTGTGTAGATTCTAATTATATTTTAATTTTTTTTTTTAAATTGTGAATCCTTTTATGTAATTTTTAATAACTTATTTTTTCTACTAAACAACATTTTAAAAAAGTGGCGATCGCTTTAGGCACTCAGACCAACCATGTTACCGAAGCCTCTAGTGTTTTTCAAACCTTGAAGTTGGCTAGCCAATTGAAGTTTAAAAATGTGTGGATTGAAGGGGATTCAAACAATCTAATACAATGCCTAAAGGGCCATCATAAACCTTCATGGTCTATATAGAATTGGATAGACCTTTCTAAGGAAATTATTAATAATTTTGAGAAAAGTTATATCTCACATGCTTATCGGGAAATAAATACGGTGGTGGATTTCTTCGCCAAAAAAGGTGTCAAAGCTCAGAAAAAGATGATGTGGTAGGGGCATGATGAGTTGGAGGCTGACGTTAAGGTCCTAATGATGTATGACCGTGTTCACGGGAAGGTGCAATTTCCCATTCCATTGAATGATGGATGAGTGTCCTCCCCTACAGTCTCAAGACTATGAGTTAATGTTGATTCCTAGTTGACCGAGGAGTAATTACTTTATCTCCTGGTTGCATGTGATTAGTTTCGCACGCTTTCTGGGCATTTTAGGAGCTTGTTTCTGCAAGGTTTTGAACTATTCTATTCCTTCCGGTAATATGATGGGTGACAAAAGTTGCAGGGTGGAGCCGATAAGCTGTGCATAATTAAGGAGCAATCCAAAGCTCTGGAAGAAGTTGGTTAATGGTGGCATTACTATTTTCATTGAGAAATTCCATGGTTGGGACCTAGAGGTGACTAGGCTTTTTGCAAAATATTGGAAGGATGGTGAGATTAACTTGTTTGGTAGACAAGTGATCATCAACGAACAGTTAATTGCTGAGGTTACGAGCCTCTCGACGGAGGGTATCGAATTCTACAGGGACATGAAGCAATCTGATGAAGCAGTCAACAAATTTCCTAAGTCAGACGCTGTGAGGGAGGAGTTACAAACGACTTCCAGAAGCTACTATGACTCAGACAAAATTGTCTCAAACTGGAGGATGGTTTTGAATGTGTTGATGGAGTACGTTACTTTGGATGGTCATTATACCAAAGTTTTTGGGTATCATTTCATCCTTAATCATTTCAAGCACCAGGTAAGGATTTATTTTCCTTTTTATCTTGCATCTTCTCTAAATACCAGTTTGAAAAGACATAGACAAAACCCTACCAGGTACCCTATTCTTCATGAAGGACTGCTTGTCCTTATTTATGATCATTTTAGAGCAATGCTGGCTCTGCCATACTAGACACCGTCATCTAAGGATAGGGTTGTTGAAAAGGAAAAAGGAAAATCTAGGGATTCTCCTCAGAAGAAGGGTAAGAGAAAGGTGTTAGAGGACCCCTCCTATGATGTGAATGATGAGTATTTGCAGTCGATTTCGTTGTCTGAGTATTCCAGCCATCTTGCAACCAATAGAGAAGAGAGAACCCGTTTCCCTATGGACCTCAAGGTGGGGGATCATTATTTTAAGGAGGAATGGGAATTTCCCATTGATGTCCTTGCTATAGCCTGCAATGGGGTTGTGGATAATTTTAGGTTAATGAGATGGGTGTTCTTTGAAATTAAGGAGATTAAGTTGAACCAGAGAGCCATGAACAGTAAAAGGGAGAAAGATGATGATGACAATAATAGAGGAAGTGGTAGTGGTCGGGCTACTGACTTATGGATTGAGGAAGAGAAGAAGTATATGGTTGAGTGCCTCAAGAAAATGGTGGATGAATTATAGGATTTTAAAAGAAATCATGATGGCAAGCAGATAGATATGGAGGAGCAGCTGTGGAACATCAAAAACTCTCTCCATAAAGTGTTGGTTATGAACCATAAGATTTTAAAATCCACTACACAGACCATGAATACCATGGTGGAGAACCTAGAAAAATCCCATCAGGTGAAGACTATTGTGTTTCTTGATTTGGACAAAGAGGAAGGGCAGTTGGATAGTGGGGGGCCGAGTAATAGGACTAGAGAAAATTTGAAAAGGAAGGAAAACCAAGCTTTAGTAAACATCTAGGAGATCAAGAAGTTTGCACTTAATATGAACAGTTTGGAGCAGGAAGCAGTAGAGATCCTCAGGAACCTGGCCTAGGGGCTGACTGTTTTACAATTTTTTGGCTATGCTGCCTTGGTTTCTAGTGTTTCCTCATAGTGGGAAACTTCTTGTTTTTGTTTGTGCTATGTTAATGTTATATCTTTCGCTATTTGACTATTAAGGGTTTTAGGACCCCTTTAAAACTTGTTTGTTCCTTAATCAAAAACAATTTTAAAAAGTGATATTTACTTCTTATTGCATAACTTTCTTTTATAGAAAGGATACAATTCTAATTTTTAAAATACAAATTTTTCACACCGATATCTAGTGTGTGGATAATTTTTCATAATTTTTTGCTGCATATATATATTTTAATTAATTTTCCAAGTCAGAGTAATTATAATTTGGATAGTGGTGTACTTCGTACCAAATAACTTTTTCTGTATGCATTTGAATTAACTTATTCTTTTTTTATTGGAATAAGGAAATCAATAACTAGTGCATTGTTATTTTTAGAATTTTTTTCTCTATTTTCTAGTTTTCATATGTGTGAAACAAAGACCTTGATGTTCATTGAGAACCCTACATTCACAAGAAACAAAAAATAAACATGATAATCAAAATAAATATATTTAAAATTATACTTTTTGGGAAGCTTATAATAAGGGCTATATACTTACAAAACATAAATTTTAAACGAATTAATTTGATCCCCAAAAAGGTAAATCAAAAGTTATTTTTTATCAGCATTTAGATAGGTGTATAGGAGACTCCATTATATTTATGGTTTAAAACTAATGGGATTCTATCCAAGTGGTTTGATCTAAGAGAGTTTGATCAAACCCTCTTTAATTAAAATCCTTTAAATGGAACCTTTAAATGTTTAAATCATTATATTTTCCAAAAATATGTGATTTTAGGTAAATATTAGGATGTCCCAAAAAGTGTAACCCATTATTGTGGCAACATCCCAAATAATAATTCAATGTTACAATACAACATAACGTGGTCTCTAAATAATTACCTAGTGTGATTAACCACATCTTCTAGATACATCAAAACTAAATAATTATTTAATTACAATATTGTAATATAACATTTTATGCAATGGTGTACATCACCATATCCCAACATTCTCCCATTTGTATACAGTACATAAAGGATCAATCAATGAAATGCATCATCATAGCCATACATGCAACCATATGAATCTCCAACATACTCTTGTTCTCCATCAAGATACCTATAATAAAACTAAAGTGACCACCATCTCAATCAAGAAATCCTCTCATCCTCCAATGTGCCACCTATGGAAGAAAAGGAACATGCCAAGGTGAAGATGCACTAATACAAGAAGACAAACATCATATCCAAGTGATAATAAAGGCTCAATATAAGTTGTTATAGGTGAAAATCCCACATGATAAAAAATAACATCCACAAAACATGCTAATACATCCAACCATCCATACTTCCTAGGTATCAACAACATTAGCTAACTAATGCTGACATATGCAACCCATAAACTACAATCACAAGTTCCCTATATCAAAAATCTCAATGGAGAACATACATATCCAAAAACTCCCACTGCATGTCAAAGCATATCATGTCTACCAATGAACACTATACCAAGGTATAATACATAATAAAAAATGAAGTACCAAGAATAATCATAATGATCTACACATGCAACACCAACAACTAGATAATCTCTAAAAACATGTTACCACAATCCTCCCAAGTCACAAGAACATGAACCTCTAGGAAGTAACCATAGAATGAAGAGAGAAAACTTGTAAACCATAACATGTCCTTCTACCAACACCTCAAATTGCAATATTGTGTTAAGCATGATCTCCTAACAATCCCAAATGAGAATCCTCAACAACACCTAAAACACCATTCAATCTATTAGATCAAACACAACATATATATCATGTATAATGCCAACATGGATGTAAGACTCTCTAACCAAGAAGATCAAACTCAATGTATTCATTCCCAAAATAGGAAATCAACACAATAACTATCTCATAAACTCCTCATCAATGAATGATAACCTAAACTCAAATGCATAAGGAGGTAGCCATTCCAAACATCCCTCAAAATAAATCCTCTAGAACTAACCATAGCTTAAGATTCATATCTATGAAAGATAAAGCATATAAATGCATGCTAAACAATCCTCAAATGAGTCTCCCAAAAGCAACCACCATGGCTCAACTCATTCCCATGATAAATCAAAGCACACAACATAATCATATAAAATAGGATGGGAAATACCTATTAGATGATATACCATTGAGTAGACCAAGAGTTGGGAATAAAAAGGCTCCTCTAAGATAACTAAGTCATCATGACTCACTCCAAGGACAATCTCCTCTATCGATCCATCATGAAATCACATCCATATCTAGGTGAAAGCTCCTTGGTCTCCATGTTGAAACCTCCAAAGAGTAACCATCTCAAGAAAATATATCTAATTACAAGAGAACTCTAGCCTCACCCACATCTCCAAGTATCCATGAGCACCTCCAATTGATCAATCGATGTGAAACTCCAAATGAAACACCGCACTATCATGAATCTCCCAAGAAAATTACCACAACATACTCAATACCAAGAGAACCAACAAGATCAATGTCAAAAACCCAACCACAAAATCAATAACTATTAGGACATCATGATCTAACCATCTCCTCCTAGGAGATCAAATGTAATAATGCATACATCCTAGTCTCAAGAGAATTTGTATCATGCAAAACCTCTAAACCGATATCAAAAGTAAACCATGACACAATACCAACCACACTCTAAACCAAGAATTAATATCTCCAATCACATGAAGATAACCATCACCAATAATGAATCACATCACTGCCAACAACTCCCACTAGACCGTAATACCAAGCTACACATGGCATCGTGACAACATCTCCTCCATGAAGATCATCTAGGTCCACACACATAAATGAAATGCCAATCATACCAAGCAGAACCAAGATGTCCAAGCCAAGAAGATACAGTCAACATCAAGAACCAATCCTACACCACCAAATCATCATTGTCAAAAGCTTCCACTAAAAGGTGTAACCAATGAAGTAACCAAGCTATCATGACATCATGATAAAACCACACCAACTAATCAAGTACTTTAATCATTAATTTTCTCATCTCAAAGGAATATACCAATGCATAAATGACCACAAACAAGGCAAACTAACAAAGTTTGCATCAATAATGAATCAATTTCCTGGATATAGAAAGTCCACATTTGATTCATCCCACTGAAACCAATGAGTTGCACATACCCAAGGATTGCATAACTCATAGATCCAAAATAGTAAAACATGTAAACTAATCATCACATCAAGAACCTGCAAACCAAGATATCAAAGAAGATAGTCTTGTAGACATCAAGACTCAAATACAAAATAAACCATAGATCTGATTTTCCAAACATCTCCATAAATGGCGAACCATAATCAAAGAACCATACAGGCATCAAGGAGATAAGAACAACCTCCTAACACCAAACCATAACACTACCAAACAACCACATACATGATTATGTCATGTCAATGCTCAAATTTAATTGCATATCTATGAAACCATACCCATAGCCAATGATGTACCTGCACTCAACTATCACCCATACGGGACTCCAAGTCTCCACTCGTGTCAACCCATGTCCTCAAAATCAAAGAAAACTTGTGTATCTATCACCATCATAGTCCAACTCTAAGAACACCTATAAATTTGTACCAAGAAGCACCAAATTGATAATCAATTGTACCATCATAAATATCATATACAGACATGTACTCCCTTAAGGTATCACCTCTGACTCCTCTGGATGCTCACACAATCACACCCATAATCTCAAGCTCCTATAAATGATCAAACAAGTGCAATCCAAATCTTGCACCACAAACTAATAATCTACCTAATCCACTATGTAGTACGTTGTATATACTCTCCAATGCCTATTTGAAATCAAAAATTCAATTCTATATACAAAATTTATGACCAAAACTATATACAAGAGAACATCTAGCTTTTGGACTCCAAAAACTAATAAAAAATCATTTTATGGAACCAAACTCGTACTGCATAGTTCTCAAAACCACCTTTCCAATGAGTATAAGAAGTCAAACATCCGAAATATTAGGTGAAAGTTATGCCCGTTTGAAAAAAAGTCCTTTAATCCGCCTTATAGAAAGGGTGGAGGAGTAGATTTCAAATGCGGATCTGAAATTTTATTAAAAGTGTTTTAGTTTTTCTTTTGAACTATAGTTTTTAATTATTTAGCCCCGTAGGGGCTTCACTTGGTCACCCACCAGACTCAGGGCCCATGCTGAGGGGGCTAATCCCCTACTAATTGGGAACCCATCGATTGGGGGCCTACTCATAGTGGGTACCACATGGTACCTTTCTAGAAGAGGGGGTACAAGGGTGGAGTCTGTGGAGCCTGCCTCCCAATTATTATTTTTATTTTAAATAATTCAATTAATTTTCAATAAAAAAATTAATTTGTAGGATTTTAAATTTATTTTATTTTATTTTTTAATATTTTTCGGAGATGCCCTAGATGCCCTAGATGACCATACGATAGGGCTGGGGCTAAATTTTTTTAGCATTTTTTTTTCAATATTTCCAAAATAGGGAAAAATTTATATGAATTTTTTCATTTTTCAGTTGTCTTGGATTGAATAATGAGGTTTGTTTTTTCTCAAGAGGTCATCCATGAAATTTCCTCTATGAAACCCTCATATGAAAGCTCAATCCAAGAAACCCTTTTTACCCAAATTTGCTATTTTTTTTGCTTTTTTTTTTAACTTTTCCAAAATAGGGAAAATTTAATATGAATTTTTTATTTTCGATCATCCTAGATCGAATAATGAGGTCTATTTTGTCTCAAGAGGTCATCCATGAAATTTCCTCTACAAAACCCTCATATGAAAACTCAATCCAGGAAACCTTTTTTATCCAAATTTTGTATGCTTCATATTTGCAATAAACCCAACAAATCTAAACAACCCTAAAGCCTAAATTTGTATGATAACACCTACAACATGTGTTCCATACCTTGTAATGCCTCATATTTAACCTGCATTACCGGGGATTCAACTTTGCACCAAATCCACTCAAACAAGGGTTATAACAAAAACTTGGAAGCTTACACCTCCTATCAACCATGAAAGCTTTGATACCACTTGTTTGGAAATAATGCATAATACCCACAATCTTAATCCATTTCCTACATAACCCAATGAGAGATAAACATGCATACAAGTAACCATAATGTAAAGATCAAATGGACAAGCCACAAGATAACACAAGAAATACCTTAGGAAAACCCTCAAGAGAGAAAAACCTGGCCTCCAAAAGCATTCATAATCCATCTATTATTCAACAAAAAAATAATACAAGAGTTACAATGAATACCTCTAAAGCATCAAGTCTCTCCAATGCATACTCTATGTGTCCAAGCATGAATCCACACATACCATGCCATGCTTCATATATGCACTCCTTAGAAAGACTCAATAATGGCAACCCACTCACCTAGCCAACCTTAACTAGTAAACATGTGTTTAGTTTTATAAACTCAAGCTCATACAAAAACAACCAAGTGGTAAGATAGAACCATGAACCACAAAACCATGTGAATATAAAACTACTAACCACTCATTTAATATTGGGTACTAAACTTTCACTTTATTAAATATTCCTCAATATTAAATTATTATCTCATGTCTTTCACACATTAAATAATAATCCAATGCTACAATACAACATAAAGTGGTCCCCAAATAATTACCTAGTGTGATTAACCACACCTTCTAGGTGCATCATAACTAAAATAATTATTTAATTACAACATTATAATATAACATTTTATGCAATGGTGTACACCACCATATTCCAACACCCCTCCTTATCTCTACCTACCTCTCGATTGCTCTCTCTCACATCTCTCTCCATCTCTCCTTCCCTCTCTACTTTCTATCTCCCCTCTCTATCTCTCTACCTGCCTCTCCCTCTATAACTCCCTACCACTCTCTCTCTACCTACCTCTCTACCTCTTCATCTCTATCTCCTCCCTCTCTCTCTACCTACCTCTCCTCCCATAATTCCCTACCTCTCTTTCCCTCCCCCTCTTTCTATCTCTCCTCTCTTACTCTATTTCTCTCTCATCTCTCTCCCTCCTCTTTCTTCTCCCTTCCACTCTCATCTCTCTACTTCTCTCTATCTCCCCCTCCCTCTCTCTATCCATCCCTACCTCTCCTCCATCTATTATTCCCTCTACTTCTCTCTATCTCCTCTCTCTCCATCTCTCTACCTACCTCTCCCTCTATAACTCCCTTTCACTCTCTCTACCTACCTCTCTCTCTCTCCCCCCTTTTCTATCTCTCTCACCTCTCTCCTTCCCTCTCTACTCTCTCTCCCCTCTCACTCTCTCTACCTACCTCTCCCTCCATCACTCCCTACCACTCTCTATCTACTTCTCTTTATCTCACATATACCTCCCTCTCTTTATCACTCTCTCATTCTCTCTCTACTTCTTTCTATCTCACCACTCTATCTCCATCTCTCTCTCTTTATCTCACCACTCTAATATATATCTCACCTATACCTCTTTACCTACCTCTCTTTCTTTCCTTCCCTCTCTACTCTCTATCTCACCTCTCTCTATACCTCTCCCTTCCTCCCTCCTCTCTCTCAACTTCTCTCTATCTCACCTCTCTCACCTCTCTCTCCCTCCCTACCTCTCTACTTCTATCTATCTCCCCTCTCGCTCTCTACCTACCTCTCTCTCTGTTGCTCTCTCACCATCCCTACCTCTTCCTCCATCTCTCGTTCTCTACCACTACCTCTCTACCCACCTCTCTACCTCGCTACCTATGTCTCCCCTTTCCCTCTACCTACATCTCCCTCCATCACTCTTTACCATACTCTCACTCTCTCCCTTTGTCCCCCTCCCTCCACTTTATATCTCTTCTCTCCCTCTCTCTACCTACCCCTCCCTCTCTCTCTCTCTCATTTGGATCTACCATTCTAAAAATGCATTTTCATTTGGCTAGCACCAAATTTGGTGCTCACCAAAATATTTGTATTAGGAAACACCAACCTTTTGGGTTGGATTATCCTTGGGCATCATCCAACCCAACCATTTCATGCAAAAAATATTTTTTTGAAAAGGTATTTAAAAATATCACACATTTTTAGTCATGCTCTCCATCAGGTTTGCATGTGTTTCAATGCAAATTTATAAGAATACCACGATGACGTTAAGCTCTCTCTTAGCTATCTAATCATATAATTTTTTTCATGTTCTGATTAGGTTAATGCTTTCATCTTTAATTTCTTTGTTAGTGTGTCTATTTTTTTGTCAAAAACCAACATGTGGTATTTTGGGTATAGTTTTTTACTCATTCATCAAAATTTGAAACAAATTATATTTTTATAAAGTAGAGTCCATTCTGCACATATATTGAAAAAATAAAATTGATTTTTGATTAGTTTTAAAAAAAATTAGGGGGGAGCACACTCAAATTTCTATTTTTTTAGGAGTTTTCCACTTCAAAAGTTAGTAAAAAATCATATATTCCTTAAAAAATTAGCTGAAAAATCTAGCATAAACTATATGGTGTTAGCTAATTTCTCACTGAAGATATTTTTGAAATTCTAAAAAAATTTAACATTTTAGGAGATGTTATGTTTTTTTGAATAAAACAAGACCCACTTTGTTTGCTCCCCCTTATTGAAACCCTTAATCTTCAGCTTTAAAAAAATTAGTAGCTTAGAAAGTAGATTAAGATCGTGCTACAACTCTTGTTCTTGTTGCATCTTCAAATTTTGAGTGTAATTATCTTCATTTTCTTGTCGAATATAAGATTTTGTTGATTTTTGAAAATAAAGTGACATTTTAAGACCACCTTTTTATATCACATTTTGGTGTACTTACCCAACATATTTATTTTTAATTTATTTTACTAATCTTTATATATTCCTTAGATACATATGCCTTGATTTTTATTTAAATCTTTTGATCTACTTATCAAAATTTTAAAAAATATATAACATTATTTTAGAGTTCATTCTTTACACATTGAAAATAAGTTGTATACTCAATTATTATCATGCAAGTATGTGATGTGCATGCTCAATGATGCAATTTAATGCATCCACTTTGAAAAAAAACAACAAAGAGTTACAAAAAGAATACTTCTATTACTCACTCTTAACCATATTTCTACCATTTAATTTTAAAAAGTAATTAATGCATAAAAAAGGAGGGCACACACTAGACACTATGTTATATTTTAGTGAGAAAACAAGAAGACTTTTGTGTGCATGCAACATTTCATTCTCTTAACCATAACTATTTTTGAAAAACAATAGTAGTCTAGAAACTAGATTCAAAGTACTATAATTCTTGTTCTTATCGTAACTTCAAATTTTGAGTGCATGAATTTCAAATTACTCATCCAAGTTCAAGTTTGGCTTATTTTAGAAAAATAGGGGCCACTTTTGACCCCCTTATTGTATGCATGATTTCCATGCGCTTACCCAACATGTGTTCAACTTAAGGAAATTAAATTTTTAAAATTTTGAGGGCTTATATATGCATGACTAAGTTAATTTTGCACCTATGGAAATGGCCTAGGTAAACTCCAAATTCATGGATTTTAACTAGGCTAGTGAATGATTAGATGTAGAGTTGGATCTATATTCTTGGGATGAGTAATGATAGTTGTAGGTTAAGATAAGGTCATTTGCCAAATTCCTTTCTAAATACACCAACTTGTACACTGGTGAGTGTATAAAGAACAACCTAATTGAAATGGATTCAAAATATAAAGAAAAAGTTCATAGGTATGTATTACAATTTCACATGATAAATTTTTTTTATTGAAATAAAAAATAATCTGAACTTGTATCCTAATATTTCTATTTAATATTTTATCTTACAAGATTCTAATAAGTTGATATTAAAATTGTAGGATGATATATAATAACCTACTCAGATCATTTAATAATAAAAAGAGGATATAAATTAGGTAATCAAAAGGTATGCAATTCAAATAGCTCAGGAATTTTATTGGAATTGTGTGTATTAGAATTACAGTTAAAACTATTATTTAATGCTTTAAAATTGAACATTTGTATATTTAGTGAATTCATTGAGAACAATATTAAGAGATTTAGGGGAGTTCGATTATAACAAGATTTCATATTTAATTAATTTTTGATAATCATTATTTAAATATTTAACAAAAATTTATTTTGGAGTCATTGGTTTCATAAAAAATTTATTTTTTATTTTTTAAGTAGTGAAGCTCTAATTTATTTAGTTGTACACTAGTCATTGTATAAAGAACAATCTAGTTGAAATGGATTCAAAATATAAAGAAAAAGTGCAGAAGTATGTGATTTTATACAATACAATTTCACATGATAATTTTTTTTTATTGAAATAAAAAATAATCTTCCTATATCCTAATATTTTTATTTAATATTTTATCAAATTCTAATGATTTTATATAAAAAATGTAGTATGATATATAATAACCTACTTAGATCGATTAATAATAGAAAGAGGGTATAAATTAGGTAATCAAAAGGTATGCAATTCAAATAACTCATAAATTTTATGGGAAATGTGTATATTAGATTTTAAAAAAGAAGTGATTGAGAAGTAGAGATAAAGTTGAAAGTATTATTTAATGCTTTAAAATTGAATATTTGTATATTTAGTGAATTCAGTTGCAATAATATTAAAAGTTTTAAGCGAATTAGATTATAGCAAGATTTCATGTTTAATTAATTTTTAGTACTCATTGCTTAAATATTTAGCTGAATTTTATTTTGGAGTTATTGGTTTCATAATTTTTTTTTGTTTTTGTTTTTAAAGTAGTGAAGTTCTAATTTAAATTTATTATATAATTTAAAAAATTAATATGTGCACAAAATAAGGAAGAAAATACAGGTGAGTGCAGGATCATGGGTGTCGAAAAAGTGGCATTATGACCAAAAAGTGGTTGATGATCATTTTTTAATCCGAATTTGCTAAAATGAAAAGGGTTTATTGAGAAAATTGTCAGCTTTCAAAAATATAAGATATGCCTTACTTGGAATTAAATAGATATTTATTATTAATTTTATACATACATTCTGACAAAAGTCCTGATTGATAGGTTGCTTGAAAAATATTTATAATTCTTAAACGATTTCACAATCTTTAAATCTGAAAGATGAAACACATTCTATGCTTCTCATACTATAGGATAAAAAAGGAAAAGAAAAATTGAATTTCATAAATTTTTGACCAAGTTATGGTGGTTAGACAAACAAGTTTTAATATTTTTAAAAAAGTTTTAATAAAAAAAACATAACTAATTATTTACTTGGAAAAAAATTACAAAAAAATATAGCACATTCGAGCATGTGTCCTCTATTTATATTGAAAGTTTCAAATAAATATATATTTTTTGCTTGTACTTAGGTTGGTCAGACATACACCTGCTTTTAATTTTTCCTGAAAATTTAGTACTACTGCATTGAAATTTCAAAATTTCACCAAATAGATTTACTTTTTTCTAAAAAAGGAATAATATCTTAGAAACTAAATTCAATTTGCTACAAATTGTTCAAATTATGTTAATAGTTTATTCAAATTTCTATGTCAAGTTGCCTAACTCTATTTTTCTTAATTTCATTGCCACTTAAGGGCCTAGTTTGGACCCCCATGATCCTGTAGTGACCTATACATAAAAGAGGATGGCAAGAAATATGTGCAGTAATGTGATAGCTTTCTTATTAACTAATAGCTGCATAATTCTAGCCCCCTTATTAATAATTTCATTCCTATCTCTTATCTCCATTACGATAAAAGAAGATTTCAAATTATACTTCATAATTAATTAAAAATTTATATACAACCACCTATACTACTAAAAAACTTAATTAAAATCTTAATTAACCAATAGTATCAAGCACTCAAAAAATATATATCTTGGAGTCTTAAGGTATTATACATGAAATTTGACTTAAACAACATCTATCTAGCACTCTAAATAACATAGTAATAAGACTTAGACTCGGTGAGGGTGACTTGACTCAGGACTTGAGAATTGACGTAGTCTCAACAAAATGAAAAACCCAAGAAATTTAGAGATTTGAAAGGATTTAAAACTTGTTTCATGCACCTTTTATTAAATAAACCTTAAAGACACAATAACATCATCAAATAGAAACAAATTTGATCACATACACAAGTATACATTGATCACATAAGTATGTACATAAATTGTAGCTGAGTTGTTGAAGGATATAACACACTTAGATATATAAATATAGTCAAATGTATACAAAACTCATCGAATATGAAATCCATGACATCAAATGGTCCATAAAAATATGAAATATCAAAACAATAACTACAAGTCTAGATGCAATAGAGGAGCCTGTATCCTTCCTACGAAGGCATCTAAGGTGGGTCTTAGATGGTGTAGAAGTTGCAGCCATAGTCTCTACCTATGAATCCATGCCACCCTCACCAACATTAGTTGAGGCTATGCCTGCTCATGCTCTAGCCTCCTCCTCTGCCATGGCTACATTCTCAGCCTCTTTATCTGCCTGGTCCACCCAATCAAGGTCCCCATCACTAAAAATTGGATTTGTAGCCTCAGTGATCCACTCAGACCCTAGATCAACCTCCTTTAGCATGATGGGGGTGGATTCATGGTAAAAATCTTCCTGTGTGTGAGACGAAGGTTGTAATGAACATATACTAGATTATTCAACCTATCCATAGACAATCTATTGCACTTCTTGGAGTGTATGTGCTCAAACATACTCCAATTGTGCTCACAACCAGAAGAACTGCAAGGCTGGCTCAATACACGAATGGTAATATTCTGAAAGGTTTGGAATTTTAGCACCAAATATATGCCACCATTTATCTGAGATGAGAAAAATAAACAAAATCAATCAATCTCATTTCTGACTTTAAGTTTCAAGTTTCAAGTTCAACATTTAATAATAATATAAAAATAGGAAAATTATACCCTTAAATATATTTTTACCTGGTTGTAATGTCATACTACTATCTTTACACATTTGACATTCAAAGAGTTCTTATTTAGTAGTAAAGGTGTCTATCTCATGGACTATTTGTGTAGTAACAATAGGCACCATCCACTCTATCACTGAGTAGAGCCCACCAAGAACCTCATCATCTACGTGGAAATCATGACAGAATTGGAAGGCCAGATTTAGGAAATATGCGGCTGCATGGAGGGGCTATGAAGTTGGTGGTGCCATCTCCTATCAATGATCTCCCAAATGGGACAATACTTATCCTCAACACCCCCATAGATGGATCTAATCGCCTCTTTGGCTCTATCCATGCCCTCATATATGTAGCCCATTACGGGCTTCTCCCAATCAATAACTTGTAGGAGAACTACCAAGGGTCGATGAACTACAAACATTGTGAAACATTAACTTAAGTGTGAACGAAAATAAAAAATAAAATAAAAATATGAATAAAACAAAACGTAATGAATTGATTTTTACCTTCACAATCTCTACAACTGGTGCCCAAAATTCTAGCTCATCAAAAATGCAATTTGTCACATCAATCCCTGCAGTGATCGTAGCATAGGATGAGGAAGTCCACTCGTCACCAACAAAAATATGCCTCAAAGATTCCTTTGACCGAATCAATCATTGTAATGTGATGAAATTAGTGGGAAATCTAGTGATGCTAGGATGAGCCAACTCCCTCAACCTCGTGTATTGCCTCATTAGGCTAAGGACCCATGTGTGATTGTATACAAAATTTTAAATGTTTTTGGCCACATCTACACATGTTTTGATGACATGGAATCTTGTCATGATCCTCAAATATGAGGTCAAGGAAATGGGTAGCACATAGAGTCCAAAATATAGTTGGGTGCCTCTTCATCAATATTTTACTAGCAACAACATAATTTGCTGCATTATCAGTCACCACTTGAACCACATTCTCTTCGCCCACCTCAACTATATCCTCCTTTAAAGCCTCACAAAGGTATGTGACATTTTTTACATGGGTGAAAGCATCAATGGACTTGATGAACATGGAGGCACCTGAAAAAGAAGCAAAATCAATGATTTAATAAATTAAAAAAATATAAATTATCCATATTAATCACTAAATCAAAATCAAATTTCAAATTATTTAATGCATTGAGGGATGTACAATTACCTATGGAGGAAACAAGAAAATTGAGTTGCGTACTATTTCTTCTATCAATCCAACCATCGGTCATGATGGTGCAACCCTTCTTGCTCCATACCAAGTGTTTCCCCTCTATTTGGGATTTTATGTATCAAACACCTTTTGACTCAAAAGTGGGCCCTTTAATTCATCTTCATTAGGGGCTTTGAACCTTGCCCCACAAATAGTTATGGCATCAAAAATAGTTTGCCAAAAAGGAGACATAAAACATATCATAAATAAATTAAATAAGATAAGTTTTGACAATTGTAAAATGGAGAGTAACTTTAAATTTGAATTCGATATATATCTAGATTCTAAATATAAAAATTCATGAGACATAAATTAATAATCAATCATCAAACTATAAATTTAAAAAACAATTAAACAAAAAAGAATTACCTGGCTACATGGAAGGGAATAGTGCAATAGTACCAAAAGTATGCAATTGATTGTTTGGTTGCATCATGTGCCTCCTTGTTCCAACCCATGCTCTCAAGCGATGGTTGCAAACTAGGAGTAGTGTGTGGCACAAAACATGATTCCATCCTAGATATACGAACTCTAGGACCAATGCTAACATTCCCACTACCAATAGCAGTGGTGAAAACACAAGCACTACTAGTAGCACCAACACTAGCACAAGCACTAGCATTAGGATGGTATGGAGGCATGGAAGAAGCATCTCCAACACCACCAATTCTAGCCAAATCCTCCCTCTACCTCTCTTTCATTTCTTTTTGTAGTTCAAATGATTCTAACTGTACTTGCACCTCACAAATAGCCTTAGGAGGTGA
>VDFB02000013.1:279190860-279233679 GCA_007258455.2 Sequoia sempervirens
TCTCTCCATCTCTCCTTCCCTCTCTACTTTCTATCTCCCCTCTCTATCTCTCTACCTGCCTCTCCCTCTATAACTCCCTACCACTCTCTCTCTACCTACCTCTCTACCTCTTCATCTCTATCTCATCTCTCCCTCTCTCTACCTACCTCTCCTCCCCATCATTCCCTACCTCTCTCTCTCCCTCCCCCCTCTTTCTATCTCTCCTCTCTTACTCTATTTCTCTCTCACACATCTCTCTCCCTCCCCCCTCTTTCTATCTCTCCTCTCTTACTCTATTTATCTCTCTCACCTCTCTCTCTCTCCTTACTTCTCCCTTCCACTCTCATCTCTCTACTTCTCTCTATCTCCCCCTCCCTCTCTCTATCCATCCCTACCTCTCCCTCCATCTATTATTCCCTCTACTTCTCTCTATCTCCTCTCTCCATCTCTCTACCTACCTCTCCCTCTATAACTCCCGTTTCACTCTCTCTACCTACCTCTCTCTCTCTCCCCCCTTTTCTATCTCTCTCACCTCTCTCCTTCCCTCTCTACTCTCTCTCCCCTCTCACTCTCTCTACCTACCTCTCCCTCCATCACTCCCTACCACTCTCTATCTACTTCTCTTTATCTCACATATACCTCCCTCTCTTTATCACTCTCTCATTCTCTCTCTACTTCTTTCTATCTCACCACTCTATCTCCATCTCTCTCTCTTTATCTCACCACTCTAATATATATCTCACCTATACCTCTTTACCTACCTCTCTTTCTTTCCTTCCCTCTCTACTCTCTATCTCACCTCTCTCTATACCTCTCCCTTCCTCCCTCCTCTCTCTCAACTTCTCTCTATCTCACCTCTCTCACCTCTCTCTCCCTCCCTACCTCTCTACTTCTATCTATCTCCCCTCTCGCTCTCTACCTACCTCTCTCTCTGTTGCTCTCTCACCATCCCTACCTCTTCCTCCATCTCTCGTTCTCTACCACTACCTCTCTACCCACCTCTCTACCTCGCTACCTATGTCTCCCCTTTCCCTCTACCTACATCTCCCTCCATCACTCTTTACCATACTCTCACTCTCTCCCTTTGTCCCCCTCCCTCCACTTTATATCTCTTCTCTCCCTCTCTCTACCTACCCCTCCCTCTCTCTCTCTCTCATTTGGATCTACCATTCTAAAAATGCATTTTCATTTGGCTAGCACCAAATTTGGTGCTCACCAAAATATTTGTATTAGGAAACACCAACCTTTTGGGTTGGATTATCCTTGGGCATCATCCAACCCAACCATTTCATGCAAAAAATATTTTTTTGAAAAGGTATTTAAAAATATCACACATTTTTAGTCATGCTCTCCATCAGGTTTGCATGTGTTTCAATGCAAATTTATAAGAATACCACGATGACGTTAAGCTCTCTCTTAGCTATCTAATCATATAATTTTTTTCATGTTCTGATTAGGTTAATGCTTTCATCTTTAATTTCTTTGTTAGTGTGTCTATTTTTTTGTCAAAAACCAACATGTGGTATTTTGGGTATAGTTTTTTACTCATTCATCAAAATTTGAAACAAATTATATTTTTATAAAGTAGAGTCCATTCTGCACATATATTGAAAAAATAAAATTGATTTTTGATTAGTTTTAAAAAAAATTAGGGGGGAGCACACTCAAATTTCTATTTTTTTAGGAGTTTTCCACTTCAAAAGTTAGTAAAAAATCATATATTCCTTAAAAAATTAGCTGAAAAATCTAGCATAAACTATATGGTGTTAGCTAATTTCTCACTGAAGATATTTTTGAAATTCTAAAAAAATTTAACATTTTAGGAGATGTTATGTTTTTTTGAATAAAACAAGACCCACTTTGTTTGCTCCCCCTTATTGAAACCCTTAATCTTCAGCTTTAAAAAAATTAGTAGCTTAGAAAGTAGATTAAGATCGTGCTACAACTCTTGTTCTTGTTGCATCTTCAAATTTTGAGTGTAATTATCTTCATTTTCTTGTCGAATATAAGATTTTGTTGATTTTTGAAAATAAAGTGACATTTTAAGACCACCTTTTTATATCACATTTTGGTGTACTTACCCAACATATTTATTTTTAATTTATTTTACTAATCTTTATATATTCCTTAGATACATATGCCTTGATTTTTATTTAAATCTTTTGATCTACTTATCAAAATTTTAAAAAATATATAACATTATTTTAGAGTTCATTCTTTACACATTGAAAATAAGTTGTATACTCAATTATTATCATGCAAGTATGTGATGTGCATGCTCAATGATGCAATTTAATGCATCCACTTTGAAAAAAAACAACAAAGAGTTACAAAAAGAATACTTCTATTACTCACTCTTAACCATATTTCTACCATTTAATTTTAAAAAGTAATTAATGCATAAAAAAGGAGGGCACACACTAGACACTATGTTATATTTTAGTGAGAAAACAAGAAGACTTTTGTGTGCATGCAACATTTCATTCTCTTAACCATAACTATTTTTGAAAAACAATAGTAGTCTAGAAACTAGATTCAAAGTACTATAATTCTTGTTCTTATCGTAACTTCAAATTTTGAGTGCATGAATTTCAAATTACTCATCCAAGTTCAAGTTTGGCTTATTTTAGAAAAATAGGGGCCACTTTTGACCCCCTTATTGTATGCATGATTTCCATGCGCTTACCCAACATGTGTTCAACTTAAGGAAATTAAATTTTTAAAATTTTGAGGGCTTATATATGCATGACTAAGTTAATTTTGCACCTATGGAAATGGCCTAGGTAAACTCCAAATTCATGGATTTTAACTAGGCTAGTGAATGATTAGATGTAGAGTTGGATCTATATTCTTGGGATGAGTAATGATAGTTGTAGGTTAAGATAAGGTCATTTGCCAAATTCCTTTCTAAATACACCAACTTGTACACTGGTGAGTGTATAAAGAACAACCTAATTGAAATGGATTCAAAATATAAAGAAAAAGTTCATAGGTATGTATTACAATTTCACATGATAAATTTTTTTTATTGAAATAAAAAATAATCTGAACTTGTATCCTAATATTTCTATTTAATATTTTATCTTACAAGATTCTAATAAGTTGATATTAAAATTGTAGGATGATATATAATAACCTACTCAGATCATTTAATAATAAAAAGAGGATATAAATTAGGTAATCAAAAGGTATGCAATTCAAATAGCTCAGGAATTTTATTGGAATTGTGTGTATTAGAATTACAGTTAAAACTATTATTTAATGCTTTAAAATTGAACATTTGTATATTTAGTGAATTCATTGAGAACAATATTAAGAGATTTAGGGGAGTTCGATTATAACAAGATTTCATATTTAATTAATTTTTGATAATCATTATTTAAATATTTAACAAAAATTTATTTTGGAGTCATTGGTTTCATAAAAAATTTATTTTTTATTTTTTAAGTAGTGAAGCTCTAATTTATTTAGTTGTACACTAGTCATTGTATAAAGAACAATCTAGTTGAAATGGATTCAAAATATAAAGAAAAAGTGCAGAAGTATGTGATTTTATACAATACAATTTCACATGATAATTTTTTTTTATTGAAATAAAAAATAATCTTCCTATATCCTAATATTTTTATTTAATATTTTATCAAATTCTAATGATTTTATATAAAAAATGTAGTATGATATATAATAACCTACTTAGATCGATTAATAATAGAAAGAGGGTATAAATTAGGTAATCAAAAGGTATGCAATTCAAATAACTCATAAATTTTATGGGAAATGTGTATATTAGATTTTAAAAAAGAAGTGATTGAGAAGTAGAGATAAAGTTGAAAGTATTATTTAATGCTTTAAAATTGAATATTTGTATATTTAGTGAATTCAGTTGCAATAATATTAAAAGTTTTAAGCGAATTAGATTATAGCAAGATTTCATGTTTAATTAATTTTTAGTACTCATTGCTTAAATATTTAGCTGAATTTTATTTTGGAGTTATTGGTTTCATAATTTTTTTTTGTTTTTGTTTTTAAAGTAGTGAAGTTCTAATTTAAATTTATTATATAATTTAAAAAATTAATATGTGCACAAAATAAGGAAGAAAATACAGGTGAGTGCAGGATCATGGGTGTCGAAAAAGTGGCATTATGACCAAAAAGTGGTTGATGATCATTTTTTAATCCGAATTTGCTAAAATGAAAAGGGTTTATTGAGAAAATTGTCAGCTTTCAAAAATATAAGATATGCCTTACTTGGAATTAAATAGATATTTATTATTAATTTTATACATACATTCTGACAAAAGTCCTGATTGATAGGTTGCTTGAAAAATATTTATAATTCTTAAACGATTTCACAATCTTTAAATCTGAAAGATGAAACACATTCTATGCTTCTCATACTATAGGATAAAAAAGGAAAAGAAAAATTGAATTTCATAAATTTTTGACCAAGTTATGGTGGTTAGACAAACAAGTTTTAATATTTTTAAAAAAGTTTTAATAAAAAAAACATAACTAATTATTTACTTGGAAAAAAAGTACAAAAAAAATGCAGCACAATCGAGCATGTGTCCTCTATTTATATTGAAAGTTTCAAATAAATATATATTTTTTGCTTGTACTTAGGTTGGTCAGACATACACCTTCTTTTAATTTTTCCTGAAAATTTAGTACTACTGCATTGAAATTTCAAAATTTCACCAAATAGATTTACTTTTTTCTAAAAAAGGAATAATATATTAGAAACTAAATTCAATTTGATACAAATTGTTCAAATTATGTTAATAGTTTATTCAAATTTCTATGTCAAGTTGCCTAACTCTATTTTTCTTAATTTCATTGCCACTTAAGGGCCTAGTTTGGACCCCCATGATCCTGTAGTGACCTATACATAAAAGAGGATGGCAAGAAATATGTGCAGTAATGTGATATCTTTCTTATTAACTAATAGCTGCATAATTCTATCCCCCTTATTAATAATTTCATTCCTATCTCTTATCTCCATTACGATAAAAGAAGATTTCAAATTATACTTCATAATTAATTAAAAATTTATATACAACCACCTATACTACTAAAAAACTTAATTAAAATCATAATTAACCAACAGTATCAAGCACTCAAAAAATATATATCTTGGAGTCTTAAGGTATTATACATGAAATTTGACTTAAACAACATCTATCTAGCACTCTAAATAACATAGTTATAAGACTTAGACTCGGTGAGGGTGACTCGACTCAGGACTTGAGAATTGACGTAGTCTCAACAAAATTAAAAATCCAAGAAATTTAGAGATTTGAAAGGATTTAAAACTTGTTTCATGCACCTTTTATTAAATAAACCTTAAATACACAATAACATCATCAAATAGAAACAAATTTGATCACATACACAAGTATACATTGATCACATAAGTATAGTCAAATGTATACAAAACTCATCGAATATGATATCCATGACATAAAATAGTCCATACAAATATGAAATATCAAAAAAATAACAAGTTTGGATGCAATAGAGGAGCCTGTATCCTTCCTACGAAGGCATCTAAGGTAGGTCTTAGATGGTGTATAAGTTGCAGCCATAGTCTCTGCCTATGAATCCATGCCACCCTCACCAACATTAGTTGAGGCTATGCCTGCTCATTCTCTAGCCTCCTCCTCTGCCATGGCTACATTCTCAGCCTCTTTATCTGCCTGGTCCACCCAATCAAGGTCCCCATCACTAAAAATTGGATTTGTAGCCTTAGTGATCCACTCAGACCCTAGATCAACCTCCTCTAGCATGATGGGGGTGGATTCATGGTAAAAAATCTTCCTGTGTGTGAGACGAAGGTTGTAATGAACATATACTAGACTATTCAACCTATCCATAGACAATCTATTGCACTTCTTGGAGTGTATGTGCTCAAACATACTCCAATTGTGCTTACAACCAGAAGAACTACAAGGATGGCTTAATACACGAATGGTAATATTCTAAAGGTTTGGAATTTTAGCACCAAATAAATGCCACCATTTATCTGAGATGAGAAAAATAAAAAAAATCAATCTCATTTCTGACTTTAAGTTTCAAGTTTCAAGTTCAACATTTAATAATAATATAAAAATAGGAAAATTATACCCTTAAATATATTTTTACCTGGTTGTAATGTCATACTAGTATCTTTACACATTTGACATTCAAAGAGTTCTTATTTAGTAGTAAAGGTGTCTATCTCATGGACTATTTGTGTAGTAACAATAGGCACCATCCACTCTATCACTGAGTAGAGCCCACCAAGAACCTCATAATCTACATGGAAATCATGACAGAATTGGAAGGCTAGATTTAGGAAATATGCGGCTGCATGGAGGGGATATGAAGTTGGTGGTGCCATCTCCTATCAATGATCTCCCAAATGGGACAATACTTATCCTCAACACCCCATAGACGGATCTAATCACCTCTTTGGCTCTATCCATGCCCTCATATATGTAGCCCATTACGGGCTTCTCCCAATCAATAACTTGTAGGAGAACTACCAAGGGTTCAATGAACTACAAACATTGTGAAACATTAACTTAAGTGTGAACGAAAATAAAAAGTAAAAGAAAAATATGAATAAAATAAAACATAATGAATTTATTTTTACCTTCACAATCTTTGCAACTAGTGCCCAAAATCCTAGCTCGTCAAAAATGCAATTTGTCACATCAATCCTTGCAGTGATCATAACATAGGATGAGGAAGTCCACTCATCACCAACAAAAATATGCCTCAAAGATGCCTTTGACCGAATCAAGCGTTGTAATGTGATGAAATTAGTGGGAAATCTAGTGATGCTAGGATGAGCCAACTCCCTCAACCTCGTGTATTGCCTTATTAGGCTAAGGACCCATGTGTGATTGTATACAAATTTTTAAATATTTTTGGCCACATCTACACATGTTTTGATGACATGGAATCTTTTCATGATCCTCAAATATGAGGTCAAGGCAATGGGTAGCACATAGAGTCCAAAATATAGTTGGGTGCCTCTTCATCAATATTTTACTAGCAACAACATAATTTGTTGCATTATCAGTCACCACTTGAACCACATTCTCTTCGCCCACCTCAACTATATCCTCCTCTAAAGCCTCACAAAGGTATGTGAAATTTTTTACATGGGTGAAAGCATCAATGGACTTGATGAACATGGAGGCGCCTAAAAAAGAAGCAAAATCAATGATTCAATAAATTAAAAAAAATATAAATTAGCCATATTAATCACTGAATCAAATTCAAAGTTCAAATTATTTAATGCATTGAGGGATGTACAAATACCTACAGAGGAAACAAGAAAATTGAGTTGCATACTATTTCTTCTATCAATCCACCATCGGTCATTATGGTGCAACCCTTCTTGCTCCATACCAAGTGCTGCCCCTCTATGTGGGATTTTATCTATCAAACACCTTTTGACTCAAAAGTGGGCCCTTCAATTCATCTTCATTAGGGGCTTTGAACCTCGCCCCATAAATAGTTATGGCATCAACAATATTTTTCCAAAAAGGAGACCTAAAACATATCATAAATAAACTAAATAAGATAAGTTTTGACAATTGTAAAATGGAGAGTAACTTTAAATTTGAATTCAATATATATCTAGATTCTAAATATAAAAATTCATGAGGCATAAATAAATAATCAATCATCAAACTATAAATTTTAAAACAATTAAACAAAAAGAATTACCTGGCTACATGGAAGGGAATAGTGCAATAGTACCAAAAGTCTGCAATTGATTGTTTGGTTGCATCATGTGCCTCCTTGTTCCAACCCATGCTCTCAAACAATGGTTGCAAACTAGGAGTAGTGTGTGGCACAAAATATGATTCCATCCTAGATATATGAACTCTAAGACCAATGCTAACACTCCCACTACCACTAGCAGTGGCAACAACACAAGCACTACTAGTAGCACCAACACTAGCACAAGAACTAGCATTAGGATGGTATGGAGGCATGGAAGAAGCATCTCCAACACCACCAATGCTAGCCAACTCCTCCCTCTACCTATCTTTCATTTCTTTTTGTAGTTCAAATGATTCTAATTGCACTTGCACCTCAAGAATAGCCTTAGGAGGTGAATGAGGGAAGCTCACTACATTATGGGTGGGTATACGTGCAATATGGTATTTCAATCTGTTTATGCCTCCATGAAAAAGTGTTTTGCAATATTTACATTTGGCCTCTCCTTTTTTCTGCCCTAGAAAAATTTCAACATGTTTCCAAGTAGGGTCTTTTCTAGCTGGGGCTGCAAACATTGTGAAAAATATGGTTTGAATTGCAAATGAAGGTTGCTGCAATAATGTAAATAGGGTTTCTAAATTCATGTCAAAGAAAAGTAAGGTTTGTAAAAAATGAAATGCAAACTCAAAAAATAATGAAATTTTTGGTTAAAAACATAAAAAACAAAAAAAATCAAGCTTACCTCTTAGATCAGACTTGAACTGAAATGAAAACTCCTTTCAATTGTTGGTAAAGAGATCTCAATGCACCTCCTTGTTGGTATAAAGTTGTCCAAATGCAATTTGATGATGGATTTATCTTCTACCTCCTTGATGGTTGCCCTAGTATGCTCTCTTGTTTTTCCTCACAACTCTCTTTCCTCCTATTTCGCCAACAAAATGAAATGAAGTTGCTTTTAGGGCTTTGGAGGAGATATAAGTGAAAAAAACTAAATTTAACTTAAGTTTTATGTTTTTTTCTTTCTTTTTAACTAAACCTGTGCCAACTGAGTCCAGGCAATGGGAATCGCTTGGACTCGGCAAGTCCAATGAGTCCGTAAGACTTGGCAAGTCTATCCTGGACTCGACTGAGTCCGAGTTTGAGCCCTAGACTCGGCTAGGGTGACTTGACCCAGGACTCGCTGAGTCTAGGCAAGCCCGAGCGAGTCTCGTTACTATGCTTAATACACATTTGATAGTATTTATTAATTAATTGCATTCAAAATGTTGGATAGATGTTGCTATAGAAATTTAAAGGTTGAATTACCTATTAGTCTATTTCTTCTCTTATTTAATTTTAAACAAGTAGTTAGAATCTTGAGGTTTTTATACCTTTAACATGCATCTTTGCTTTGTAAATTAAATATTAACTTATTTTGAAGAATAAAATAGACAAAATATTATTGACTTAAAGTGGCTTATTATTAGTCGATAGGCTACAAATAGTGTGAGATTTGAGCTGAAACGAGTCTTATGCTTGGAAACCATTGTTGAGTTGCCGAAAAAAGAGTTTCAACTGTCATTTAATGGTAAAAGCCTCCAAAATAAATATTGAGTTTTATACCTTGAGGTTTTTATACCTTTAACATGCATCTTTGCTTTGTAAATTAACTATTAACTTATTTTGAAGAATAAAATAGACAAAAAATTATTGACTTAAAGTGGCTTATTATTAGTTGATAGGCTACAAATAGTGTGAGATTTGAGCTGAAACAAGTCTTATGCTTGGAAACCATTGTTGAGTTGCCGAAAAAAGAGTTTCAGCTAGATAAATATTGATTTGACAATTAGATGGGAACATTCTATTTCTATTTGTAGTGTTTTTTGTCAATTTGATGGCAACTTTCTTTTTTCATTTGCATTGCTTTATGTTTTAAATTTGTGTCTACATATTTCATAATCAGATAATACTTAATTTCTTTAAGGAAAAAATCTAGATTTGTCTAAGTTTATTTCATTTTATTATTTAGCATTTATTATTAATTGTTTAATCCACCCACATCCAACTACAATTTGTATGCATAAACATATACTCTCTATCATATTAATCTATACATATAGTTTTCAATCGATGTAATCCCTGAACCTCCTTTATCTATACAAGTGCTAATTTTAAGTTAAATAAAAATACCATACATTGAATTTTTAAGCTTTTCCTTTTAGCTTTATTTCTGCTTCTCTAGATGCTTCTCTAATTCCAATTAATTAATACATACCAATACTTTTACTCCAATATGTAACTTGGTACTGGCTTAAAATTAAATTGGACAATTTCGTTTAAATTTTCAATGACATTCAAAATCATAGGAGATTTAAATTGTATTAGAAAAGGATTAATAATCACACAATTTTACAAATTTTGCTACTGCATGAATAATTTTATGTAATGACTAACCATTGTCCTTCAAAGCCTACGACTTTCAATTCCTTTCTTTATGATTTGTCATATTCACATGTTGATGGATTTCTAATATGTTTTAGCCAAGGGATGTGTACGTATCATTAGCCATGGGAGGAGGAGACTAATGTTGGAAAAAGAAGGTGTCTCAACCTTTTATTTTTCCATAAGAATTGATTTTTCCATAATATTAAACGTTGCCAATTTTCTCACTTTGTCTTGTGAGTTACAACTTGCAGTTTCTATTTTGAGGAGTAAGTTGGAAAGTTGTTTTTTATAGGTGGAGTTGTGCATAAATGTTTTTTTTGTTTCCATGTTGAGTTTACATGGAATGTGAGTTTTTGAGGTGCATTTATTTTGGCAAGTGCAAATTTGGAAAATTGGCACGTGGTGACAATTGGAAACTTACCATTGTGCATCTGCGGTACTTTTGGCACTTTCCATGTTGCACATTCAACCTTTTGCAGTTGTTTTAGAAATGTATAATTTATGCATTGTAAGCTCTTATATATTGAGCATGTATTTTGGAGTTGTATGTTGCTATTTTGTTGAGGTACCATTATGTTGCTAGAATTACTCCAAAATTGTGAAGAATCCTACAAGAGCATAGCTCTAGAATTATATTGTAACTGTTAATTGTTGCTGAATAATATAATTGGGTTGTGTTTTGGAGTGTGGGGTTTTTCTCTCGAAAGGGTTTTCCCCACGCAAAATTGTGTTATGAGTTCATTGTTTATTTTTTATGACATGTATGTGCATCTAAATCTGTAACAGTTAAAGGTGTTTAAGAATTTTTTGCAACTCTCTCCTACTTAGATTAGTGTAGGAAGTTGCTTCTACTTACTCGACTTCCTTTCAGTTGGCGTCAGAGCCAAGCCAGCTTTTATTCTATTGTCGGGTTTAAAGGGTTTTTTGAGTTGATCTTTATTTCAATGGGAGTTTTACAGAAGAATATTTTGTGACCTTGTTCTAGGAAAAAAATGGCAAGCACATTTTGTAAAACCAAAATGGAGAAGTTTAACGATGGAAACTTTGAGTGTTGTAATTACGACAAATCTGGTCATTTCAGAAAAGAGTGCAAGAAAGAGAAAAAAAAGAAAGAAAAAAAGAGTTTCTTAGATTTCAACTCTGATAAATCCTCTCTAAATGACACAAATGTATTTTTCACAGCTTTGGCAACACATGCATCAAAATATGTGTGGTTGATAGACTCGAGTGCTTCTTTCCACATGACCTCTCATAGAGGTTGGTTTTCGAAGTATGAAGAATATGATGGTGGGAAGGTGTATCTGGATGACGACTCTCACCTGAAGATTGTTGGTCATGGAAGAGTAAAACTCATATTCCTTGATGGAAGAGTGAAGGGGATTTATGGTGTATTACATATCCCAAGTTTGGCATGAAACTTACTTTTTGTGAGTAAATTGAATGATGCAGGAGTGCAAGTTGTTTTCTCGAGTTGAGGATGCAATATGACGAGAGGATCTATGGTGTTGGATAAGGGTGTTCGATTCAACACCTTGTTCAAGCTGGATGCATGCACGTTTTAGTGCAATAGTTCTTCTAAAAAACCAAAGAAGAAGTCTCTAGATTCTTCATCCTCACCGTTAGATCGAGTAGAGAAATTTGTAGCAGCTACATTTGATGGTTGTGCATTTTGGGTACCTAAGGGTGCTCATTCCTTGGAAATGAAGCTTCCTGCAGAGAAGACAATGCTATGGCACCAACGACTTGGTCACATTGGTGAGAAGGGTCTTAGAGCCCTAAAATTTAAGAGCCTTGTTGAAGGCCTCAATGATTGTAATATCGAGTTCGACTTTTGTGAACATTATGTTTATAGTAAACAACACTGTGTTACTTTGCACTCTAGTTCTCACAAGTTTTTTGGGGTTTTGGACTATTTTCATGCAGATGTGTTTGGTCCTGTGAATGTTCCTTCATTGTAAAAATCTATGTATTTTGTTGCTTTCATAGATTATTACATTAGGACATTTGTTTATTTTCTTAGAAGAAAATCTGAAGTCTTTAGTCGATTAAAAGAGTTTAAAGCCTTGGTAGAAAATCAAACTAGTAGAAAGATTAAGTGTTTGAGGACTAACAATGGCAGTGAGTTTTGTTCAACAAAGTTTGAAATGTTCTATAAAGAGCACAGGATTGAGAGACACAAGAAAAATCCATACACCCCACAACAAAATGGATTTGTAGAGAGGATGAACAGGATGTTGATGGAGAGGGCTAGGAGTATGTTGAGTGGTGTTGGCCTTGAGCAGATGTTCTAGGCTGAAGCAGTAGCCACTACATGTTATTTAATCAACAGATCTCCTACATCATCTCTTGTTGATAAGACACCCATGGAGGCATGGTCTAGTAAAAATCCTTCGATAATACATCTCAGAGTATTTGGTTGTCAATTTTACACTCATGTTCTGATTGAGGAGAGGTCTAAGTTGGAGAACAAAGGAGTTAAATGTATCTTCATTAGCTATGGTGTTGGTGTAAATGGGTACAAGCTTTGGGACTTTCGAGAGATGAAACCTTCCACAGTTGAGCTACAACTAGAGAAAGAGGAGAAACAAAATGAGGTAGTTCAAGTTCCACTTACTCCAATGAAAGAACTACGTACTCCTGTTGAAACCTGATGATGAGGAGAGTTTGAGAAGCTTTGAAATTTCTAAAGAAGAAGAACCTCAACCTCAGAAATTCAGGAGGTCTACCAGAGATAGGAAACAACTTGATAGGTTTGGATATTCACCTGAAATATTTGGTTATTCTTTGTTGGATTGCAACTACATTTTGCTTTGATTGCTAACACTGATGAGCCTAGGATTGTTAGAGAGGCTATGGGTATGAGTGATGCAGATTCCTAGATGAAAGGCACAGATGAAGAAATGGTTACATTGAAGAAAAATGATAGATGGGATCTAGTACCTTTTGGATGTAAATGGGTGTTCAAGAGAAAATTTGGTCTAGATGGGAATGTTGAGAAGCATAAGACACGCTTGGTCACTAAGAGGTATTCTCAAGTAGAAGGAATTGACTATGGTGAGATTTTCTCTCCTATTACAAAGTTGAAATCTATCTAGTTCCTGTTATCACTTGTAGTAGCATATGATCTAGAAGTGGAACAGATGGATGTGAAGACAACATTCCCTCATGGTGACTTGGAGGAAGAAATTCATATGTCATAGCCAGAGCATTTCATGGTTAAAGGTAAAGAAAATCTATCTTGCAAGTTAAAAAAGTCTTTGTATGGTCTTAAGTAGTCTCGTAGAATGTGGTACCAAAAGTTTGATACCTATGTGTTGTCATTGGGATTTTTGAGATCTAAATCTTACCATTGTGTGTATTACAAATATGATAATGGTCTTATTCTCATAATTGCATTGTACGTAGATGATATGTTGTTTTTTGGGAATGGTAAAAGTTTGATTTCAAATTCAAAGTATCTGTTGTCAACACAGTTTGAGATGAAGGATCTAGGTGCAACGAGGTATATTATGGGGATGGAGATCAGAAGAGACAGAGCTAACAAATTTTTTTTGTTAAGACAAAGAAAATATGTGAATTATACAGTGTTGGAGAGGTTCAACATGATAGCTTGCAGACAATTAGTTGTTCTTGTAATGCAGGGGATAAAACTTTCTGTCGAGGATCATCCAAAATATCCTATTGAGATGGAGGACATGACCAAAGTACCATATGCAAGTGTTTTTGGCAGTCTTATGTATGCTATGGTTTGTACGAGGCCAGCCATTGACCAAGTAGTGGGAGTCCTTAGTCAGTTTATGGCTAATCCTAGACGGGTACATTGGGATGCAGTGAAGAAAGTGTTCAGATATTTGTGGGGTACGTCCAAGTATTCCTTATGTTTTCATGGTTATCCTAGTGGACCTTGACACTTAGTGAGTATTTGTGGATATGTGGATTTAGATTGGGCAGGTGACATTGACAGCAAAAGATCCACTAGTGGCTATGTGTTCACGATGTATGGTGGTGCAATCAATTGGATGAGTGAGCAACAAGCTATAGTCGCTTTGTGCACGATAGAAAAAGAGTACATGGATGCTACTCATGCTTGTAAGGAAGCCATTTGGCTTAAGTGTTTGTGTTTTGATATTGGTTTTGGTGCAGGGAAGATTACTATCTATTGTGACAGTCAAAGTGCTATTTGCTTGGTAAAGAATCCTACTTTCCATGCCAGAACAAAGCATATTGATGTTCAATTTAATTTTGTTTGTGATATGGTGGAAGGTGGAAAGGTGAAGTTGGAGAAAGTTGACACCTTGACGAATGTTGCAGATGCATTGACAAAGCAAGTGAGAACATAAAAGTTCATATGGTGTTTGGAGTCTATGGGCCTCACGAACTCTAGCAGTTAAATCTTGTTACTTTCATTAGCTCTTCAAAGGTGTTCGACAAGTTGGAGAATGTTGGAAAAATGTGTCTCAACCTTTGATTTTTCCATAAGAATTATTTTTTTATAATATTAAATGTTGCCAATTTTCTCACTTTGTCTTGTGAGTTACAACTTGCAGTTTCTATTATGATGAGTCAAATTGGAAAGTTATATTTTATAGGTGGAGTTGTGCATAATTTTTTTTTCTATTTCTATGTTGAGTTTACATGGAATGTGAGTGTTTGAGGTGCAGTTATTTTGGCTGCAAGTGCAGATTTTGCAGATTGGCATGTGGTGACAACTGAAAACTTATCGTTGTGTGTCAGCAATGCTTTTGGTGATTTCCATGTTGCATGTTCAACCTTGGAAATTGTTTTAGAAATGTCTAATTTATGCATTGTAAGCTCTTATATATTGAGCACTTGTATTTTGGAGTTGTATGTTTTTGTTTTGTTGAAGTACCGTTATGCTGTCGTAATTACTCCAAAATTGTGAAAAAGACTCCTACAAGAGCATAGCTCTAGAATTATATTGTAATTGGTTAATTGTTGTTGAATAATGTAATTGGGCTATGTTTTGGAGTGTTGGGTTTTTCTCTCGAAATGGCTTTCCCCACATAAAATTTTATTTTATGAATTCATTGTTTATTTGTTTATGATATGTATGGGCATCTAAATCTGTAATAATTAAAGGTGTTTAAATTTTTTTTGCAACTCTCTCCTGCTTAGATTATTGTAGGAAACTGCTTCCGCTTACTCGGCTTCCTTTCAACTAATAATCCACTATGATTTTCAAACAAGGGTTTAAAGTCTAGCCAAGGATTTTCAATTGATCTTCTAAACATGCCTACCTTCCAACCAATAAAATGACCTATGATTTAGGATAATTATAGAAAAATTAATTAGTAATTAAATTTTAATTTTGTGACCAAACTTTTAGGAAATAACTTTATTTTACAAAATGAAATCTTTGACAAGTAAAAGGGTAGGTAATTTTTTAAAAAATCTCATAAAATTCATGTGTTTTAACTTTTAACTCCTTTTTTATGGTTATTTAACAATGAAATTTTGAAAGAGCTGGTCGTTATCAAGTTTGATCTTCTGGAAGTATTGCAAGATAGTTTAATTTGATTCACATTTTTCTGATAATCTAACTTACATGAAGGAAATCATATTTCTTGTAATCTTAGTGGTAAAAATATAAATTTTCTATGTAGTTTGCAATCTTATAAAATCACACAATAACTGAAAAGCTGATAATAGGTTCTAACAAGCTCTCCTTAAGTTTTGATGTTAATTCTAGAATATATTAAATCGGGACACATGGACAATAATATATCATTATTTAAAGGTTCAACACATGACTATAAGTAAATTTCATCGTATTGTTTTATTAAATTTGTATACATTACATGATTACTTAAATCTCTGAATTGAAGATAGCATTAAGTCATAATATTTAAATTAACATCTACTCAATATTTGAAACAAATTCATCATCAAATATTCAGAGTTCGATGAAAGTTTGAAATTTGTAAAAATCTACCTTAGTGTAATAATGTATAAATGTGGATCTCTCATGACAATGAATTTTTTGACGAGTTTCATCCTTCCTCTCAAAACCCATAATCCCACAATACAAAAGAAAAATATAAAAACTTTCAAGCAAATACAAGTTGTGGCTGTAAAGCCCAATTTCATGCACCCTCCCTTGCAGCACCATTATTGCAGGAACTGCACAAAATAGATTTTTGACAAGATTTCAGAAAGTTTTGAGCAAATGTAATTGGAAGTGTTTGAAAATGTATAAAAACCATCAAAAGTGACTGGAAAGAGTGTTTTTATCAGATGCGGAAGCATAAACAAGGAGTAGAATGTTGTAGCATTGTGAAGTTTCTCCAAGAGATGCCATCTCATGCAATTTAAGTGACTAAAACAAATTTGAGCGTTTCCTTTGATGGTGATTTAAACCATTGCATCTTATCAGAAAATTTGCATTGTTAAATCATCTCATGAAATATTTCTTTGATGGTGATTTAAATCGTTTCCTTTTATCTCAAAAGAAAAAAATTACTTGGTTTATTAACAAATACATTGAACTTTTTCTTGAATTGGCATTTATATTTCTTTGCACTGCATTGCATTTCTTCTGATTGATTAAAACAAAGGTGTGTCTGTGTGTTGAGCAGTTGAAACAGTGCTCCAATTTGGAGAATAACACTGCAGTGGAATTCTTGTGGATTGAGCCTTTGGAAACTCCTGATCATTCTCAATCATCTGAAATTATATATAATTCTTACACTCCCATGAGCCAACACAAGACAAGCGTTCAACACAATGAGGTTTCAGACACTTCCTTACAATTGGGGTAGACTACTTAGACTTTTTATTCTGCATGACTGGATTTATTGGGCATTATTGATTGATTGGTATGATAATTAGAAGAAATTGTTTGTTGTTTCAGGTTGTCCATTTGATGCTTGTTTGGTATCCATTCATGAAACAAATTTTGATAGTATATAATAAGTTTAAACTTATTATCTATTAAAGAATACTATATCACCGCTTCTGATTTTCTTGTTGATTAATAATTGGTAGATTTCTTACTCTAAATTAATCTTTCAAACAATATGAATTTTTAACAATATAATTGTAAAAATAATTAATTAAATATATCCTATGCTTTTTTTAATTCTTCTTATTATTTCTATGTAATAATCCTTCGTTCGCAACTTCTGTAATAATCAGATTGAATTTTAAAGACCTTGTGACTTGAACGATGGTAAGGATCGTTTTATGGAATGATGAATGGTAACATAATATTCGAATAGGGCCTCGACTTTAAAACTTCAATGTTGCACTGATTTTATCATGCGATAGGCTTAGATGGCATGCACTTTATTTCACAAAGGTTTTTATATTTCCAATTTTATATTCAATATCTAAAGATCTGAATTGTTATATCAATGTGATGTCATAATGTTGCATGCAATTTTGAAACTCAATATTTTAAACTTTTTCTGAACTATTGCATATCATCTAATCCAAGCTCCACATATATTATTTGTCCACATAAGTCACTTCGACAAAATTTACTAAAGTTTATGAAGGATTCAAGGTTGGTTGTATTGTCCGTGGATAAACCATCACAAGCTTCTTGGCTCACAGAAATAGTCTTACTCAAAATAGCAAATGATTTCATAGTTGAGCATCTTAATTTCATGATTTTCAAAATCTTAAGTGGAAATTTTCAATCACTTCAAATTTTTTACAGCGGCTTACTTGATAAGTCCTTTATTTATAACTAAGGTTTCAGGGCCACATCATCAAATATGATGCCACATCAGCATTTTTTTGTCGAGGTGTCCAAAAGGGCCCAAAAAAAGAGACCGATAGTTGTACACTAAATCATGTTTTATTGGTGTGTTGATGTGGCATCACATGATTTGTTGCTTTTTAGATCTAAGGAATATGTTTCATTCATTTATGGGTAGTCATCATCAACACTAACAACTTTAAAGTCACAAATATTGGTCTAATATTGTTAAAAATATTATACTTTATATCAACAAATGTTATAACAACTATTAGAACATGCTCAAGTACCAGATCCTCTCCCCTAATCATCAGTCCTTCAAATGATTTATTAGATACAGTCATTCAATATCATTTCTATGGTACTAGATCTAGCAAACATCGTGTCTATCCATGAAGAAGCATCCATTGGAGCCTTTTCACACAAGATTGCAGCCTTTATTACAAGGGTTTGGTGAGTTGCAACATTGCATATTGTTCACTCATCATTCCTTCATTCTATTTTATTTAATTTCAAGGTTTAATTACCAAAATAGGGTTTGACCAAGGCAAACCTCTATCCACTAACACAACGACATTTTTCTCTCTCCATGTGTGATTACAAAATTAGGTGAATTGGAGCTTGAAGATCCTTTGAAGAAAAAGTTGCAAGATTGTAGAAAGATGTCAAAGTTGTCAAAAAGTTGTCATCTTCACAGAAACTCACCTATAGGCCAAAATTCAAACTTTCAGACTTGGAGATTAGACAAGATGAAAGCTATAGAAGATCACTCAAGGCTACAAAAGTTTTAGTCAAACCCTAATACTGGGACTAAATCGCCACCTTGGGCATATGAGTCCCAGTATACCTATTTTCAATAGTTTTCTATAGATATTGATTTACCAATTTAGTAGATTCCAAATCCAACCTAGAAACCCTAAACTGGGACTAAATCGCCTAGTATGGTGTATGAGTCCTAGTGCACATCAAAATTCAAAATTTTAGAGTTGAGACCTTGATTTGGACATCTCCAGTCTTCCAAGTGCTTCTTTGTTTATCATTAGTCTCTTATTCTGATTTTAAGTTTCACTTTCTAGGTCACATAGTCATATTTGCATATTACTTCCATTTCTTTCTTTCTAAGCATTTACTTAGTGGTGAACCCCCTTTTTAATCACACCTAAGGAAACCCTCATAATAGCTAAAAAACCCCCCCTTTCCCTTAATTGAGTCATCTTGGTTGAGGGATCTCTAGGATTTCCTAATGAATTGAAGAGGGAAATAGGTCATAACCCTTAGTTCCATGTCCTAAAAGGTGGAACCCTATTTCCTCTGATTGAATCCTATAGATTTTATTTTCAAAATGAGGGTGTCACCTTTAAATATAAGATAATTAGCTCCATTAGGAGGATATATAAACATAAATACTTGAGCTAAAAACACACTTGTTTTTGTACTGGTCATGTAAACCTTAATCATTTGACCTTTGTAGGTCTCTCTTTTATTGTAAAATCATGATTGACCATATACATTATTATGTACCACCTTAAATACAAGAAAACATTTGACAATACCTCTTGTTGTTGATAAATAATTTGTATAACGAAAGAAAATTTATTATATACTATATCTTAGAATTTAAGAAATTTTAATTTAAATAGGCGAGAAATTTCATTCCATTTGGGTTAAAAAAATCGTAAACCTATTCACAAATAAGTAGTTATTCCTTGTAAACTCCCTATTACTGCTCATATAAGATTGCTTGAAGGGAAGATTTAACCCTTATTAAATTAAAGATGTTTAAAAAAAACAAGAGATCAAGAAGTAAGAGTTCCCTCTAAGGTCGATTAGCCTTTAATTTAAATTATAGTTAAATACTACTCACCCAAGTCAAGGTAAGTTGTACCTTTATTAAACTATAGAACCTAAGGTTAATCTTAACCAATGGGTAAGTGAAAGGTTTTATCCAAAAAGGTAATAGAAGATTATAATGCTTACTTAATAAAGAGAGTGGGAAAGGTGGTCCCATTAATAAATTGAGTAACCTAAATAATTAAGAAAACCTAGTGTGATTCTACTGGGGGGATTAAATCCTCAGAAAGAATTGAAAGGAAGAGAAGAGAGGGACTCTCTCCTCGAGGGAAATGAGGGTTCTCTCTTGGAATGTTAGGGACTTAAACGCCCCTAACAAAAAATGCTTGATAAAGCGTCATCTACTTTGTACATTTTTAGAGATCATACTGCTTCAGGAAGCTATACTCTCTTGTCAAACAACTAGAGAAACTTTTAGTTCTTGGAATGATTATGACTTGGTTGTCTCACATGCTCTTGGTGCCTTGGGGGGTCTATTCACCCTTTGGAACAAAATATTTGTTAGAATTGATCATTTTGAAATCAAATGAAATTGGATAATGGTTTCAGCTCGGTGTTTAAAAATAAACACACAATCTTTGATTTACAATGTTTATGGTCCATACACTCTAGCTAGAAAAAGATAGATCTAGAAACAAATTTCTTCAAGCTATGAGCTTGATTCTTTTTCTTTTAAAATTTTATGGGGGAATTTAATGCTATCATAAATTTTTCAGAAAAAAAATGGAGGAATAATCCCCCCAACAACAATGATGGATGACTTCAATAACTTTATTTCATCCAATAAATTATATGACTGCCCTATTAAAAATGACGCATATACTTGGACAAACAAATGAAAGGATTTCTATCAGATAGCTAAAAAAATTGGTTGTTTCTTGCTTTTTAAAAATGTGCTTGCTGCCCCATGGGATTTTGCCTCAATCATTCATGCTTTAGATGGCTCTAATCACTTCCCAATTTCTCTTTCTTTTTTTGAAGTTAGGAGAAATCTCAAAAGTCCTTTCAAATTGGAGGCTATGTGGTTCAGAGATTCTAATTTTGTTAATATCATAAGAGACTGGCGGCTCAACAACTCTTTTATTGATGGGACAAGAATGTTCTAATTAAGCAAAAAAATTCAATTTTGAAGAACAAAATAAAGGATTGGAATATCAAGCACTTTAAAAACATCTTTTCTAAAAAAAAATCAAATTGAATCAGAACTATTTGAAATATATGAAGAGGTTATTAAGAAGGGAATTGATAGCACCCTTTATAATCAAGAGAAAAAGCTCAAAGCAGATTTAGATGAGATCCTTGCCCAAGAGGAATGTTATCGGAGACATAAATCTAGAGAGACTTGGTTAGTTGAAGGGGACAAGAACACAAAAATTTTACATGCCTCGGAAAAATTACGTCAATCAAATAAAATAATTTCAATTATGTCCTCTTCAGGCTCCATTCTTACTACAGAAAAGGACATTTGTTTGGAGGCAGTTAACTTTTTCAAAAATATGTTATCCTTAGGAGATGCTTATAATCCTTTTGAAGATAATGAGATAATCAATAATATTCTTGAACTACTAAATGATGACCACAATAAAATGCTGATGTCCAAATTTTCCCTTGAAGAGGTAAAAAAAGTGGTTTTTTCCATGGAAGCTGAAAAAGCTCCAAGACCGGATGGATTCACAATTCTTTTGTTCCAAAAATGCTGGGACATTGTAGGTTTTGATGGTCTTGCATTAGAAGAATCTAGAAGATACATGAATGTTCTAAAGGATTTCAATGCAACTTTTCTTGCCCTCATTCCTAAAAAAATTGTTCCATCCTCCTTTAATGATTTCAGGCCTATAGCTCTTTGTAACTCAATTTACAAGATTGTCACTAAAGCAATTGCTTCTAGACTTTCCAAAGTGCTCCCCTTGATTATTTTAAAAGAACAGGGGGGTTATGTTTTAGGGAAGGATACTCCAGAGGGCGCTATCTTGGAATATGAGGTCCTTCATTCAGTTATGTTAGAAAAATCCCCTGTTGTGGTTCTCAAGTTAGATATGTTGAAAGCCTATGATAAAGTCAATCGATGTTTTTTATTGGCTATCTTTAAAAGAATTGGCTTTTCACAAGCTTGGTGTAAATGGTTTCATTAATGTATCTCAAGGGCTAAATTTTCTATAATCATTAATGGATCACCTCATATTTTTTCTTTCCCCCTCTCAAGGGGTGAGGCAAGGGGACTCCCTATCTCCTTATTTGTTTATCCTATTGGAAGAAGGTTTGAGTAGATCGATAATTTCAACTTGAAATGCAAGATTATGAAAAGGTATATCTATTTGGTCCTTCCCATCTCCAATGTCCCACTCTCTTTTTGTGTATGACACTCTTCTTTTGGGTCAAGCTACTATGGTAGAGGAAAAGGTTATGAAAAAGATTATAACAACTTATTGTTTACATTCAGGGTAGGTTTGTAATCCCACAAAATCAAAGATATTCTTTCTGAATGTTGATCCTTTGATCAAAAGGAAATTACTCAAATTTTGGGGCTTTCATAGTGATTCCCTTCCTGGTAAATACCTGGGTATTCCTATCTTCTATGGTAAGGAAAAACATGATTTTTGGGACAAACTGATTTCTTCAATTTCTAATAGAATTTCTCTTTGGAAATCAAAATGGCTCTCTTTTGCGGGTAAATTGGTTATGCTTAAATCCATTTTATGATCCCTTCCAATTTATTTGATGTTGGTTTTAATCCTGCCTAAAGGGAAAGGGAAAGGGAAAATTCTACAAAAATTTATTAGAGATTTCCTTTGGTCAAAAAATGTGATTGTAAAAAAGAAACTACCTCTTGTTGCATGGGACACCATTTGTGAACCCAAAATCTATGGTGGGGTTGGATTGAGAAACACCTTCCTCCAAAACAAGGCACAAGGTGCAAAATTGGTGTGGAAAATCTACACTAAACTTGATGTTAAATGGTGTAAATTAATGAGACACAAATACTTGGACTCCCTTGATAAAGAACAAATATTTACGCAAAAGCAACTCCCTTGGGGATCCAAGATCTGGAACTTCATCTCTTCCTGTAGATCAATCCTTCTTCCTTACCTTTCTTGGGTGATTAATAACGGGGGAAAAGTTCTTTTTTGGGATGATGACTGGAATGGCCATAAGCCGCTTCGTTAGCTAGGGGACTGGAATCAATTACAATTAGAATTAAAATTCTGATGGGGCAATAAAGTTTGAGATTATTTTGACATTGATCCTTCAAATCCTGCTTTGTGCAAATGGAAGGATTTTGGTTTCTTGCAAGTTCCATCTCATTAAAAAAAATCATTAAAGGTCGAACTTGATAAGAGACAATTTTATCTTTTCAATAAACAAGATGAAATCATTTGTTTAAAATCCAAATCAAGGTGATACATTGTTAAAGATGGTTACAACTCTCTTGCTAGTTTCAAATAGAGCACCTCCATTCCAATTAGGCTCTGTTGGGGCCCTTACACTCTCTCAAAGGCTGGGGAATTTGCTTGGTTGGCAATTAAAGATAGAATTTTAATAGGCTTGAGGTTGAACAGACTGGGTATAACTAATCTCTTACCATGTGTTATGTGTGGGAAGGGTTTTGAGTCCATTGATCACCTTTTGTTGAACTACAAATTTTCTCAAGCTTGTTGGTGTTGGATCTTAAATAATCTTGGATGGTCTAGTCCTTTGCATAATTCCCTCTACCTCCATTTTCTTTCTTGGCCTTCTCTTTGTTCATCTTCCATATTTTTCACCCCTTTGGGAGATTTTCCCTTCCATTCTAATCTGGAACATTTGGTTGGAAAGAAACAACATAATTTTTAAAAAAAAGCCTTCCAATGTTTCACAGGTCCTTCAAAGAATTGAAATATCAATATTTGAGGTAACTTATTCAACTCTTCACAAAAAAGCTCATACAAGTAGGAACTTTACTTCTTGGGATGCTTTTATTCTGAAAAAATTGGCATTTTTTGAAGATCCCCATGGTTGGTTCAGTTTTTTCCAAATCCTTTTCTCCTAAAAGAAGCAATATTACATGGTCTCCTCTACCCCAAGGCTTCACCAAACTAAATTTTGATGGAGCCTCTAGGGGCAACCTAGAAAAATCAAGTATTGTTGTAGTTTTAAGAGATTGGAATGGTACCTTCATTGCAGCAGTGTGTGAACAAATCCTTGAAGGCACTAATAATGTTGGGGAATTTAGAGCTTTAAGCTTGGGCCTTAATCTTGCAAAAAAATTATCAATATCTCATCTTTTCATTGAAGGGGACTCAATGTTAAAAAATTTGGCATTAAAGAATCGAGGCACATATTCCTGGCACTTGAATTACATCTTAACATATATTTTATTACAACTTGATGATTTTCCAAGTTATATTATTGCTCATTGCTAGATGGAATCTAATGTTGTTGTAGATCTTTTAGCCAATAAAGCCACTGATGAGAACATAATTTCCCAATAATTTTCTACTGAGGAATGCAATCTTCTCTTCCAAGAAAAGATCTCTTAATTTATTTTGAGTTCACATAGCTTGAGAAGGTTTTTTTTTTTAATCTCAAATCATAATATTTATTTGGGCTATTCATCTCACCCCTATTTTGTGAGTGTCCTTGTTTTCATTTCTTGACAATGTGTGAACGTATGTCACAAGGTTTTTATTGGTGTGGGTGTAAATTATATCTTTGATCATCATTTCAATTCTGATTTTGAATATGGTAACAATAATGAAGAATTGTCGGCACCCCGCAAATGGTGATTTTATCTAGGTTGTTGACAAGGATTTCTCATTGTCACCAAAATTCTTGTTCATTTCACCTAAATTCTTATCTTGTCTGAGATGTTTCATAAGGTGTTGAATGATATTAACTAATTTTTTCAGGGTAAAGTTGTATCTCACTCCTAATCATATTGTTTTCAACTTGGCACGTGGCATCTCTTAGCTAATTCCAAAAATGCTATGACTCTTGTCCTTCGCTGATATCTTAAAAATGAGCTTGCTTCCTTTTTCGAACATCTTTGAGGGAATTTTGCATCTATGGATCTCCATTAATTTCAAGTTCATGTGAGCCAACTTCAATTCATTATGGCAGTTGTCCATAATTTGGGCTAATTTTGGAAATGGGACTGCTTTTTTTTATGTTTGATCATGAGAGCTTACTCTCATGATTGGACATCGGAAATGAGCCTTACATTGATTCTTTAGCATAAAATGTTCTTGCTTGGGTACTTCGCTAAAATTATTCATTTCCAATATTAAACACTTGGTAGCATTTTCTCTTTCTATATGTACTCATCATGCCTAAACATTTATTGTTCACAGCTTGAGGCATGTTGAAGGTATTATTCCTAGTGTTATGGCGACCACTTCTTTACTTATACTCGTCTCTAGCCAGTTTCATATGTTCTATTTGATTGATTTCTTTGTTGGCTATTGGGGTTTTCATTCTTGGTATCTTGCAATGGATAATCTCTTTAGAGTGTTGGTGCTTCCGCGAGTTCATGAAATCAGAGTGGACTTGTCATTCACTGAAGAAAAATTGAGAAGAGCATTTTCTTTCAAATGTAAGCAGGTAATGGATTCGATTCAAATTGTTTTGGGTTTTGACTGGATGAGCATGCATACTATGGAATTACCTTATGAATTGGCATCTCAATTTGTTTTGAACTTAATGGATGTTCTGGGATGCATAAAAATGGTTAAGTTTCTTGTGGGCACTTATTTATTGCCACATGTGTGCCCTCTTTTGTCATTACAACCGGCCCTGGAAAAATATGACATCCTCCAAGGGTTGAACCTAGTTGGGGGTGTTATTAGAAAGCAACACCTTCTAGTTTACAACTGCCTCTCCAAATTTCTTTGTGCTATCGCTCATGGACTTCTAAATGATTGCTCTAATGAATTCAAATTTTGTCTCAGGCTTCTTAAGCAGCAATATGGAAATTCAGTAAGTGATCCTATCTACATGCTATACAAAGCAGTTCAGCTACTTATTCAACATGCTCTCATCAAGCCCCATGATAAACCTCATTTTCCTCCGCCTGCGGACATTGCTTCTTCAGAGGGAAGCTCTTCTTAAAAACTCTTTCTCTCTTCTTCTTTCAGATTTTTGCTTATCAGGTCTAGTTTAAGCTTGGACATATCTCGATATTATATTATCAATGTTTCTACATCTTTTGCTTTGGTAGAGCTCTATTTCTTGGCAACAATTTGTGCAAGTCTTCTTGTTGGATGTTTTTCAACACCTTATTGTCTCTCCTACTCCTCTTGTTGGTAGTTTTGGCCCTATCTACTAGTTCTTTTGGCTTCCTTCAAGTTGATTTCTCTCATCTATTGTACAACCAGGGTTTTGTGTCTCATGCCTGGTTTTTCCATTTTATTCTTGATTAGTCACTCAAACAATTTTTGTCTTGCTCCTATTGGTGAAAATATTATAAATCTTTATATCCTCTGGCTTTCAATCATTTGCTACTTCTAGGTTTCACAAAAAAAATTCTCCCTCTACAACCCTTTGGACTCTATGTAATTTTCTCTTTATATTATCAATAAATTTGTGGCTATGCCACCTTTACTTAAAAAAAATATGTTGATAAGATAAAGATAAAGATTAAATTATAAGGTCAAATGACTTCAAAATATAATTTAATATAAATATTAGCAATAAATTAGTAGATGAAGGTTGTGGTTTAATCCATCCAAGTTAATTTTTAACATTGGCAACCTTGAATAAAGTAAACCATTATTTTTTGTGATATGGCGTGCATTAAATTGTTTTCTTCCATAAGTTTTCTAAATATCAATATTTGTATTTGATTAAAATATTAATAATACTTAGTCAAATTTTTAGTTATTTAATGGGCTACATTTAATGAGATAAAAAACTAGATAGACAAGTAGTTATGGGTCAAATCTTACCTAAGACACTTTACCACTTATGTGTGAATTCTTGTATTATATGACTCGATGAAAGTTTTATATGAAGAGATAGGTGTAAAATATATACTAAATGGTTAAATTTTAGAACATAAAAATGTAAAATTATTTAAGCCTTTAATAAATAATGAGTTGTGAAACCTTTATGAACATTTGAAGAATAATCAAATGCAAGACTATTATAAGGGTGGTAAAATCTTGAAGTATAGTACAAATCCTTGAAATGGGTCGTATAAATTTAGATTTGTATGAAGATACAACTAGAAAACTTAAAACCATAATGAACATAGTTATACTAGGTGGAGAAAACAAACTATAATTGGTTATTGAAAAAATATTTCACCTTACATGTTTGTGTTAAAAGTGACATTAGTGATAGGTAAAAGGAGTAAAACCTAGTGAAACGAGATAATAAAAAATTGGATGTGTGACATATACTCTAGACATCAAATTTTTAATTAAAATGTAGTTGATAGTTAATCTATAATTGTATATAATTTAGAATAAGTTATTAAATGAAAAATGAGTGGATATGGAAGAAATTATAAATTCACCATTACTATAGAAAGAGCCTTGTATGAGTAAGTGAAATGTGTGTTTTACTCATGCGGTACAAAGTGGTAGAGTTCATAGAAGGTCAATATATTGTGGCATGTAGAAAACCTGAATAATTTGTGTTGTGCCTCAAGTAAGTGATGTAGGGTATCCACTTTGGGATAAGGGTAAGGTAGACATCTTGGGAGATCCATCTATGTATACCCTTTTTGATAAAAATGAGTTTGAAAGAAACTTGTTGAGATTGGAGAGGATATGAATTATGTATCAGTGTGTTCTTGTTGAAATAAGTGTGTGATTCAACTTTTAAATATTAATGCCTTATATTATGCTTGTGTTTTCCCCTAGAGTCAACCCTCCCACTATATTGAGGGCATGCTATCATAACTATGGCTTGAGAGATAGAGGACCTCAATTAGAATGTTCTGATTCTTCATAGATTTAGTCATTGATCTTAAAGGACCTCCATTGGAAGGTATAATTTATCCATGGAAATCACCCCTCCTCTATTCCCTCACATAGTAGAACCACACTTGTTGGTTTATAGTGTAAACCTATTCCTTGATATTTATATCCTATGGGTTAAGGATGGACCCTAATGTGCCACAATATTAGATTTGATTCCACTTGATTTCTGAATATTATGCTCTCAATGATATGGGTAATAAAGATAGTTTTATATATTCTTGGGTACTATTGACCATCAAAGCTTGCACCTCTCCAACAACCTTATGGGAAATTCAATGAGTGGGGGACCAATTTGCACCTCACTGAATACCTCAAGGATTTTTATGGAAAGTCGACTCTTCTTTGAGTATGGATAAAATGGTAGAAATAAATGTAAATATAAAACATGAAAATGGTGATGCGCCAAAGCTTTTACAACATTTCAAACCTAATTATTTTCTATGAATTATATATTAGACACATAATACCACAACCCTTCATTATTGGGAAGAGAATGAGCAACAAAGGCTATATACAAGCATAATGCAGTCTTTCAAATCTCCTCGCGGGAAGTGTTCATTAAGGTCCGATCAAACATAAAAGTTCCCAAAGTTAACAAAAAAACATTCAAAAATTACATAAACTCTTACTCTTTTTACAACATAATATGAAAAACCAACAAACCTTCAATAAAATGGAGAAGTTCAATGGATATAATCCAATTTCCACAAGTTATTACTATTTCATATAAGCCTATAGCATGGAAATCAACTACTCAAACTATTTGAATCAAGCTTAACATAGTGTTTTATTCTGAACGAAAGCATAAAGAAGGAACTTGATAAAGTCCATAACATGCACAGTTTCAAAGATTTCTTCCAAACAGTACGTGCTTAAATATCAAATGAACTTTAATAAATAAAGGTCAGATGCCAATTTAATAATATTTTGAGTTAAAAAAATATAACATGCTAGAGAAAAGCAGTGTTTTGCCAACTTTTAAACTTCTGAAAATACTTCTATAACTAAGGAAAACTAAAAGAACTTCCTTTTCCAAAAAAGGAGCTTTTTTGGGAGTGAAATCCTTCCTTCTATTACCGCCTCCTATTTATAGCTGAAAAGAGAAAGAAACACCTCCAACACCTAGAAGTAATTACTGCCAGATGCCTGTATCTGATAGCTTACGATCCGATCGTAGATATTTGATTAGATTGCAACCACATTAACATCCTTAGATATTTAGCAAAGATTGCTATCTAAAAGCAATTGGATCCCAGAAAATAGCCTTGAAAAATCTGGTTGACCAATCATGTAGGTCGACGGTGCCGACTTGAAGTTTCCAGCTTGAAAATAAGAAAGACCTAGCATGCTCCAACAAAATCTAAAAGAGATTTCCCTTTAAAGCTTGACCTGCCCAAAGCCAAGAGATGATGTGTCAAGTGGGCAGGGAATCTTAGATTTGTGAAAATAGCCTTAAAGAGAAAATCCCTGCCAAACTAACATGTGCACCAGCTTTTGCCTGAAAGGAAGTCAATAAAAAAAAGCTGCACAACCACCACGTGGTGCATTGCACGTCTTTTAGAACAAATTTTTCTTTAAGAATGGATTCATCTTGAAGCCAAAGATGTATATAAAAGATGAAAATCAAAAGAAGATTAAGAAAATCTCTTGGTCACAAGCTTGTAGAGTGGACATGATCTCATGTTTCTCTTATCTTGACTTTTTTGCTTCCACCTGGGCCTTTTGTAGATTGTTGGAAGCTTGAGATCAGACACCATCCAACTCTCTCTGTATGTTTTCCTGAGTACATTGGTACTTAGCGTTTGTTTAGCGCTCAGTAGAAAGCTCAACTCTTAACTTTTCAATTTCAGCATACAACTAAGCCTATTCACCTTGCGCCTCCTTGAGCAACTTAGTTGCTTCTCCCTACTAATTTTGTATCTGTCTTATGTGAACCATCTCAAAATCTCTAGCCTTCATATTTGTCTGCAACCTGCTCACCATATCCCTTACATTTATCAACTCTACATCAAGCTTCTTCAATTTTATGTCCAGCCTTTCATAATCCGCATATTCCACCTTTTGAGTGGCCTTAGCTAGGACCACCTTGTCATGCAGGCGAATTTCATTTAAATCTAGACCCATGGATTTGATGTCGTAATCTTCCATTTGCATTTGTCCCTTGGGCTTGGACATGAGTGGCTTCATCGTAGTGATCAACAGATAATTTTTCTCTTCATTGAAACAAGCTTCAATCTTCTTGGTAGCTAGTTGTGTGGCGTTCTTTAACTACCATTTCTGCTTTTTGGCCTATCTAGCCTACTTGGTTGCATCAAAATGCTCTTGGAGACTCTCTGGTGTATCAATGCTTTGTACAGAAATGGAAGCACCTAGAGGGAGACCAAAAAGGGTGACGAAAGGAGAAAACTCGGATGTGTGAGAATGTGGGGAGGCAAATGGGAGTGTTATCATGGAAAATGGCAGGATACCAAATTGAGATTGGGAAAGGGGAAAACTAGTCAAGGTGAAAAAAGAAGTGGGCAGAAGGAGAGATGTTTTCCTAGAAGTAGATGGACATGGAGTAATAGGTAGAATGGATGTTTCATCTCTTTCAGTGGGGGCCCTTTACAAGGTGATAAGAATCAACAGCGGCCGAAGTGGATGCTACTCATTCGACGCGCGGGGTTACTTCACAAGGTTCATTGTTGAAAATGACTGGGGGTTCATTAAGGATAAAAAGATCAGGGTCTACAGATGGAGGAATTTTCTCTAGAGATGGGGGAAGAGGAGTAACCAGAGATGCAGAGGTAGAAAGTAGAGAGGGACTGAAACTTACCTGGGCCGCGACGGTCGAAACACCTTGCAAAGAAGACTCCACCTCTTCTTCTCCTCTAAATGATGCATCTAGTCCACCTAGATCTTAGACTTGTCTCCTCTTTGCATGTCTTGAACTAGTACATTATGATCCTTTCGTAGCTAATTCTGTCAAAACTTGGCCTTTGATAACCACAACGAACCTTCGTGGAGACCATCGGGCTCTTTTCCCTTTTCTTTGAGCACTAACAAAGGACGTGACTTGTGAGTCCTTTTTCCTTGATCCTTTTCTTTTATCTGATTCTTGGGGCCAAGAAGCATGGTATGAAAGCTCCTCCTGTTCAATTTCATGACTTGTCTTTGGATTGCTATTGTCAGTATCAGCCTCTTCATCATAAACTTCATCAAACCTTTCATCATGTGGCTGCAGTTATCTGAATAGGGCATTGAGGCATCTCATCTCTTGTTAGAACCTCCAGAAATCTTCCTTCTTCCTTTCTAACCACCCCTTGCATTTTAATTGTATGTTGAGGGATTTACCCATTGGAAGGTTCTTTTGATACTCTACCTAGACTACATAGAAATTTAGCCATGCTGGTCATTTGAATGGTATGGGGGACAAGTCGATGTATACTTCTGGCCTTTCCTGAGTCAAACCAAGCCTGAGATCACTAGTTTGTTTGTTAGCTCACCCTCCACCTTCTGCTTCCCCAATGTTACCTGACTGTTGGAAATGCTAAGGGGGATTGGGTAAAGCCTTGTCTTAAGCCTTCTGATGCCATAGGTATTGTTGGCAAGGGTTGCCTAACGGTATGCCTCCAAAGAAAAAAATCTATCTGTTACAAATTTGGGGAGTCTAAAAGGCTCCTTGTCGAAACCATGGAATATGATAAACGTAAAATCCTCACCTAGGAAATAATCCACTGGGCTCAACGAAGTCTTCATCCATTGCAAGACCTTAGGAGAGAAATGACCCATAGGGCGTGGGAAAAATTCTTGAAGTATTGGCCTCATAAAATGATCTACAAACCAGTAGTAATCCAATGTTCTTGAAAGCACATGAGTCCATACAGAAATTGGTTGATAGAAACCATTTACATCGAACCTAAATAATGAAAAACTCCTCTCCAAAAACTTAGAATTTTGGTGCAAAATCAAGTGAACCAAGAGAGAATAATACCTGAATTTATACTTAGTATCATAAGTCTTCAATTGCTCTTACATCCATTCGGCTATTGCATCAACAAAGTCATAATACTTCTAACTTTTCTCCTTTTTAAGCAAGAAATCCAAGCCCATCTGAAAGGGATGGACTTCTTCGTCATCATCAAGGCTATAAATCCAGGCAAGCATTGAGAAAATAGACTGTGTATCTTTATTGAACTTTCTGTGTGCAAGAGGAAAAGAAAAGTGATCTCTCTCCAGTCTTTCCTTCATTTCATCCTCATAAAAGTTTCCCTTCCTAGTTCTGGCTTCCCAGAAACTTTCCATCTCTTCCTCATGAAAACATTTGGCACCCCAAGTTGTAGGGATACACAACATATCATGTATGACTGATACAGAAATTGTAACTTTGATCTTGTTGCCCACAATAACTCTTGTCTCCTTGTTGAATCTTTTAGCACATGTGTCTACTAGCTCTGAGCATGGATGCACGACAGGCAACATGAACTGTGGAAAACCATAATTCTAGAGCTAAGATGCGAAACCTTTAGACAACCCATGCCACATCATACTTTGGAATGCCCCCTCCATAAGGATTTTAGGGGTAGTCGCCAACTTTTGGGTCAAAAATGTTGTCGATGAAATCTTGCACCACCTCTCTTCTAACTGATTATCCGATTGCACTAATTTGGTGTAATCAAACTGTTGTTCTTCTAGTGTTGGGGCATTGGTGAATGAATTCCTCCCAAAGATATCGGTGTAACCCAACCTTTTGGACCAGGCTCCAGCCTTTCTACCAGATGTTGACGCTCCCACCATGGTTGTGTTGAGAAGTTGCAGAGAATTTCTTCAATGAAACAACCACTTGCTTTTTTTCTACTTAGTAAAATCTACTTTTGGGTGTAGTTAAAGCTTTTTCATTACTGTTGGTCCACTGAATGTTGCCACCAAGGCGATACATGTGGATTTGGGATATGTATCCCTTGGGAATGCCAAAAATTCCGTGAGAATGGAATTAGTACATTCTCCTCACTGCCTCTTTCACAAACAAGATAATTGCATTGGAAAGTGTGCTTTTAGCTATGAGAAACATTCTTAAGTAGTGCAAGGTACTTTGAAAGGATGTGCCATTTAATTTGTTATAACTTAAAGCATTAACCCATGTCTTTTCATATAAGCAAGAGGGATGATGCTGATGATGGCAAAGGACACATGGTGATGATCAGTATACGTGAGCATTTACTTCCAACGCCCAAATTTATTTCTCAAGACCTCTTGTTAGATTTTACATATGATTTGTCTCTTTCCCTTCAGCTACTTTGATATTTTCTTTGTTGCCATCCAACCAAAAATATACTTCCCGTTGGTTGCATTTTTTGGCACATCTTTTCTATAAATAGCTATGCCACCTTATTACAATATTCATTCGAAAGATAGCTTTTAAGTTTAGCAAGCTTTTCTCACTATCTCTCATTTTGCTACACTCTGCTACTTTGTCATAATGTCGGTTGGCCTAGGCACTCCTATTTGACTTCTACCATAGAGGCCGCAATGTTCCTTCATGGAGGAGGTCACCAATGACACAATTAAGCACTTGGTGAAGAAGTATGACCGCCTTGGTGTCGTTGTGTTCAAATTGGTAATTGGATAGGACTATATTGAAGATAAGAACCAATTGAGAAGCAATTGTAATGTTGTTTCTTAATTTTTGGCCTCCCTTCTTGACTTGAACATTTCCAAGCCCATGATAATTGAACTGTGCCACTAGATGTTTGACTCCATACTGCTAGAAGGGTTCGAAGAAATCATGCAAGTGCCTATCCCTAGTGTCGGAATTCTGAGTGCCATGGACATCCGCAAGCACATCCATTATGGGGTATACATGGCCTGGTTGTCTTTCCTTGTTGACTTCTGTACCATGGACCTTGAGAGGCATTATTCATCATCTCAGCCAACAGCCACCTTCCTACTGTGGGAGTACAACGTGGAATGTGTTCCTGGGCTTGACTGGAGGAAGCACTTCGAGTTTCTTGTGTATAGCCATGGAAACTAGAACTGAGGTTTGTGTTGTGTCAAGACCGCTTGTGTTTTGTTTTCACCCCCCTTTTCAACCTGACAAAGAAGAAGAAGAAGAACCCGACAACAAGCCGCTTTGACTGCTTAACAATGGCTGGAGGCTTAGCTTTACTTTTTTTGCACGTTGCCTCATTTTTGTTTCTTTTTCTTTGTGACTCTTTTTGGGTTTTCTTAAGAGAGATTCATGCTTAAATATGAGCCTCGAGCTTGTATTACATTGTAATTTTTTTGATAAATATAATATAATACAATAAATTTCTATTTCCTCTGTGTTATTCTCATGGCTTATTCTCAAAACTAAAATGTATTTACAAAAAAAATTACATATGGTACATAATTGTGAATTTTTTTAAAGAACTACATACTTTAATGGAATAATTTTAGATATATACCATTCACGGGTATATCTAGAGCATCACTATGTGTAGTGTTTTTAATCTACCTAAATTGCAAGAAATCAAGCAAGAGACTAAAAAAAATCAAAACACTCAAGATTGGGCTTAAGATGAACTCAAACTTAAAAATGAGAATAAACCAATTTTTACCTTGTTTGAGCTTGATGGATTTTTTTTCCCTCATTGATGGCTTGATATGTGTGCTCTATGTTGATTTCAGTAGCATAACAATTTGATTTTGCTTGATTTAGATGCAAGGATGGATGAAAAATGGCTATAGTGGCAAGGATTTGGCTATGGAGATAGTGTGAGAGCTTGAGTGTGCATGAGATGGTTGAATGTTTGAGAATGGTTAGGGTTGAAAAAATGGCTAAGTGTTAGTCATTTAGCAAGGGAGATGGAATGGACAGTGGAGATTGAAAAAGGGAGGGAAGATCAAGGGTTGAGATCAAGAGTTGACCAAAGGAATTAAAAATTCATTTTTAATGTGCATGGAAAGGATAAAAGAAATTTAATATTCCTTGGGAAAGAGAAAATGAATTTAATATTCTTTGGGAGATGGGAGAGGAATTAAAAATTCCTCAAAAGGACCTTGGGAAGACAAAAAGGAATTAAAAATTCCTTAGGGGATGGGGACAGTTTACAAAAGGGTAGGTTGGGATATCTAATCAATGATTAGGCTGTGTAAGGGATTAGGAAAATGATTAGGTGGGTGATGAGGATTAGTGATCCACTTGCATTTCATGGAGGATGTGACATGAGGGGAATTAAATAAATAGATTATTTATTTAGTTCTTTAGAGGAAAAAGTATAAGGGATGGGAGTAAATAATTAGAGGTAATTATTTACTTTATGCTAAGATTTAAAGAGGATAGAAGAAAAAAATTAGGATGAAAGGATAAGGGATAATGAATATTAATTAAATAATGTTGTATTATTTAATTAATATAGAGGATATGACATTAGTTGAATTGGGGGTAAATTGACCAAATTAAAGTGATCAATTTTCAGTGTCTACATTTTTCCCCTCTTTGAGATGGTGTTATGAAGTAGCATCATTTCAAAGAATATTAAAACATAGAAAATGGAAGAAGATGGTTGGATTGTGAGAGATACCCTAGTCATTCAAAGAAGTGACCAGGAAGAAAGATGATGGGAGTTAAGATGAAGATTAGGGATTGAGGATGCCCCCTCAAGAGGTCATGCAGGTTCAAGGGAACATAGGTGTGCTCTCAAAATGGATGAGATGATGCAAGGGTATATGAGGAAGATGATGCAAAGAAGTGGATAGGATAGGAGAGGATGAGAAGTAAGCAAGCATAAATGGATTCAAGGAAAAATGTGATGTTTCCCTAGTCAAGCTACAAGCCAAAATGGATTGATGATGGATGGAGCGTTGTTGATGAGGGAAGGATACATCCCGAAACAACACAAAAGGATAGGGAAGGATACATCCCAATGATCACTACTAAATTTGGCTCCATTTTCTGACGAACATTTGTCGGTCGTTCGACAAATATTTGTCAAAAAAGTGACGAAATGATGAAAACAATTTTGTCGCTATTTTTTTGTTGAAATTCTAATGACGCATTAAATGTCGAAATAATGGTGCATATTCGTCGGTCATCGGCATCATAAAATGACTCAGATGTTCGTCAGGATATCGACGAAAACTTTGTGTATCCACCAACGAATTACAACCAAAATGCAATTGCAATGGCTCTTCTGAAGTGTCGAAACAACATCAGAATTTCGTCGCCATTTTGACGAAGCCTTCATCGTAGCTAAGCAACTTCCTCGGACCTTTTATGTGATTCTTCGGTAGCTTTCGTCAAAATTGCGATGAAATGGGCAAGGAGTTACGATGAAGGCTTCGTCGCAGCTAAGCAACTTCGTCGGACCTTTTTTGTGATTCGTTGGTGGCCTTCATCGACATTGCGACAAAATGGGAAAGGAGTTATGACGAAGCCTTTGTCATAGCTAAGAAGCTTCATCAAACCTTTTCTGTGATTCATTGGTGTCCTTCGTCGAAATTGCGATGAAATGGGAAAGGTGTTACAATGAAGCCTTCGTCACAGCTAAACAACTTCGTCAGACCTTTTCTATGATTCGTCGGTGGACTTTGTCGAAATTGTGAAGAATTGGGAAAGGAGTTACAACGAAACCTTCGTTGCAGCTATAGCAACTTCGTCGGACCTTTTCGGTGATTCGTTGGTGGTTTTCGTCGAAATTGCGACAAAACAATGCAATTTTTTTTTAAAAAAATATTCGTTGAAATGTACCATCACGAAGACTCTTGGTGATGACCACCGAAGCCAACCCATCGGTGAGAGATCAATCATCGGCACAAGATAGAAAACTCACTCTGATAGTCCATGTCTTGCCAATGACTTTCGTCAGCAAGATTGATCCAATGTCACACCGATCTGACCTCTTCAGGAGTTTTGAACACTACTGGTTATCAACAAGACATTCTGAGGGTCTCACCGATTAAACAAGTGTCTAAGATCAAGTAAACAAATGGAACCTATTAATTTTCTTATTTTTGGGTTCTTTAAATCATAGAATAGATACCATCTTCTTGTGTATAATGTACTTATATTCATATTTTAATTCGAGACCAATTGTCATTGCACATTCCATTTTACTTGCATAGAGTATTCTATAAGCAATATATTGATAATGCCAAATGATTTATGGTGTTGTACAACTCTACCTATCATCACAGTTCTATTGTTCCCCCCGAGAGAATCCTACAAAGAAAATTTTACAATACCAAGTCAAATAATATGAAAAAGACTTACTTCCATACAAATTAAATGATTATTCTCACAATGGAAATTGTCTAATTACAACAACAATTTCATGAAAGGTTATCCAAGCTTCATAAGAGATGACTAATCATACATATAGACTGAAAGATGCATAGAAAAAGAACTACACTTGAGAACAACCAAGGGCTAACAAGGGAAGGAGTTAAGAAATAACTCTACCTATTATCACAGTTCTGTTGTTCCCCCTGAGAGAATCTTGCAAAGACAAGTTTACAATACCAAGTCAAATAATATGAAAAAGACTTACTTCCATACAAATTAAATGATTATTCTCACAATGGCAATTGTCTAATTACAACAACAATTCCATGAAAGGTTATCCATGCTTCATAAGAGATGATTGATCATGCATACAGACTGCAAGATGCATAGAAAAATATTACACTTGAGAACAACCAAGGGCTAACAAGGGAAGGAGTTAAGAAACAACTCTACCTATCATCACAGTTCTGTTGTTCCCCTTGAGAGAATCTTGCAAAGACAAGTTTACAATACCAAGTCAAATAATATGAAAAAGACTTACTTCCATACAAATTAAATGATTATTCTCACAATGGCAATTGTCTAATTACAACAACAATTCCATGAAAGGTTATCCATGCTTCATAAGAGATGAATGATCATACATACAGACTGCAAGATGCATAGAAAAATAATTACACTTGAGAACAACCAAGGGCTAACAAGGGAAGGAGTTAAGAAACGTCTGGATTGAAGAGAAAATGTGTAGGGAAAATGTTGAGCAGTGTCAAGAGAACAAAGCTTGTAGAACATATTCTTGACCTAATCAAGCTCTTGAACAACTTAAACAAAATTAAAATACTAACACATACATGAGACATGTAATGAACTTCCAATATCTTCTATCTTTTTCATTAATGCAGAGGTAGGTAAAGGAGAAATAATTATAATTGTAACACTATTCATAGTCCAGTAAATTATGTTCATAATTTGTGTTCAATGGACCTCAGTTTTATCATTATATTGCCCATCTAATACCATATTTTAATCCAGGGTTTAACTATCTCAGATCTAAAGAAGCACCTTCAATTAACCATTTAAAGTACTATAAAATAAGGTAATACTTTTACTTGAGAAAGATTGGGTACACTTGTAGGATTAAAGTTCTCACAATCATCAGGATTTATTGGCACACAGACACAACCTACAACATATGAAGTAATGGATGACTACAAGTTAGTGAAATGGTCCTTAATATGTGAGTGGTTTGCAAATTGATTGGTAGAAAATAAGGTTACAAACAGATCTACATGAAAAATTATGAGGACAATCTACTGTAATCATCAAAATAGATGAAAAGTGCAAAGGAAAGAGCCAAGCTACATCTCTAGAGCCTAAAAAAACACATGCAAGAAACATAAAAAAAAAAGAACAAACCAATTTCTGGATGAATACAAAATGGTGCCTTCAGAAAGTGATTCATATGCTTTCACACCTGACAGAGGACATTAAGAAGATTTTAGTCTTCCTCTGTGAAATTAACTACTTACAAAATAAACCCAGAAACCAATATTATATACCTCCATGTCTAGCCGAAGGTAGGTATAAGAGAAAAAAAATTCTTCAATGCAATGCCGAAAAATATCAATGTGTGTAGGTTTGTATTGCTCAAAATATCATTTCACTGCCTAAGGAAAAAATACCAAAGTGATGTTTTAAATTTCAATCTTCACATAGGCTCCCTTATTTCTACACATGCATATACAAGCATTATTCAATCTCTAAACTATTCAAATATTAAGGATTTAATTAGCTATAAGATAGAAAGTTTTTGTTTAGACATAATCCATCATCTTTTACATATCTTTATTCACTCCTAGCGCTTCAGATAAATTTGTGTAAATGAGACAAAAATGTGAATCTTTTATGACAAAGAAAATTCTTAAAAGGAGGGGGGAGAGAGAAAAGGGTAGGGGGCAAGATAATGCTTGAATGTATAGCAAAGTATAACATTTTGATCATTATAACAATGAAACGAATCTTAAGTTTGAAGCATTAATATCATTTACAACATTTATGATCAAGAATGAATGTAAGTAGAGAAACTTTTGCATACCTAGATGGTACAAAATTTCATGGTTAAGTCGAAGCCTCCCATCAACAACAATATCCAAATATCCATGTATCTATCTCAATCGAGCTTCTAAACCCTTAGAGCTATCAATTTTTCACTAACTGTTATGCACAAAAGTCAAATTTTAGAGTTATGTCACCACTAAAAATAGAAGAAATAGAGCTTTGAAACCAAATCCACACACAACACAATGTGGTATTCATACAAAGCCATAAAAACAAACTAAACTCAAAAATTGGAATGGAAACAACTTCAAATTATGATGTAGAGCATGGATTCGGTATAAAGAATCATTTTTCTGCCACCATAGTGAAAATTTAGCACTTTCTTTCATCTTTGCATATTGGTTTGATGTTTCAAACGATGCATTTCTTATATTGAAAAATGCATTACCTTATTGAGCTTCTCTTTGTTTCGAGAATAGTTTAATATTCTCTACTTAACAGGGCCAACCACATGACGGTGGAAGCTCATTTGGCCCCTCCCCCCCCCTCACATCATCTCAATTCCCAATACCCAATCATATAACATTAATCATTCATTCATCCATTAATAACATATAACACTCATTCATTAACATTTAACATTCATTAATTAACATATTCACATTCATTCATTAACATATAATATTCATTCTTTCAGTTTTTACATATTATCAAAAATATGGTTGTCATGATATGATTACAATCAAATTTTTTTGTTTCTTTTTTAAAGCTACAAAAATCTGAAGTGGAGTATCATTTTCTAAATCAATTTTTGTCCCCCCTTTAGTTGTTCTGCCCTCTGCTCGTGATCTTATTGTATGCCTATTCGTCTGCTCATAACGTGGACGCCGCTGCAAGGGGGGGTCTGCTGCAATAAGAAAGAAATGTTAAACTAATATGTTTTATTATTATTGTTACAAGTATTTCATTAATTAAAAGAACATTAGAGTGGTTCTCTTTACCTGATGGGTCCACATCATGTTTCTGAACTTTTGTTATAGACTCATGCTCACCATGTTGAACACCCTCTAAATCCTGATATGTAGTTGAAACAAAAAAGGTTACATTAATTAATACACCAATTGAAATTAAATATGTTTAAGAGAACATGAGAGTGGTCCTCTTTACCTGATGAGGCCACATTATGTTCCTGATCTTCTCTAGCCTGATCATGCTCAACACGTTGATCACAATCTACATGCTCTAAAGTTGAAACATGAAAGGTTACATTAATTAATACACCAATTGCAATTAAATATGTTTAAAAGAACTTTAGAGTGGTCCTCTTTACCTGATGGTGCCACATCATGTTCCTGATCTTCTCTAGCCTGATCATGCTCAACATGTTGATCACGCTCTACATGCTCTAAAGTACCAGAATGCACACCATGACCATCTTCAAGTTGTGCTCCACCCTCACTAGGCTACATTCCAATGTCATGTGCAGTATTATCATTGCTTGAATTTTTAAAACAAATAGACATGTAATTACTTTATGGTGGAAATTAATATTGAATAGATTGCACAAGTATTCAATTTTAAATAAACTTTATTGAGTTTATTTACCTACATGTAAGATGTAGTGGAATCTTGTGTTTTCCCAGTCAAGACTCTTAGGCATTCAGCCACGACTCCATAGCCTTGCTGGAAGGTAATCTTCAGGTCATCTTCTGTGGGAACTCTGTTGAATTTAGAGCCCTACATTTTTGCATAAGATCATGAATTTTTCTTCTATGGTGTGATAAAACCAAAATTGTTTTCAATTTATTATTTGGATACTATATTTCATTTATTGATACTTACAATTCGAGTGGCTAATTTCATATAACCACCAGAGCCAAGTTTGTGCTGCCCGTGTTTTTCTAGTCTTGCCTTTGTTTCCTTCGATGTGTTAGGCGGCCTATGAAAAGTTTGAAATACGTTAGATTATGTAAAAAGAAAGAGTAATCAGTATATAATTACATTGTTGATAGTATCACATACATTCCTTGGCCCGGTGGTGTCTTTCCTTTTATCTTTTCAGCCTTCTCCTTTCCATCTGACACCAGGTCCTTCCACTCCCTCTCTGGAATCATGGGGGGATGCTCATACTCTTTGTTCTTCTCTAAATGTGACCTATATTGGTCCCTCACATACTTTAGATAGGTACTAGCTTTCATAAGGACCTTGGTTTGGTTGAATGTTTTATCACTGAAGAGCACAACTAAACGATTAATGAGCTCATATTTTAAATCTTGATTTTGGGCATTCCACCGTGTACGTATGGTGGGCCTGAAGAGCTCCAATGTAATATCACTTAGATGTTTATAAAAACATCATTTCCTACAAAATGATCATGGGATCAATAGTTTAAAAAGAGCGATCAATAAGTAAATTTCAATTGCATTATATATAATAATAATTAAAACATTTTAAAGTACCTGGGACCTTCTCTATCTTTATGGGAATGAAATCCTCGGTCACCACAAATGTGACCGGAAATTTTCTCGTACTAGTAATACGGGAAGATATAGGAAATGTTGCTAAAATATCACCAGTGCTAGTGGCCTATGTATCCCCAAGTACATGTCCTGATGCATGTTCTGGCATGTGTTCACCGCCAGAGGGTGTACTAATGGATGCCTGCATGGTATGTGTTTCTGAAATTTCAGATGACAATATAGGCACGGATGATGGGTTCAGATGATGTGATGTACGTGCAGGAAGATTAGGATGGACACTTGTACCAACCCCTACTCCTCGGGCAACACTTGCAGTACCCTGATCATGGCCAGGAGCATCATGAGGATGCACAAAATCTTGTAAAAACAACACATATTTTAGTTCATGACATAAAAGAGTACAAAATATAAAACCATGAATGAACTTATGTTATAATTAAAGACCTCATGATAGCTTACTTGTAAGTTTTGTGATCTCACAGTCAATATTTTAACCCTCTCTCTTATCTCATCTGTTTGAGGCACTATGAATAACAACTTAAGGATTTCTTCATTGTATTTTTTTTGGTCTTCCTTATCATATCGAGAGGGCTTGTTGAATAAGCAATGTCGTCATCACATAATATTGACTGCACCTCCCTATCGATGCTCTCGTCTACTGCTGGTGCCTTTCCCTGATCAGTTGACTGCAACAAGAATATTAAAAACATTATCGAAATTAACCCAATAAACTTATCAAAACAACATAATAATAAAACATTTTGCTCATATCTAATTTGTACAATTACAATGAGGTAAACCTATCAGGTAGAAGCGCGTGAAGATAAATCGCGATCTATGCTCTGGTCCGGAGCCTTCTCCATATGATCAATGTCCCGTTGTGACAAAAATTAAATATAAAAAAACATTACCGAAATGAAACCAACAAACTTACGAAAAAAAACATAAGAATAAAATGGTATATTGGAGTTATTAATTGGAGGCTAGGTAAAATGGTACAATGTATGTACCACCCCCGTAGTAACCGTGTTTGTAACTAAGCGATTGAAATTGTAATCTATTAGCAACTCTTCCCCTGCAGTTATTGATTTTATCGCACATACGAATACACGGTTTCCCTCGCGCGACTCGAATATGCAATTGGGTTGCTTATTTGTTGACCTAGGTCATGTACTGTTTATAAACCCTGTAATATTCCCTGATGGTTTTGGCCTTCCGTCAATGTACATATCCACTCCTTTATTTTGATCCTTATCTTTTAGTTGTATATAATTTGTTGATAGTGCATACCTACACATACTTCATGTATATTGAACCAGTTGCATCCAATCTTTGTAACTGTAATAGGGTCTGACATACTCCATCAATTCAATATCTTTGTCA
>VDFB02000013.1:279239765-279259512 GCA_007258455.2 Sequoia sempervirens
GTGATGGAACTTCAAAGTTTTGTTCTCTGTGTTCTATTTTATCCTGCCTTGTGTCTTTGGTCATCTATGGTGTTTGGGAAAGCCTAAGGTTGGGGTTTTACCTTCGTCTTCATGTAAAACCCTAGTGTTCATCTTACACCTTGGATGGGATCTATTTTGTCGTTACTTTTTGGGAAGGTTTTAAAATGACTTAAGCTCCATCGCTTCGTCTAGGCTTAGGCCCTTTTTGTTTTATCGCTTTTATTTCTTTTCAATTCGACTTTATTTTTCCTAAGTATTTATTGGTCTCGGATGTCTCTCGCTGAAACAATCTCTATGTCATTATTTTCGCTTCGCCTAGTGATGTCCCCTTGTCTTTAGGGAGAGGGCCCAATAGTCATGCAGGCTAACTTTCTCAGCATGTAGCAATTGACTGGAATATTGTAGAACCTTCATTTTTTTTGAAATGTAGACTGGTCTCTTATTTATCTATAACTAAGGTTTGGAGGCGCGACTCATCATGCAACTCGCCACATTGGTAGATCTTTTGAGAAGTGTCTAAAATTTTACTTTTTAAAGGTTCGACCAAAACTTAATCATGGAACCCCTAATAGTTGAACCAAAAAAATATCATTTGTTGCTTGTAGAATATGATATTTTTATTTAAATTAAAATTAGTATACAACCTAAGTGGACCAAATACTTATTGATAACCATAAATCTTTGATATCTCTACCTTTTATATTCAACACATATGGACTAATAGTTGAACACAAAAAATCTATTTGTTGTTATAAAAACAACACATAATTATTTAAAATACAACTTATATTGAACTAAAATGGACCAATAGTTGAACACTAAAACTTTTTGAAAATCCTTCACATTAAATGGGAAAATACATGTTATTTATGGTGCTCACCTTTTATATTTGTGATAGGACAAACTTTTAATATAAAATTATCCAATGCTTGTACATTGCTACCCCAATTGTTGTACACATAAGAACAATATTTTTTCACTATGATAACAATACTTGTTTAAATGAGTGTCTTATTTTATTAAATGAGTATTTTATTTTTTAAATGATATACTTATAAAGGGAGAGTTGTGATTTATTCAAACAAAAATACTTATTTCACTTCTTCATGAATGTATTTTTTTTTTCATATAACATTTAGAGGTTCTCATGTGTTCAAGTATGGGTCCATTTTTATCAACATTTGGTTTTTTCTTTATTTACATTTGGACTGTTTATTTACAATATATAGTATAAATATGTGGTAAGACTGGGTATTATCATCACGATTGAGTGCGCGACTATTGGACCCTACACACCATCGCCTTCTAATAAATTTTTTTTTATTTGTAAAGGACAAGTCTTTATTGGTCGTAGATCACCGCCGGTGATTCACGACTCTCGCCATCCCGCTGGCGACCACCATAATCGCCTTTCTTGATCGCGATATCACTACGAGTACCACATGTCTCATCCGGTGAAGCCAAATGAATGATAAATACTTTGATGCGTTTTTAATACATTATGTCGTGGGTTACTAAAGTAGTTATAAGATTCACGTGTTTTAAATCAACGGAGATGTTATAATCTTGATATAAAGGTGCTCAATGGTTAATAACAAGGCTGGCGACTATGTTGAAAGAATAGGATTGCCGATGGTTGAGAGCCATGGTTGCTCGCCATCGCATGGTCAAAATTTGGGAGGTCTTTATTGATTGCAATATCATGGGTGGGCGCCACGTGGATCTCCTTGGAAACGAGTAGTATGGTTGGGCAATGGCTACCTAGCCTACAAAAAGGCATGGGCATCTGCATGGCTTATGCCTACCGCACTTTCGTTAAGGAGAGAGATAGAGGGAGTGAGTGAGTGATCCATTTACATATTATTCTTTTATTATTCCTCAATTAAATATTTTGTTACCCATTTACCGTTAGCAGAAATGACCCAAGAATTTAATAGAATGGACGATCAAATCATCCAGCAAATGTATCATCCATCATCAAAGCTAACTTGTGCGCTGCACGAATGGCTCAAACATATTTGATGCATATTTAAATTTTAGTTTTTGATCCTTCAGTTAGATCAAATCATCGAACGATAGTCTTCAAAAAAAGCTGACACAATCACCAACGTGGCAATAAGGGGCCCACCATACCATATATTGCTAAGGAATTCCACGTGGTGGTCGCCCGTGATATCGCAATCAGTAAAGATCTTGCAACTTTGGATCACGTGATGGCGGGAAACCGTAGATCTTGAACATTCATGATCTTGTTACTTCAACAGAGTCGCCAGCCTTATTATTAACCGTCGAGCATCTTTTTCATCAAGATTATAACATATCCGCTGATTTAAAACATGTGCACCTCAAGAACACTTTAGTAACCCACCTTTTAATGTATTAAGGCCAGATTAATTTACCACAGTATTTCCTTCATTCCTTTGGCTTCATCAAATGAGACACGTAGCGCCTGCTCGTGATATTGCGACCAATAAAAACCTTGCAACTTTCGATCACGCGATGGCAGGAAACTATTAAGATCTGATGACAATTGATCGATGGTCAACCAAACTTATCACCTTTGGCCTCACCAGATAGGACACGTGGCACCCGCCTATGATATCGCGATCAACGAAAGCGGTGTGGTGGGGTCATCGTGGGATGGCGGGGAGCGGCTAAGATCAAATGATAGTTGATCAACGGTCGTACGAACTTCATCCTTCTGCAAAACAAAAAAATTATTAAAAGGCCAAGGGGACATCACTAGGCGGATGGTAAAAAATGACATAAGTTGTTTATAAATGATAAAACACGGGGCCAACCAAGATTTAGGAAAATAAAACCCTGTAGAGGAAATAAAATATTAAAACAAAGGGACTCAGCCTAGACAAAATGATAGGACATAAGTCATTTTAAAACCCCTCAAAAATTAACATCGAAATAGATCCCAACCAAGGCGTAAAATAAACAAAAGGGTTTTATATGAAAATAAAGCTAAAATGACCAACCCAAGGAAAATTTTGACACCATGAAAGACCAGTAACACCAGGCAGGGTAGGAATGGAACATAAGGAAAAAAATAATAAAGTTCCATCAGAGGGGAGAGAGATAGAGGGAGTGAGTGAGTGAGAGAGAGAGACATAAGAGATGGAGAGGGGGTAGGAGGGAGAGTATTGAGAGAGAGAGGGAGGGAGTGGGAGAGAGATAGAGGGTAGAGGATTTAAGGATTGAAGGGTTAAGGGTAGAGGGATAAGGGTAGAGTGGAGAGACTTAGGAGTGAGAGAGAGAGAGAGGGAGGGAGCACCGAGAGATAGAGGGTAGAGGGCTCTGTGGTTTAAGGTTTATGAGGGTTAAGGGTAGAGGGAGAGATAGAGAGAGTGAGTGAGAGAGAAAGACCGAGAGAGGGAGAGGGGTAGGAGGAGAGACTTGAGAGAGAGGGTGGCAGGTGTGAGGCTCTGGCTGGCCTAGGGTTTAAGGGTTAAGGGTTTAGGGTTATGGGCAGAGGGAGAGAGATAGAGGATTCAAAGTGAGAGAGAGGGGAGGGAGGGAGAGAGATAGAGAGCACGAGGGTTAAGGGTAGAGGGTAGAGGGTTTAAGGGTTAAGGGTTTATAATTAGGGTAAAATGAGAGACAGGATGGAGGAGGGAAGGAGAGACCTAAGAGAGGGAGAGGGGTAGGATATTGAAGATACCTTGAGAGAGAGAGAGAGGGAGGACCTGAGAGAGATATAGAGGGAGGGAGGGCTAATGGCAGAGGTAGATGGCAGATGGTTTGCTGGGTTTAGGGTTAAGGGTGGAGGGGAGAGAGATAGAGGGAGTGAGTGAGTGAGAGAAAGACCTGAGAGAGGGAGAAGGGGTATTTTGTATATATTAATAAATAATATATATATGCTAGTAGCATTTACAGCACAACATGAAAAACAAGATTAGAATTACTTTTAGTTATAGAGTTAAGGTTAGGGTTAGATATATATTTAGTTAGGGTTGGGGTTAAAAATAGTGTCAGTGTTAGTTTTACGATTAAGTTTAGGGTTAGAGTTAGAGTGAGAATTATTGTTGAGATTGAATCATAACCCTAATCTAACCTTAACCTTAAACCTAATTGAACCCCAACCCTATTTGTAATTGAACTTTAACTCTAACCCCAACCCTAACCCTATCATTGAACCCAAGCTTTATCCTAGAACCCCAACTCTAATTAAATGGTAAACCTAACCTAACCTTAACTTAACCCTAATTCTAATACCAACCCTAAATCTATCTATAATTATAATCCTAACCCTTCTCATTCTAACCCTAATTATAATCTTAATTATAATTCTAGCCCTAACCATAATTCTAATGCTATTCATAATCCTTAGTTTAACACTAACCATAGTTCTCATGACAACCTTAACTCTAATTATAACCCTAATCAAACCTCAACCTTAACCTTAACCCTAACCTTGAGCTTAATTAAACCCTAACCTTAACCTTAAGCCCGAGCTTAATTAAATCAAGATCCTAGCTCTAACCCCAAACTCATAAATGTGAGATAATTATAATTTACCAAAACCTTAACCATAATTGAATCATAACCCTAATTGAAATATAATCCTACCTTTAATTGAACCCTAACCCTAATTGAATCGTAATTTTAACCCTAAGCCTAGTTGAACCCTATTTTTAACTCTAAGACAAATTAAACACTATTTCTCACCCTAACCCTAAGCCCATCTAAATCCTAGCCCTAATTAAACCCTAACCCCAATTGAATCATATTTAAACCCTAACCCTTAATGAGCACTAACCCTAATTAAACCCTAACACAACTGAACCATAATTCTAACCCTAATTTAATACTAACACTAACCGTAATCCTAATAACATATTATTAGGGTTATATTTATTAATGTCTTAATATTAGTTTATAAATTCAACATTAATTATAAATATTTTAAATAAATTAAGTATTTCAATCTAAAATTTTAATATTTGACATTACAAATAAAATTAAACTAAATTCTAGTTTTTAAAATCCATAAAATATTTATTATCTATTTAGTTTTACTAATTATCTAATACAATTAAATTAAATTAAATTAAATATTCATTTCAAATTAATTAAACAATTATTAATTAGAATTTTATAATAAATTAAGAAATAAGATCTATATAAAATCAAATTTTCTATTTTTTTCTTTGTGTCCAAATCATTTCATTTTATAAAATTATACTAAATTCTAGATATCATAATTAAATACAAAACTTTATTCTATTCTAATCCTAACCCTAGTTAAACCTTAACCCTATTTGGACTCTAACCCTTACCCTAATTGAACACTAAATCTAATTGTAATTGACCACTAAGCATAATTGAATTCTACCCCTAATCCTAACCTTAACTGTAACTAAACCCTAAACCTAACTCTAATCAAACCCTAACCCAAACCTACTTGATTCATAATCCTAACCCTAACCCAAACCCTAATTGAACTTTAGAACTAACCTTAATTAAGTATTAACCCTAATTGAACATTTATTGAATAGTAGTCCTAATTGTACCATAACCCTAACTTTGAACTACAGTTGAACTCTAACCCTAACCCTAACACTAATTCTTATCCTAATTGAAGCTTAACCCCAACCCTAAGCTTAACCTTGACCCTATTTGAACTCTTATTGAATTCATAACATTAATTAAACCCCAACTTCATCCTCAATCCTAACCCAAATTGAACATTAATTGAACCCTAAACCTAACCCTAAGTGAACACTAATCCTAATTGAACTCTAACTTTTTAGTTGAAAATATTAAAGTACCTTAGATTTTCCCATTCATCATCATTTATCATTCAATTCCTAATAGAACTCCAAAAAATTATACTTTTATAATGTTTTAATACACATCTAATATTAAGGGTTTAGAGTTTAAGGGTTAAGGCTTTAAGGGTTTAGAGTTTAAGGGTTAAGGGTTTAAGGTTTAGGGTTAAGGGTAGAGGGGAGAGAGATAGAGAGAGTGAGTGAGAAAGAGAGACTTGAGAGAGGGAGAGGGGGTGAGGAGGAGGAGACTCAGAGAGAGAGAGAGAGGGCAGGAGGGTAGAGGGCAGGAGGGTAGAGGGTGGAGGGTAGAGGGTAGAGGGTAGAAGGCAGAGGGTTAAGGGTAGAGGGGAGGGAGATAAGAGTGAGTGAGAGAGAGAGGCAGAAGGGGTAGGAGGGTGAGACTTGAGAGAGAGAGGGAAGAGGGAGGGAGTGGGAGAGAGATATGGGGTAGAGGGTTTAAGGGTTTAGAGTTTAAGGGTTAAGGGTTTAAGGTTTATGGTTAAGGGTTTAGGGTTTAGGGTTTAAGGGTAGAGAGGAGACACATAGAGGGAGTGAGTGAGAGATAGATACATACCTAAGAGAGGGAGAGGGGGTATGAGGGAGAGACTTGAGAGAGAGAGAGAGAGGGTAGAGGGCAGAGGGTTTCATGGGTTTGAGTTTAAGGGCCAAGGGTTTAGGGTTTAGGGTTATGGGTAGAGGGGGGAGAGATAGAGGGATTCAATCAAAGACAAAACCCCAACCTTAGGATTTTCCCAATACCATAAAAGACTAGTAACATAAGACAGACATGAAAGGAACATAAGACAAGATAGGAAAGGACATATTCAAAAGATGCAACATACTATGTTGATATGTCCTTCAATCTTCTTAAGAAGATCCATGATTTGTTTATAAAGGAAGTGACTTCATAGATGCATCAAGTTCAATTATGCATCTTTTAAACAATGAGGAAGCATTTCAAGTTGTTGTCAAGCCCCTCTCACCATAACCCTATTGGATAGTCACACATCACATAGGAAGGTGAGTTGTTAGGTCACCCACATATGTGACAGGTGGTTGTCCAATAAAGATAAAATGAGGAGACTATGTGTATTTATTACACATAACAAAAGAAGAGCAATGGTTGAATCAAGGTCATGATACAAGTACAAGGACAACACCTTTGCAAGAGCTACAAGAGGCAAAGGGGATTGATATTATTCATTCATGGGTGTACTGGTGAAAGTGAATGCAATAGGTAAAGGTCATTATCATTGATAAGGACAACCAACAATGCATGCTACAATGGTCTCATGAAGGAAAACAACAAAAACAAAATCTAAAGTTGCACAAGGCTCTATTCAAGGCCTTCACAATCAAACATTAGGCAACAAGTTGCCGGATAACATTCAATGCATGATGTTTTAAGGAAAGGCATAAAAGGAAAAGACATTCAAGAAACATCAACTCTAGTTGACACAGATAATATGCCTATTGAAAACATGTCATTACAAGAGGTTTATAACAGCAATGGAACCCTCATATCATGTGATCGAGATACAATTGCTATGCTCATAACCTTTCATGTAGGGTTTTTGGTCATTATGATTGATCCAACATGGATCATGATTGCATATAAGAAACAAAAAGTTACAAATGACAATTAAGTAGTTATGATTCAGGAGAGGTCTCATTTTGGAAGCCAAGGCCATAGTATAAGTGTATATGAACAACAACTATGAGGTTATGCTAAAAGACAGCCATGCAGGTTCATGCAGGACATCAAGCATTACAATGGTATAAGTGCATATGAACAACAATCAACAATCAGCAACAAGTAGTGAAGGAAGCAAAGCACAATTGTATTTTTACCTTTTCATACCATTGATCATCCATTCCAGCAATAGGCTATAATAGTGAAGGCATATACTTGCACAGGGGTGTTTTAATGAAGATATTCAACATAAAAACCATCATAAATCATGGTGCTTCAAGGGAACAGAGCGTAGTCATGAATAAGAGCAATACCATTAAAGGCTACAGGTTTGTCTTCATGTTATCTATGAATTTGAAAAAATAAATCTACACTGGGTGACAACATGACTATAGCCATGAAATGGATTGTAGTGAGATAAATAATATAAATGGTTGTTGCCACTATCTCATTTTCTCTTTGGATAGTCATTACTAAGTCCTAACAAGTAAATAGCAAAGGGATAGATGTCAATAATATACCTTCATTTGACAAGTCCTAGACTCTTGGTGATCTCATTGACCCAATAAGGCATTGCTTAGAAATCATTTCATGTCTTTTTGACAAAATCAAAAGGAGGATTGATGTATCCAATTTTAAGAAGAGAGAAATTTCCAAGGGAGGGGTAGTACCATCATCTTAGATACCACTACTGCAAGATGATAAATGACAATCCTTGTGTTTGTATGCATGGAGGTCCTAAAGCATACTGTGGGTAAGGTGCATTCATGGCATCTTTTGGTGAAAGGTTTCCCAAGCATGAGCAAAGATTCAGTGTTCCATTAGGCTATGTTGGAACAATTATACACTAATCCCTCCCCTAGGGTGTTTCCTTGCATCAATTAAATCAATCCCTTCTTCCTATCATTTGTTGACAAGGGCAATTAATTAAAATGCTTAAATGGGATTATAGGCGGATATGTTATGTATAAGGATTTGATAAGTAGTATTGGGTTAGAATACATATTGATGAGATTGCAATGCAATATTATTAGGGATCGTATATGTTGTGTTAAATCTATCATAAACCCTTGAATACTTATGAATTTGACTCCCACAATGGATATATGGCACTGATCTAAGTTGTATGATTCAGTATTTGTTTGTCTTTACCAAGAGCTTGCTAAAAATTGCAAATCAATGACCTATTTTATCTTGGGATTGTGTTGTAGTTATCTCATGCTCCAAATAGTTGATATTATTGATAAACATCCAATTCTATTCGGTATTATCCTATTATGTTGAGCTATTAAATGAGATTATTTGTTATTGTTAATGTTGTTTATGATATTGGTGTAGAGGTTGTAAACACATTAAGTGATCACCCTCCCGGGTCTTGCAAAGCCCGAAGTGTAGGAGGATTTTTTAAAGTCCTCGTCAATTGGTCCAGGTCCTTTGAGCTGCCCTTGATTGGGATTGTCAATTTCATAGGTACATTAGAAGATCAACCTGGTTACATTGTAAAACAAAACCAACACTTCCCTCTACCCTTAACCCAAAACCCTAAACCCTAAACCCTTAAACCTTAAACCCTTAAACCATCTACCCTCTACTCTTAACCCTCCTCCCTCTATCTCTCTTCCACTCCCTCCCTCTCTCTCTCTCTCAGGCCTCTCCATCCTACCCCTCTCCCTCTCTTAGGTCTCTCTCAACCCTTAACCCTCCCTTCCTTTTATCTCTCTCTCTCTCTCTCAAGTCTCTCCCTCCTAGCACCACTCTCCTCTCTCAGGTCTCTCTCTCACTCCTCACACTCACTCTATCTCAAGTCTCCTCCCTACTCCCCTTCTCCTCTCTAGGTCTTTCTCGACTCACTCACTCCTCTCTATCTCTCTCCCCTCCACCCTTAACCCTAAACCCTTAAACCATCTACCCTCTACCTTCTTAACCCTCCCTCCCTCTGTCTTCTCTCCTACTCCCTCCCTCTCTCTCTCTCTCTCTCAAGTATCTTCAATATCCTACCCCTCTCCCTCTCTTAGGTCTCTCTCTCACTCCTCACTCCCTTTATCTATCTCCCTATACCCTTTAACCCTGCCCTTCCTTTTATCTCTCTCTCTCTCAAGTCTCTCCCTCCTAGCACCACTCCCTCTCTCAGGTCTCTCTCTCACTCACTCACTCACTCACTCACTCACTCTATCTCAAGTCTCACCTTCCTACCCCTTCTCCCTCTCTTAGTTATTTCTCTCACTCACTCACTCCCTCTATCTCTCTCCCCTCCACCCTTAACCTTAAATCCTTAAACCATCTAACCTCTACCCTTAACCCTCCCTCCCTCTATCTCTCTCTCACTCCCTCCCTCTCTCTCTCTCAAGTATCTTCAATATCCTACCCCCTCCTATCCTCTGTTAGGTCTCTCTCTCACTCACTCACTCCCTATATCTCTCCCCTTAACCCTAAACCCTTAACCCTTAAACCCTCTACCCTCTACCCTTAACCCTCTCATGTGCTCTCTATCTCTCCCCTCCCTCCCTCTCTCTCTCTCACTCAGATCCCTCTATCTCTCCCCTCTACCCATAAGCCTAAACCCTTAACCCTTAAACCCCAAACCCTTAAAACATCCCACCCTCTACCCTCTATCCTCTCTCTCTCTCTCTCAAGTCTCTCCCTCCTCGCCTCTCTCTCCTCTCGGGTCTCTCTCTCTCACTCACTCTCTCTATCTCTTTTCCCTCTACCCTTAAACCCTCTACCCTCTATCTCCCTCTCCTAGTACTCCTCCCTCCCTCTCTCTCTCTCTCACTCCTAAGTCTCTCCACTCTACCCTTAGCCCTATACCCTTAACCCTTAAATCCTTAAATCCTCTACCCTTTATCTCTCTCCCACTCCCTCTGTCTCTCTCTCTCAAGAATCTCCCTCCTACCCCCTCTCCCTCTCTTAGGTCTCTCTCTCTCACTCACTCCCTCTATCTCTCTCCCCTTTGATGGAACTTTATATTTTTGCTCCTTATGTTCCATTCCTACCCTGCCTAGTGTTACTGGTATTTCATGGTGTTAGAATTTTCCTTGGGTTGGTGGTTTTAGCTTTATTTTCATATAAAACCCTTGTGTTTATCGTACGCCCTGGTTGGGATCTATTTCGATGTTACTTTTTGAGGGGTTTTAAAATGACTTATGTCCTATCATTCTGTCTAGGCTGAGTCCCTTTGTTTTAATATTTTATTTCCTTTGTAGGGTTTTATTTTCCTAAGGGTTGGCTCCTTGTTTCATCATTTGAAAAAAAAAACTAATGTCGTTGTTTACCATCTGCCTAGTGATGTCCCCTTGTCCTTTTAATAAATGTTTTGTTTTGTAGAAGGATGATGTTCGTGCGACCGTTGATCAATTATCATTTGATCTTTGTCGCTCCCCGCCATCCGGTGATGACCCCACTACACCGCTTTGGTTGATCGCAATATCACGGGCAGGCACCATGTGTCCTATCTGGTGAGGCCGAAGGTGATAAGTTTGGTTGACCATCAATCAATTGTCATCAGATCTTAACGGTTGTGTGCCATCATGTGATCAAAATTTGCAAGGTTTTTACTGATCGCGATATCATGAGCGGATGCCACATGTCTCATCTAATGAATCCGAAGCAAGGAAGGAAATATTGTGGTAAATTAATCTGGCCTTAATACATTAAAAGGCGGGTTACTAAAGTGTTCTTGTGGTGCACATGTTTTAAATCAGCGGATATGTTATAATCTTGATGAAAAAGTTTCTTGACGGTTAATAATAAGGTCAGCGACTGTGTTGAAGGAACAAGATCACGAATGATCAATATCTACAATTGCCCGCCATTGCATGATCCAAAGTTGCAGGATCTTTACTGATTGCGATATCGTGGGCAACCACCATGTGGACTTCCTTGGCAACGTATGGTATGGTGGGCCCCTTATTGCCACGTTGGTGATTATGTCAGCTTGTTTTGAAGACGGTCATTCGATGATTTGATCTAACTGAAGGATCAATGGCTAAAATTTAAATCTGCATCAAATATGGTTGGAGTTATTCGTGCAGCGCACGAGTGAGCTTTAATGGAAGATGAGACATTTGTTGGCATGACTTGATTGAGATAAAATCAATTATCCTATTTTATTTGTATCACAAAGCATTCAAGTATTTTGCTGAGCAGTTTCAGAGCTGAAAGCAAAGTTGTGAATCTCTACAGCTAGAATTTGAAACTTCTGCAAACAAAGCTGTGAGTTAATTTATGTGCTTCCCAGTCATTTTGCACTTGAATTTGGGAAAAGATTTGTTGTGCTTGTCATTGAGCTCGTTGATAAATGTGTTAGGGCTATAGTTTAATTATAGTTGTGAGAAATTGCAATGTTTTGTTTTTTAATTTCCTATCTTTGGTTAGTCCTAGCTATTCAAAGTGTGAAATTGTAAAAATACCCTAGTTTGTCCAAGATGGCACTGCCAAAGCAACATTCTGGCCAAGTTGACTATTTAAGAAGAAACCTGTACGATGATTTCTTGGATCAATTTCCCTGGTCAATGAATGATAGGAAGAAGGAATTGGTTCTAATGCGAGGGAAAATCTTGGGGGAAGGGTTAGTATATAATTGCTCTAACATTGTCGATTTTAGGGTTCCTCTCATAGGCTTGGAAATGTTCAAATTATGGTATGGAAAGAGGAATTTTCCTCACCCCTTTTCAAATGGCTAGATGTATGATTTGGGAAAGTTGGTGGTCCCAAACATGTTCCCTGACATAGACTTACTTAGGGAAGTGGCTGCAAGATATGACCCTATCACACGGGTAATTAGGGATAATGATGGAAAGGTTCTGTTGAGCGTTAATAGAGAAGAGGTCCAACAGATTTTTGAATTGAGTGAACCGAGTGAAGACTTGGTCCTATCAATCTTGAGGAAATGAAGCAGAAATATGCAAAGTTAAAGTCTCTTTTTAGAGCTAAGTTTCTTCCACCTCATCTGGCTAGGGTAGGAGGTTCACGATTTCATATCAGCCCTAGTGACCAGGAACCTTTCAGATTAAACTGTTTTGCAAATCATTTCTTGGCCACTTTCTATTCATTGTGTTAGATTTTGGGTTTCAGTCCTGGTGCAGTGATACCTATTGCATACATGTTCATGGGGGTGCAAATACAACACCCTAACTTCTCTATGACATATGACTTTACTTCTTTCTTGACTGAGAGGATACATGAAGGGTTGTCAAAGTTGCAGAAAAATGATACCGGCACTCAATTCTTCTGGTATTCTATGTTGATGCATATGTTCTTGTTCAAGAATGCGGATTTTTTCTTTGAAAAGATGGAATTAAGGCAATCGGTTGATGGAGAAAGATTTCCAGTACAATTATGGGCTGCAGATTTATCTTGCAATAAGGAAAGCACCAGTTATGTGCAATTTGATAATTTATTTGCTTCTAGATTGAGGGCTATACTGATGATGAATGTACCCAGGATCCCTGAGGAATTGCATGATTTCCTCAGGCCAAAAGGGAGGAAGCCAGAATTGAAAGTTTTCCATAACTGGGGTGACATTATCCCATACCCAGTCAACACTGTTTTGAGAGTATACGGTTTTCAAGGAACCCCCCATATACTGCCATACAATGTGCCACCAAGAGTGGGGTTTGCAAAAGCTATGTGGCAAATAGGTTGTATTCATGAGGACAACCTCACAGGGAGGGGTAAGGGAACATTTTTCCCTGATTATATAGTGGTGCCTCATTTTTCCTTTTCAAAAGGAGGTTGGGTGCATTTTGAGAAATTCTTTGATGATTACCATTTGAGGTGTGGTCCAAAGCGGAAACATGATCCTAAGGGTTTCTTTGCCATTTTTAGACAAAGAATAAAGGCTAGAAAATTTGTGCATGAGTTCAACTTTCTTGAGGATTTGATCATAAATGAATTTGATTTAAATAGGTAGGAGTTGAACAAGGAGAAATGGACAGCTTATGATAAGCTATTAGATATTGTGCATAAGATGGATTTGAAGTATAATCCATACCATAAGAAGATTGAATTTCTAATGGAGAACTTCAAGGAAATAATGGGAACATTGAGGACCAAAAAGATAAATTTAGAACTAAGTCTAGGTGTACAGGAACAAGGTGTCAGGCCAATTGAAACAAGGCCAGCATACCAGCCTACTGAAAGGTGACCTATTTACAAGAGGAAAAAGGATGATAACAGTGATGAAGAGGAAGTGGACAGAAAAGGAAAGAAAATAATAAAGTTTCCTTCACAACAAGGTCCAAAATTCAAAGTGTCTGGGGCAATTAAAATCATTGATTTAGAATCATCACCAGAAGATAGTCCCTCATCACCACCATCTGAGCCAAGCCCTAAAATAAAAAGAATTGATCAACCACAAGAGGATCTGATGGATGAAATTATTGTTACTGATCAGGACATGCAGGTTGGTATGGCTTCCCCTCCTAGGCCAGCTGAATTGGTTCTATCTAATTTAGATATGAAAGGAAAAAGTGTACAAGATGCAAGAATGTAAGCATGTAAGGAGTTTCTAGATGACAATACATTTGTAAAAACTCCTTTATTCTTGCAATTGGTATGGAGGATGAAATTTGAATAATATCAAGAGAAATGTAAGAAGAGAAGAGAACTAAGGCCTGACAGGTCAGACCAGGATAATGATGAGGAGGTAAAAGCTGAATTAATGGAGGAATTTAAGATCACTCCTGAAGAGGGAAGAACACTAGAGAGTCAGGCTGGTGTGTTGATTTTTTCTGAATGGGACATTGCAGATGCTATAGAATTTAATGCTATTTTAAATTCCAAGCATCCTTTGCAAGATTCTAAAGAAGAATTCAAGGCAACATTGCAAGATTCTTCCTTTAGTGAAGAATATGAACTTTGGTAATTTGGGAATTGGACCTCAAGGAAGAAAGCCAAATGTTATGGATGTTAATCCAAATTTTAGAGGAGGATTAATAATAAAGAGAGCTTCAAAGACCTCAACCACTGAGGCCACTAATTTGACTGTGAATGTGGCCAAACTGGCCCAAAAGACTACTGAAAGGGAGGAGGCTGAAAAGAAGAGCCTAATGGAGAAGTGTAATCTTTTGATTGAGGAATACAACAAGATGAAACAAAGGAATGTTGAGTTGCAAACTAAGTTGGAAAGTTTTATGTATAAACAGATTGGGGAGACATCAAATGCTCCAAGGACCAGTACATTACCTTCCACAACAGGGTCAGTGCCTCCTGCTTCTCCAATTGTTTCCACACCAGGGTCTTCCTGTCAGAATATTTCTCTCAACCCTCCTTTAGAACAAATTGATGAAGAAACAGAGTGCTCTGTTGATCCTACAAAGAATTAGCTCTTGCAAAGAATTGATGAATTACAGACATCATTGAAGGTAAGTGAGGAGGGATCTCTTTCAAAGAAAAAGGAGATTGTTACTACTATCTTGAGAAATTTAAATGAAAATGTTGATAGTAAATTGCTACCTATACATTCTTTATATTCTTTGTTGTTAGATACAATAAAGAATATTGATAGGGATCAGGAAGTAGTGATACCATTTTTTGAAAATTGGATCCCTAGGGCCAGTGATCTGGATGTCATGTATAAGGCTTCAAGGTTTGATACAAATAATAGGCCCCAATCATTAAAGCCTACTCAAGTGTTGGTTAGATCATTGCAAGGTTTTCAGACCCTACCAGATGATTTGAGTAGGAAGATCAGGGAATTGGTGAAGAATTTTAATGATTGGGGTAACACATTGTTACGAGATATAATTAATGAGCAGGGGAAAATCAGGTCACTCCAGTAGTGGCAGGATTAAGCAAGTGAAGTCATTAATGATCAAATTAAATTAATTTGTGATGACTCAGATTATGACTTGTTGGTGAGCTGTATGGATAAAATCATTAGTACCTGCTCATTTTTGGAAGCTTTTGAAAGAGATGCAAATCAGGTAGCGGTAAAATACACACCTTATAATGCCAAGGTGAATAAGGTGATTAATTTTGACTGGCCGACTGATGAAGAATAATAGAAATGGGTAACTAAATATTTGACTGAGGAAGAGTAAAAGGAATGGACTACTAACAGGTGGTAAATCTGATGTTGCGGTTACAACAGTTTCTAGTTTTGCTTTGATGGAATTCTCGGCGCGGGTTTCTTGTGGTTTTTTGTTGTTGCATCAACTTTTCTCAACTGACATGATGAACAAGAATATTCTCCAAGGTGATGGTTGTTGTAACAATTTTTGGAATATCACCAGGTGTGCCAATTGGCTGGTGACATGTGTACTTTCTGTCCCAATGCTTGTTTGCTCCTTCATTTTCTATAAGAAGGATTTCAAGGCTAGAAGTACGGGTTAGCAAGTTAGATAACTTTTGGTCAAGTCTAGGTGAAGTTGCAGAGCAAATTGTAAAGTATGATGGTTTTAGAGAGAAATACAATTTAGGTTATGAGTTATTCTGTAATCGGTTTTGAATTCATGGGGATTTAATGTTGTATAATAGTACTAGCATTTGATTTGAAATGATAAATTCAAACTCATATCTCTCCATTGTACATGCATATCTAAATTTTGAATAAGATGACTAAGGGTTGTTTCATTCATCTCACTATTATGGTGTGTATATTCCTTATTTTAGCTTAAATTTAAGGAATTAATTAAAATGCTTGAATGGGATTATAGGTGGATATGTTTTGTATAAGTATTTGATAAGTAGTATTGGGTGAGAATGCATACTGATGAAATTGTAATGCAATATTATCAGGGATCTTATAGGTTATGTATTAAATCTGTCATAAACCTTTAGATGCTTATGAATTTGACTCTTGGAATGGATATATGGCACTGATCTAAGTTTTACTTATTTGTGTAGTTCAATAATTGTTTGTCTTTGCCAAGAGCTTGCTACAAATTGCAAATTAATGACTATATTTGACTATGGATTGTGTTGTAGTTATCTCATGCTCCACATAGTTGATATTATCGGTGAACAACCAATTTTATTCGATATTATCCTATTGTGTTGAGCTATTTAGTGGGATTATCTATTATGTGTTAATGTTGTTTATGATATTGGTGCAGAGGTTGTAAACACATTAAGGGATCACCCTCCCGGGTCTTGCAGAGCCCAAAGTGTAGGAGGATTTTTAAATTCCTCATCAGTTGTCCAAGTCCTTTGAGCTGCCCTTGATTGGAAGTGGCAATCCCATAGGTAGATTAGAAGATCAACCTAGTTATAGTGTAAAAAAAAAACAAACACCCTCTACCTTTAACCCTAAACCCTAAACCATTAACCCTTAAACTTTAAACCCTTAAACCCTCTACCCTCTATCTCTCTCCCACTCCCTTCCTCCCTCCCTCTCTCTCTCAAGTCTCACCCTCCTACCCCATCTCCCTCATCAAGTCCCTCTTCTCTCACTAACTCTTATCTCCCTCCCCTACCTTAACCCTCTACCCTCTATCTCTCTCCCACTCCCTCTGTCTCTCTCTCACTGAATCCCTCTATCTCTCTCCCCCTCTACCTATTGGTTATTTTTATTGTAACCAAGTTTGTCTTCTAATTTACCTATGGAATTTCCAATTCCAATCAAGGGTAGCTCGAAGGACCTAGACCAACTGACGAGGATTTTAAAGACCTCCTACACTTTGGGCTCTGCAAGACCTGGGAGGGTGATCCCTTAATGCGTTTATAACCTCTGCACCAGTATCATAAACAACATTAACAACAATAGATAATCTCATTTAATAACTCAACATAATAACATACTACTGAATAAAATTAGTTTTTATCAGTAATATCAACTATTTGGAGCATGAGATAACTACAACACATTTCACAGTGTAAAATAGTCATTGATTTTCAATTTCTAGCAAGCACTAGGTAAAGACAAACAAAATATTGAACCATACAAATTAGTACAAATTACATCAGTGCCATATATCCATTGAGGGAGTCAAATTCATAAACATCTAAGGGTTTATGACAGATTTAACACATAACATATAAGATCCTTGAGAACATTGCTTTACAATTTCATCAACATGTATTCTAACCCAATACTACTTATCAAATCCTTATACAGAACATATCCACCTACAATCCCATTCAAGCATTTTAATTAATTCCTTGAGTTAAAGCCAAAAAAAAAACCATACACACCACAAGAGTGAGATGAATGAGACAGCCCTCCCTCTCTAAGGTCTCTCTCTCTCACTCACTCCTCTATCTCTCTCCCCTTTACCTTTAACCCTAAACCCTTGTAAAAGCTCTCTACCCACTATGCTTAACCTTCTACCCTCTATCTCTCTCCCACTCCCTCCCTCCCTCCCTCTCTCTCTCAAGTATCACCCCTCCTACCCCCTCCTCTCAAGTCTCTCTCTCTCACTCACTCTTATCTCCCTCCCCTCTACCCTTAACCCTCTACCCTCTATCTCTCTCCCACTCCCTCCATCTCTCTCTCACTGAATCCCTCTATCTCTCTCCCCTCTACCTATTGGTTGTTTTTACTATAACCAGGTTGGTCTTCTAATTTACCTATCGAATTGCCAATTCTAATCAAGGGTAGCTTGAAGGACCTGGACCAACTGGAAAGGATTTTAAAGACCTCCTACACTTTGGGCTCTACAAGAACCGAGAATGTGATCCCTTTATGCGTTTACAACCTCTACACCATTATCATAAACAACATTAACAACAACAGATAATCTCATTTAATAGCTCAACATAATAGCATTATACTAAATAGAATTGGTTGTTCATCAGTAATGTCAACTATTTAGAGCATGAGATAACTACAACACATTCCACAGTGTAAACTAGTCATTGATTTGCAATTTATAGCAAGCGCTAGGTAAAGACAAACAAAATACTGAACCATACAAATTAGTAAAACTTACATCAGTGCCATATATCCATTGAGGGAGTCAAATTCATAAACATCTAAGGGTTTATGACAGATTTAACACATAACATATAAGATCCTTGAGAACATTGCTTTACAATTTCATCAACATGTATTCTAACCCAATAGTACTTATCAAATCCTTATACAGAACATATCCACCAACAATCCCCATTTAAGACGTTTTGAATTCTTTGTGATACCAAAAGCAAAAGAATAGTTGCTTTATTTCGATCAAACCATGGTAGTAGATGTCATGGCCAGCATTAAAGCTTACTCGCGCACTACACGAACGACTCTAATCGCATTTGATGCAGATTCAAATATTAGCCATCAATCCTTCACCTTGGTGAGATCATCGGATGACTACCTTCAAAGAAAATTGACATAGTCTCCATTGTGGCAATAAGGGGCCCACCATACTGCTCGTTGCCAAGGAGATCCACGTGGTGCCCGTTGGTGATATCACAATCAATAAAGACCTCACAATTTTTGATCAAATGATGGTGGGCAACCGTGGATATCAACCATCGGAAATCCTATTCGTTCAACACAGTCACCAGCCTTGTAATTAACCATCAAGCACCTTTCTACGAATATTATAACATCTTCGTTGATTTAAAACACGTGCATCTTATAACTGCTTTAGTAACTCATAGAATAATGTATTAAAGATGCATTAAAGTATTTATCATTCCTTCGGCTTCACCAGATGATACACGTGGCGCTCGCTCATGATATCACAATCAACAAAGATAGTGTGGTGGGGTCATCGAGGGATGGCGTGGAACGGCTGAGATCACACGATGATTGATCTACGACCATGCGAACTTGTCCCTTTGCAAAATAAAAACATTAATTAGGGGAGAGGGCCCAGTAGTCGTGCAGGGTCCAATAGTCGTACACTCAATTGTGATGATAATACCCAGTCTTACCACATATTTATACTATATATTGTAAATAAACAATCCAAATGTAAATAAAGAAAAAACCAAATGTTGATAAAAAATGGACCCATACTTGAACACATGAGAACCTCTAAATGTTATATGAAAAAAACATAAATACATTCATGAAGAAGTGAAATAAGTATTTTTTTGTTTCAAATAAAATATCACAACTTTCCACTATAAGTATATCATTTAAAAAATAAAATGCTCATTTAATAAAATAAGACACTCATTTAAACAAGTATTGCTATCATAGTGAAAAAATATTGTTCTTATGTGTACAACAATTGGGGTAGCAATGTACAAGCATTGGATAATTTTATATTAATAGTTTGTCCTATCACAAATATAAAAGGTGAGCACAATAAATAACATGTATTTTCCCATTAAATGTGAAGGATTTTCAAAAGTTTTAGTGTTCAACTAT
>VDFB02000013.1:279261690-279417365 GCA_007258455.2 Sequoia sempervirens
TTAAAGGCCTTTACACGTCAACCACTGAAGAACCACCTCTACAACTAACTTTTTAATCTCGTATGATCACATGAAACATAAAACACACTAATTTCAAGGTTGTTAACATCAGTATTGAATTTTTTTAATTTTTTGACCTTTCAAACATTAAAAAGTAAATCATTGAATTAATTATGTAACCACATAAGTCAAATATAATTCTATCAAGAAATTAATATTGTTGATGGGTGTTTTGTACACTTCTCAACACAGGTAATGTGTATGTGCACTACCTCTCTTGAAAGGAAATCTCCAACTACAAGCTGCTGAAAATCTCCCCAAGGTCTCTTAGGTGTCAGGTCATGACTTGCATGGAATTCCTTAGTTGATTTTTGATGTGATTTTGCTGGTAATCATAGGGCAGACTTACGTAGTTGGATGCAAGGTGGATCTCAAAATCTGAAGTTTCTAAGATGGGAATTAAAGTGTACTTTGTTGTAGGTTCAAACAACAATCTGAAACTTTAATGTTTTCTTCAAGTTTGGCTTTACAATGTGCAATGAACCTTAGCACAGGTTGTTTCTTAAAAAAAAGGAAAAGAGCAGGGAAGAGGAAAGGTTGCTCGATCTACAACTAACTGTGAACAGTGATCATGGAGGTTTTGCTATGGACAACTCCCTTCAAATAGGATTCCACTTAACCAAGAAATCTACAGTATCATAAGATTTGTGATACCTTCAAAGGTCTGCAAATATTTTACCATTATTCCACCATTTCAATGCATGAATAAAGATAAAGATTCAAAGAGAAACTCAAATTTAAGCCCAGTCTAACTTTGCAAGGCCATTTACCAGCAGCAAACAGAAAAAAGTATGGGATGGAAGGCATCAACATAGCAAAAATTTCTATAATCACATAACAACATGAATAAAATCTATCAAAGCATGGATACAACTAACTAAAACAACAATGTGAATCTAACTAAAGTATCTAACAATGGAGATTGAACCATGAAACATGTGGAGAAATTGGAAAATACACCAAGTCAATATATATTCATTATAAATTTCAGCAATATTCCTTTACAACAACTCAACTCCCTTTGAAATGAGAGGAGACACCCTATTTATAGTGCCCAAAAAGCTAAATGAATGGTCAAGATTGATTTTCATTATGTGGCCAGGATTCATTACAAAATAGGGTTTCACCTACCCCCAATTATATTACAATTTAAAATTACATTCTTGTCCCTTTCCCTATTTCATCCCTTAGTGACAGCACTGTAGCATGCTACCTCTTGCTGACTGCTCTTTGTTGTAGCTATTCTTTCAGGAGCTCTTCATTGATAATAGGGCTGCCCTCCTACTTCTTCAAAGCTGCATATTCCATGAATTTTAGAATGATTGGCTGGAGCTTGTCCACCTCAATAATCTCATACCGTAGCATCTGGTAACTCCATTATTTTGCATTATCCTCAAGCTTCTTCTAGTCTTCATCATACTTTACGTCTTGATCTCTAAACAACTCTGACTAGTCGAAGGCACGGGCAGCGAAACTCATGAATTCCATTATTATTTTATTGGACATCCCGTCCTCCATCTTCTTCTAAAAATAAGGCTTTATCTTCTCTGGATCCATCTGCATTGCAGGCATGTCACACTCCGTCATCAAATTCAGATATCAGGCGCGTTCTGCCCTAATTTCCTTGACCCATTTGATGTCCGGATCCACCTTACTCATTATCTATTCCAACCTTTCCTTTCTATTATTGAAATCTCACCTCCAGACGTCCATCAGCCAGTGGTCATTTCCTTTGAATGCGAGCTCCTTTTCCCATGTGGCCTTTGGTAACCAGAGGATGGCCTCAATCTTTGGGCAGGTGGAGTCATATGTTGCAAGGAATTCGGTACAAAGCTTCTTCATGCTCTCCAAAGATTGTTGTAGATCCAAAAACTTATTGGCTATTTGAACAACCCAACTAATACCCATGTTCCTAACGTACAGGACCTGTCGGAACCAACTCTTTGTAGTCTTGTCCAAGTTCTTTCTTTTCTCCAATTTTTCAATTTTCTCTTTGGACAGCAGTTGGGGTGGAGCCACGGATGTGGTAGGCATGTCATCCAATGATGACCATTATTGGATGTAATCCGTCAAGGCGGCCACCTGTGCTTTAAGTTCATCCTTCGAGACCTTGTCCTGCTTTATCAGGTGCACCACTATAGCCACTGACTCCTCAAGATGTCCTACCTTCTGCTATCTAGTAGCAGTCACCAAGTTGATGGTGGAAATGTTATAGCTTACACCTCCTTGGCCTACCAAAAGTATTGCTATCTACGCAGTTCGGGACCCGGAAGAATCCATTGTTATATTGGATCTAACTTTAGGCTTTTTTTCTTTTCTGGTTGAGATTTACGCTTGGGCTAGGATAGCCTCTAACCTTTCTCTTGGATCCTTAGGAGCAGGAGTATTCTTCTCAAGTTACTTCTCCAGCCACTCAGGCATGGAAGACTATTCTTTTGATGGCTCTTGATCACCTTCACCCTCCCCTATTTGGCCCTCCGTTTGTGCACCTTTCATCTTGGTGTTGTCCCCCTCTTCCTCATCAGAATCTTGGTGTTTTTCCCCTACAGGGATTTCTACATTTTTTGTTGTCATGTCGCCCTCCTATTCCCCCCTTGGAGGTGACCTTTTTGTCTCTTCTTCATCATGTTTCAGCTATCGGGCCATCTCTTCTTCAAGATCATCATCGAAGGTTTGTATGATGATCTTACCGTTGCATCCTCCTCTTCATCCCCACTCTCAGAAGAGCCTGTTCCCTCCTCTTCGTAGGCCACCCTATCAATTGTCTGGTGCTCATACTCTGGGTGTTCATGGTAATCGTCGGCCTACTCTTCAATTGGTTTGGAGGCTTCTTGTTCCCGCCTCTCTCACTCCTCATAAATTAACATTGTGGCCTCCATCGCTGGTGGTCCTAATGGAGGTTGCAAAGGCTTAGGAGTAGCAAGGACCTGGGTTAAGATAGCCTGAAGGGTGAGGTCCATAAGGATTTGGGAGAGCTCGGAAGGGATATTTTGCATGTGCTTTGAGAAAGCCTCCAGCAACACAAGAGTGGGCATTGGTGTTGTTACTGTGGTGAATGGGAGTGATGTATTATTTGACATGGCAGCAGACGAAGGAGGGGTAGTTATGGCAGAGGAGGAGTCAATCACTATTACGGGCCTGACCGGAGGTGAAGGGGTAAGATGGACTAAGATGTCTACTGTCGGTGGGGATGTAGCGACCATGGTCAGGGAGACAGATGATGGGGCAGTCGAGATAGGAAGAGCCAGAAGAGGTTCTAGTTGATCTATCCTTCCTTACTCACCTTCTTGGATTACAGGATGCTCCATGGTTCCCCCTATTCACTTGGGATTCTTGGAAGGTGAGCCTCCCGAATCATTCCTTGTGTATACCTTGGGATCCAGAGACTGCTCTGTTTCCGTTCCTTTCCTCTTCTTTGATCTGGTTATTGGAGGAGATTTGGATGTCTCGCCCGTTGAAACTGTAGTGGCAACATCTTTGGTGGCACTATGCTCACTTTTGAGTCCTTCATATGTTAGGACCACTCCTCATTGCTTTAGTTGGGCCACTTTCCCTTTAACCCATTCTTTAGTGCGGGCGACAATGGGTTTAGTCACAATGTCAAGGTCATCGACCTCCTATTCATCCCAGTGAATTATAGGCAGCGACAAATTAGAGACTATGTTATATTGGGAATCCATGATGGTACCTTCATCATCCTCAACTTGATCCGTTATAGGGAACAGTTGCACCCTTCTTATGAAGTATGCAGTCATCCTCATGTACTGCCTAGCACGTACCTCTTTGTCGTCCTGGCAATTTTCCCAGCAATCCTCAACATGATGTAAATGGGCATACTCTGGTCCCAACACTTTTCTCACGTGCCCATACGGGTCCATCCACGGGCGAGTAGTGTGTAGTTGGAAGTGGTATTCTTCCAGTTCCTTTTCTAAGTTCCCAGCACATTGGGAGGTTTGCAGTTTGTACATGCCTTGCCCGAAGGTAAATGGATAAGAGATCCCTGCCAAATGCTTGTTGTTGAGGATGGTGTGCACATGCTACAGCTACTAAGAAAGTTCCAATAGTAAAATCCGGTCATTGGGGTATCGGGGCAGCTTGTTCAGCCTCTCAGTGAAACCTTGGGCACGAATGTAGGTGAACTTGGGGAATTGTAGGAACAGGAAAGCGTACTGCTTTAGGAATTCCCGTGCGCTATGAGAGATTCTCCTCTCAAAATCCCCTCCATGTAATCAGATGGTGTGACCAATAAAGGCATCGTTCACCCTATAGTATTCCTTCTTAAAGTTCCAGAATTGGAGCTGGGGATGTCTGTCATAGACTTTTAGTCTTTGCCCTGGCTCCTCATCGGGTGCTACAAACAATCCACCATACTATCTTTGTTCTGCTAGTGAATAGACCAAATAGGAGGTCATGTAGAATTTGGAGCTTTTCTTTACGTTCATAAACTGCTCATGGAAGCAGTCGCTTATCATACCTCCCCAATAAAATGAGGCTTTTGTGGTGACATTCTCATTCCCACGAAGAATCTTTTCAACAAAGTATACCATCCATTCTTGAAACAATACTGCAATGGGAAGGTCCATCACCCTGCTCAACATGGTGACCAGGTTATGGTAGTCTTCGTGGAAATCGCTGCAAAAGAGTTCTTGGGGAACCTTCACAGTGTTTCCCCTTTTCTCCTTGATCCAATGGTGATTTATCAATCTCTTGCAGCCAATTGGGTTGTCGTCCCATGCCGTTTTTCATTCCTCTATGGTGGGCGTTTCCATTTCTTCAAAGGTAGGAATGTGGAAGGTCTTTGTAATTCCTTCGACCGACATGTCAGCTAGAATATTGCCATCTTTGTCAACGATGGTCCTTGTCTCAGGTTGGTAGGCCTACTGAGAGGCCATGACTAGCTCAGGGGCAATAAGGGATGGGGGGAAGCCTGCAGCCTTTGAGATTCCACTCTGCCTGATTAATCTGGCATTGTCAGTCCTTGGGTGAATCCTGACCCTTTGCGTAAACTCATCAATATCGACTTGGCTGATATTGGTGTTTGAGACTTATTTCTAGTCCGTGGTAATTTTTGATTGTAGGGGTTCACCCTGGAACTTGAAATTCATCTGGTCTTTATCCTCCTTCTGTTGGAAATACGTGTCTCAAACATTATAGGTTGAAACCTCCATTAGGGTCAAGTCAGTGTGACATTCTATTTGTCTGGCCGACTAGCAGGTTTGTTTTATTCATTTCTGAATAGGTCGTTGTGACCTTGCCATTGTCTTGCTAAAAGGTTACAATGTGGAGTCTATCATTGTAGCATGATGTATTTGGTATGACCTTATAGCGCCCAGGAGACCTCTGGCCGAAAGGCCATTCAATCGTGTATCGGGAAGACTCTTGGCGACTATGATCTTCGGTGAAGCTAAAGGTTCTCGCTAAGATGTCTTAGCAAAGTGTTAATCTCTCACCGACAGCGTATGTATTGAAGTCTTTGGTATAACTCAAAGCTATCAGAGAAAGCTCTTAGCGATGTCGAACGTCTTACCGATAGCCGATGGCTATCACGGTAGCTCTTGGCGACAGTTGGTCATCAGTGAAACATATGGATCTTGGTATGGTGTCTCAGCAAAAGCTAATTGTCTAACCGACAGGTGTATATCTTTGGTGTACATCTTAGCGATAGATGAAGCTTTCGAGATAAGTCATAGAGATCGGTAATAAGTCTTAGCGAGAGCTACATGTCTTGCCGACACTATTTTATGTTGAACATTTTGGGATAACATATGAAGATCAATATGAACTCTTGGCGATAGGTGTGAGTCTTTCCAACTTCTACTTGGTGCTCGATAGGTATGGGGACTTTGGTATAACCTTTGATGTCTAGCTATGACCTCCTGGCGAAAGTGATAAGTCAGGGCGACTACGTGATGACTTCGGTGTATCTCTTGGAGCTCGATATAACATCCTGGCAACTACAGAGGCTCTTGGTGACATCGATATGTAGTATATGTGGCATCGGCGAGACACTGTTATTGTCTCACCGAGATGCCAGTGCATTACGAATTCTATTGACCGTCTGACTGTCATACATGGAATCTCGTGGACGAATAGAGGAAGCTGAAAGTTAGTCGTTAGTAGTTGGTTCATTGCGACAGTTCTGTGAGAAAGCTCAATAGTCAGGGAACACCATGGATATAGTTGGAAGTTGCAGATGCTTGGGGGTTTGATTGTAGTTTGATCAACAGTGAAGTGTGAAGAGTTCAAACCGTATCAGTGAAGGATTTAAAATCTGTAAATGCTGTAACTTGGAATTTTTTATTTCAAAGAAATGTACATGATGAATGCTGCTGTATAATGACACCAGAAAGATAAGTCTGGAAATTGTATGTAATTTCCATTACTATAATACAAAGTGATTTCTCTTGGTGTGGTGGGTTTTTCTCCCGTAAGGGTTTTCCCACGTATATCTGGTGTTCATGTGCGTTTGTCTAATACTCTGTTTCTGTAATCTGTTTCATAGTGCATCTTAACTTGACTGTAATTGAAAATTTAAAAGTACTTCTGCATTCTTTCCTAAGGTATTGACGTTAGGTGAATTGTTTTCCGCATCTAGTTTTCCTTTCAAGTGGTATCAGAGCCTGGCCAGTTGTGTTATCCTTGGGGGTACATTGGGTTTTTTGTGTCAATATTGTTTAGTGAGAGTTTTGTAGAGATTGTTATTTCTATTTACAGATTAAGATGTCTAGCTCATCTGGAAAGATTGAAATAGAGAAATTCAATGGCAGTAACTTTGAATTGTGGAAACTGAAGATGGAGGATCTCTTAGTAGATCGAGATATTTGGCTTGCTATGTCTGGAACTAAACCTACATGCATGAAGCAAGAAGATTGGGACCTTGCAAATAGAAAAGCTAAGGGGCTAATAAGGCTCTATTTGGCAGACTCAGTTCTTCTCAATGTGCATGAAGAGAAGACTGCCTTTCTCTTGTGGAAAATACTGGCATCCATTTATTAGGGGAAATCCTTGGTGAATAAGTGGTTCCTAAGAAAGAAGCTTTACTCTTTAAGAATGCAGGAAGGAGGGTCTGTAGCTGATCATTTGAATGCTTTTAACATGTTGCTCGCACAATTAACATCTGTTGGTGTAAATATTGAAGAAGAGGATCATTGTATGCTTCTGTTATGTTCTTTTCTAGACTCTTGGGATCATCTGGTGATGGCTATTGGGAGTACAACATCTAGTTTCAAGATGGAAGATGTTGTTGGTTCTTTGCTGTCAGAAGAGATGAGAAGGAAGTCTTCTGAGATGGCGAATGAGGCTCTTGCTGTCAAAGGAAGGTCAAAGGAGAAAGGCAAGAAGAAGGACAAGAAGTCCAAATCGAAATTAAAGGGGAGATCAAAGTCTCCTAGCAAGAATTCCAAGGTGAAGTGCTGGAACTGTGGGCAACCTGGTCATGTTCGAAAGGATTGTAAAGAGGAGAAAAAGAAGAAGGGATCTTCCGATAATGGTTCTTCCCATAGTGATGGTGATGCCTTCATTGCAACCTTGGCTACTTAGGCATCAGATGATGTCTGGCTGATTGATTCTGGAGCATCATTCCACATGACATCTCACAGAGAATGGCTCACAAAGTATGAAGAATACAATGGTGGAAAGGTGTACTTGGTGAGTGATTCAACCTTGGAAATTGTTGGCCATGGAAGAGTCAGAATCCAATTCCCTGATGACAGAATAAAGGGGATCAATGATGTGATGCACATACCAGGTTTGGCTTGAAATCTTCTTTCTATTAGTAAGCTTAATGATATCGGAGTACAAGTCTTGTTCTCAAGAAGTGGCTGCAAGATGACTAGAGGTTCAATGGTGTTGGCTAGAGGTGCTCGAATTGGTACCTTGTACAAGCTTGATGCACAAGTTGTTCAATGTAACAGTGTCTCTTCAAAGTCACTAAAAGCTGCTCATGGAGGTAAAGAGGAAAATATCCCTAATTATGTAAACTCTACGAAAGTAAAACTTCCTGTAGAGAAGACTATGCTTTGGCATCATAGGTTAGGCCACATAGGAGAAAAAGGTTTAAAAACCTTGAAGAGAAAAAAACTTGTTGAGGGGCTTGAAGATTGTAATTTTCAATTTGAATTTTGTGAACACTGTATATATATGGAAAGCAGCACCGTGTTTCATTTTATGACAGTCCTCATAAATCTTCTGGTTTGTTAGATTATATCCATTCAGATGTGTTTGGTCTAGTGAATGTTCCTTCATTGTCTAAATCAAAATACTATGTGTCGTTCATTGATGATTATTCAAGGAGAGCATTTGTTTATTTTTTAAAAGGTAAATAAAAAGTGTTCAGTCGATTTAAGGAGTTTAAAAGTCTTGTTGAAAATCAGACTGGTAGAAAAATAAAATGCTTAAGGACTGATAATGGCAGTGAATTCTCTTCTGATGAATTTGAAAGATATTGTAAAGACCATGGAATCAAAGACATAAGACTACACCTTATACTCCACAGCAGAATGGAGTTGCAGAAAGGTTCAATAGGACATAGATGGAGAGAGCACGAAGTATGCTTAGTAGTGCTGGTTTGGAGGAGAAGTTCTGGGTTGAAGCTACTGCTACTACATGTTACTTAGTTAATCGGTCTCCATAATCTGATCTTGTTGATAAGACACCTATGGAAGCGTGGTCTGGTAAGAAGCCCTCTCTTAGACATATTAGAGTCTTTGGCTATGAAGCATATGCTTATGTGCCTGATGTAAAAAGATCTAAGCTGGAGAACAAGGCTGTCAAATGTATATTCATTGGCTATAGTGCTAACATTAAAGGATACAAGCTTTGGAATCCTGTTACAGAGAAAGTTGTATACAACAGAAGTGTAATCTTTCATGAGCTGAAACCTTCCACCTTGGATCTGCAGTCAGAGACAAAGTCAGAAAATAGTAAGGATGTAGCATTAATTCCTCCTACACCAGAGAAAGAGGAATTGAAAATTCAAAACATACCTGAAACTGAGGAGAACTCAAGCACTTCTAAAAGTTATGAAGAAGAAGAACCTCAGCCTCAGCCAATGAGGAGGTCAACCCAAGAAAGGAAATAACCAGATAGGTATGGGTTCTCATTAATTGATTCTACTTGTGCCTATGCCTTGATTTCTAGCACTGATGAGCCTAGGACTGTAAAGGAGGCAATTAAAATGTCTGATTCAGATTGTTGGTTGGAAGCCATGGATGAGGAAATGGTGTCACTAGATAAAAATGAAACCTGGAGTCTGGTTCCCTTGCCTAAAGGCATAAAACCTATGGGCTGCAAATGGGTATTTCAGAAAAAGATTGGTCTGGATGGTAGTGTAGAAAAATACAAGGAAAGACTGGTTGCAAAGGTTTATTCCCAGGTAGAGGGAATTGACTATGGGGAAATCTTTTCTCCTGTAGCAAAGCTGATGTCCATTAGATTTCTATTGTCACTTGCAGCTACGTATGACTTAGAGGTTGAACAGATGGATGTGAAGACAACATTTCTTCATGGAGATCTTGAAGAAGAAATCTATATGTCCCAGCCTGAGCACTTTGTTGAAAAAGGTAAAGAAAAATTGGTATGCAAATTAAAGAAGTCTCTATATGGGATAAAGCAGTCACCTAGAATGTGGTACCAGAAATTTGATACTTGTGTATTATCTTTGGGATTTGTGAGATCAAAATCTGATCATTGTGTATATTATAAAGCTGAAAGTGATCAAGTACTTGTTATTGCTCTTTATGTTGACGATATGTTGTTCATAGGAAATAGCAAGCTAATGATTTCTGATCTTAAGTCTCAGTTGTCTGCTAAGTTCAAAATGAAAGATCTTGGTGCAGCAAGGTATATTCTGGGGATGGAGATAACCAGGGACAGGAAGAATAGAAAGCTTTGGCTTAGTCAGAGTAAGTATGTCAGGATTGTTCTTGAGATTTTGTATGAATGATTGCAAACAGCTAGTGGTCCCAGTCATGCATGGAATGAAGCTATCTGTTGAGGACTATCCAAAATCTCCTACTGAGATGGAGGACATGATCAGTGTACCCTATGCAAGTGCAGTAGGCAGTCTTATGTATGCAATGGTCTGTACAAGGCCAGATATTTCCCAAGCAGTGGGAGTACTTAGTCAATTTATGGCTAATCCAGGAAGAACGCATTGGGATGCTGTGAAGAGAGTGTTTAGGTATTTGAAGGGAACTTCAGATTTTCCTTTATTTTACCATGGGAATTTGATTGAATCACAGAGGACTCTCAGCATTCGTGTTTATGTAGATTTTGATTGGGCAGGGGACATTGATAGCAGGAGATCCACCAGTGGATACATATTCATGATGAATGGTGGTGCAGTGAGTTGGATGAGCAAGCGGCAGCCTGTAGTCGCTTTGTCCACTATATTGGCTGAATACATGGCAACTACTCATGCTTGTAAAGAAGTTGTATGGTTGAAACGTTTGTGTTCTAATATTGGTTTTGATGTAGGGGAAATAACAATCTTATGTGACAGTCAGAGTGCCATTTGTCTGGCAAAGAACCCAACTTTCCATGCCAGAATGAAACATATTGATGTACAGTATCACTTTGTACGAGATATGGTTGAAGATGGAAAGGTTAGTTTGGAAAAGGTTGATACTCTGGAGAATGTTGCAGATGCATTGACAAAGCCAGTGAGCACAGACAAGTTCAGGTGGTGTGCCAGTTCAATGGGCCTTAGTGCCTATGATTTTCAGTAAGTATTATTTATGCTCTAGAGGTGCCTGTATGATCTTCGTCAAGTGGGAGATTGTTGAAAATATGTGTCTCAAACATTACAGGCTGAAAACTCCATTAGGGTCAAGTCGGTGTGACATTCTATTTGTCTGGCCAACTAGCAGGTTTGTTTTATTCATTTCTGAATAGGTCGCTGTGGCCTTGCCATTGTCTTGCCGAAAGGTTACACTGTGGAGTCTATCACTGTAGCATGATGTATTCGGTATGACCTTATAGTGCTTGGGAGACCTCTGGCCAAAAGGCCATTCAATCATGTATCAGGAAGACTCTTGGTGACTATGATCTTCAGTGAAGCTAAAGGTTCTCGCTAAGATGTCTCAGCGAAGTGCTAATCTCTCACCGACAGCATTAGTATTGAAGTCTTCGGTATAACTCAAAGCTATCAGAGAAACCTCTTAGCGATGGTGAACATCTTGCTGATAGCCGATGGCTATCGGGGTAGCTCTTGGCGACAGTTGGTCATCGGTGAAACATATGGATCTCGGTATGGTGTCTCGGCGAAAGCTGATTATCTGGCCGACAGGTGTATGTCTTCGGTGTAACTCTTAGCGACAGATGAAGCTTTCGGGATAAGTCATAGAGCCCGGTAATAAGTCTTAGCAAGAGCTACATGTCTTGCCAACACTGTTTTATGTTGAACACTTCAGGATAACATATGAAGATATATGAACTCTTCACGATAGGTGTGAGTCTTGTCGACTTCTACTTGGTGCTCGGTAGGTATGGGGACTTTGATATAACCTTTGATGTCTCGCTATGACCTCCTGGCGAAAGCAATAAGTCAGGGCGACTACGTGATGACTTCGGTGTGTCTCTTGGAGCTCAATATAACATCTTGGCGACTATAGAGGCTCTTGGCAACATCGATATCTAGTATATGTGGCATCGGCGAGACACTGTTAGTGTCTCACCGAGATGCCAACACATTACAAATTCTGTTGACCATCTGACTGTCATACGTGGAATCTCGTGGATGAATAGAGGAAGCCGAAAGTGAACTGTTAGCAACTGGTTCATTGCTACAGTTCTGTGAGAAAGCTCAATAGTCAGGGAACACCATGGATATAGTTGGAAGCTGCAGACGCTTGGGGGTTTGATTGTAGTTCGATCAACAGTGAAGTGTGAAGAGTTCAAACCGTATCAGTGAAGGATTTAAAATCTGTAAATGCTGTAACTTGGAATTTTTTATTTCAAAGAAATGTACATGATGAATGCTGTTGTATAATGACACCAGAAAGATAAGTCTAGAAATTGTATGTAATTTCCATTACTATAATACAAAGTGATTTCTCTTGGTGTGGTGGGTTTTTCTCCCGTAAGGGTTTTCCTACATATATCTAGTGTTCATGTGTGTTTGTCTAATACTCTATTTCTGTAATCTGTTTCATAGTGCATCTTAACTTGACTGTAATTGAAAATTTGAAAGTACTTCTACATTCTTTCCTAAGGTATTGACATTAGGAGAATTGTTTTCCACATCTAGTTTTCCTTTCAAGTGGTATCAGAGCCTAGCTAGTTGTGTTATCCTTGGGGGTACATTGGGTTTTTTGTGTCAATACTGTTTAGTGAGAGTTTTGTAGAGATTGTTATTTCTATTTACAGATTAAGATGTCTAGTTCATATGGAAAGATTGAAATAGAGAAATTCAATGGTAGTAACTTTGAATTATGGAAAGTGAAGATGGAGGATCTCTTAGTAGATCGAGATATTTGGCTTGCTGTGTCTAGAACTAAACCTACAGGTATGAAGCAAGAAGATTGGGACCTTGCAGATAGAAAAGCTAAGGTGCTGATAAGGCTCTGTTTGGTAGACTCGGGTCTTCTCAATGTGCATGAAGAGAATTATGCCTCTCTCTTGTGGAAAAGATTGGCATCCATTTATCAGGGGAAATCCTTGGTGAATAAGTTGTTCCTGAGAAAGAAGCTTTACTCTTTGAGAATGCAGGAAGGAGGGTCTGTAGCTGATCATTTAAATGCTTTTAACATGTTGCTCACACAATTAACATCTGTTGGTGTAAATATTGAAGAAGAGGATCATTGTATGCTTCTGTTATGTTCTTTTCCAGAGTCTTGGTGGGTACTACGTAGGATAACCAAGAAGACATCACATAGAAAATCAAGATATACCCCTATGTTTACCCATCAAAGCATGCCATGATATGATGGATTGTGGCAACCCTAACAATAGGTATAATAGGAAGCTCAAATCATAATAAAAAATTCCAAAAACATCAAAATATCACAAGAAATTTCAAATGTCCTTTTCCACAGGATCAAAAGGGTGGATGGGATTGATACGGTCTGATTAGGAAGGATGCATCCTATTAAGACCAAAGATGGGGACTAAAATAAGTGATCAACATGACATAGGATACTCAAAAATAATTGAACCTCGTGACACTAGTGGATCTCGATTGTTAAGAACTAGCTAGATAGCGACATACTTGACGACACGATATGAGACGTAACACCGACACAAGACCAACACACCCTAAAGACCAAAGGGCTCCTGGGTTGATCAAAGATTAGCCTTGCCTACATGAAAGCACAAATCCCTTGTAGTTCAATAAAAAACCATGGATAAAAGCAGAAAGAGGATGATGGGGACAATGATGGAGGACAAAGACCAAATGGACTAAAGCCCCGAGGGTGGATCAAATGATCAACCTTGCCTATGTGAAAGCATAGGTGCAACATAGTTTGACCAAAAACCAAGATAGACAATGGATAAGGGATGATGAGATGACCATGATAAGTGGATAAAATTATGGAACCAACACGATGAGACAAAATAGACCTAGTGGATAAGATAGGATGATGGTGATTGCACGAAGCTCAGGGATGGGATAGTTATCTCAATCATCAAAAGATGAATTGGGATGATGATATAATGGATGGATGAGTGATGAAAAGTGATATGAGATTGGAAATATGTGTGAAAGAGATGGGAGTGATGATGATGAGATAGATGGAATTGGGTTGCATGAGGGGAGGAGCCTATAGTTAGATACCAATGACAAGGGAATATGAGATGGGATGAGGATACAAATGAATGGATAGGGAGATCAGGATGGGGGATGGAAGGGATGCTATGAGAGATGGATAGGAAGATAAGTATGGGGAGATGAAAAGGATGAGATGATGGATGGATGATGTCTCTAAGGACTATGTTACAAAGCCAAAATATGCCCCACTCGATATATGTCATGTATGATGAGGCAAGAGGGATGGAAGATAGAAGGATGGGAAAATAAGGGAGTGAGATGGATATAGATAGGATGCATGGATAAGGAAGGGATATTGATGGTAGCATCATGGGTAGACAAGGAAGGTAGATGGATGTGGATAAGGAATAGGATAGTGTATAGGTGAGGGGAATGTATGCCAAGAGGTATCTAAAGCATGTATATATTCTTTTCCCTATCTATATCAAGGTCACAAGGAGGATGGAGGGATGGAGGATATGGGTGAAGGGGTTGCATAGCATGAAGTTTCCCACTAGTGTGGAAAGAGACAGATGGGGATATGACTAGAAGGGATTGGGATAAATGGGATATGATAGGTGGGATGGAAGAGATGGATGAAGGGGATGCATAGCATGAAGCTTCCCCCAAGTGTGGAAAGAGATGGGTGGGGATTTACACATGACACATGTTTGCTAGGTTTTCATCATGGTACTTATCCAAGGTGCTTGTTTGCCAAGTTTTCACTATTGGATGAATTATTTCTCTTTACTTTTTTTTTATTTTTCTCTTTTGTGACTTTTTAGATTTTTGGATAGTATACAGATGGAGATGGATAAGGATAGGGATGTGGATAAATGGATTTAGAAGATATTTTACAAGGAGATGGATGAAGGACTCAAGCATCAAGTTCCATACGAGGTATTAAGAGCCAATGTGTGAAGTGAGTATTGGATGTTGGTACAACCTTATTAGGATAAATGGATTATGCAAGAGGATGGATTAAAGGGATTAGATGAGGGAGATATGTGGGATAATGGATGGGATAATGGAAAGTGTGTGGATGGAATGATGGGGTGGATGTGTGATGGGGGAATGTTTTCAGGACCAACATCGGTGCATATGGTGGGGGATGTGAAAGGATGGGAGGATTAGTGGATGGATGATGTGAGGATAATGGAGGAGATGTGATAGTAAATTTTGAGACATAAGGACCCAAAATAGATTTAGGAGATGGAGGGTGTGTATGATTAGCTTTTGGATTAGCAACTATGGATGTTGTGACAATTTTTTCATGTGAGGGAATTACATCTTTTTTCTTTGGGATCCACATGGTTTTGATTTTTGCTTTGGTGGGCCTTCGTGGCCTATGGGTTTGATTTGGATTTTGGATTTTATCTTTCTTTTCTTCATCGTGTCTTTTAGGGAGGACATGGGGATATTTGGATTCATGTGGATGTTTGGATTTATGCATGTTTATTTTGGAATCCAAACTACTTTTAATAGCAATGGGATGGGTGTGAGGAGATGGATGATGTGGAGGAAACATTAGTGGAGTGATGGAGGTAGGATTTTGGGGATGATATGTGGATGGAGGATGTGTAGGTGCATGCCTTTATTGATCCTGATTAGGGAACATAAAAGTGGGATGCTTATGATGGGTGACATGGATAGGTGATGGATGGATAAAAGGATGAATAGGACGAGATGGAGGAGGTGATTTTGGGATATAAGGGCCCAAAATGGACTTAGTACCTAGAGGATGTGTGATGGTGGATGGAAGGACATAAGGACCTAAAATAGATGGAGTAGATGAAGGATGGGAGATAGTGGATGGAGGGACATAAGGACCCAAAATGGATTTAGAAGATGGAGGAGGAATATTGATGGTTGTTTTGAGGTGATACGATGGAGGGGGGATGGAAAAAAATGGTTTAGTGGAGTGACAAGAAGAGCCTATTATTCTTTTGGAGGAGACTCGTTGAGGACAGATAGAGGTTGTACCAACATTTTTGGACTGTGAGTCTTGAGAGATATATCCAAGACCTTGTGTATGTGGATTTTCTTTGACATGGATGGGCTCTAAAATACCTTGCTCATGCAAACCTAAACCTTTTCCTTGATATTTCATGCTTTTGAGCATTTGATCTATGGTAGGATGCTTGCTATTTTGGTAGAATGATGCGAGTCCATTATTAGGTGGAGGAGGATGGGTGGCGTATATGCTCAGTTCCTCTTCTGCAAGAAAGCCACCATAGATGAAGGTAAGAGTACCAAGGGGATATAAAAGTGGCCTTGTTCTAGATTGGTTAGGTGGTGATGAAGGATCATGGGATGGAGATGATAGGATGGAAACATCTTGATTGGGAGGAGTGAGTGGTAAGGGAGCAAGAGAGGGAATAAGTGATATGATAGGATCTGGATTTGTGGAAACGGGTGATAAGGGCTCATGAGATGGAGCAGTTGGATCTTGAGTTTCAAGGGGATCATGAGATGGAATGGATGGGGGACTATTATCTTGAGCTGGACTATATGGGATGGTAGGATCTTGATGTGGAGAAGGGGATATGTTGGTATGCTTTGGATCAAGCTCTTGGCATGACTCATCCTGTGTGGGTGGCATGATGATGGAGTGTTGAAGGGACTCCTCAAGTGGGGGAGATGGAAGGATGGCAGATTCATGAAGTTCATGGGAATGGAGTTTGATGATACTAGGAGGGGGAGAAGTGTATTGGGTTTTGGCATCTTTGATGGATTGGGTGGATCTAGGAGTAGAAGATGGTGATTGGGTTTGGTTATTTTCAATGGTCAATGGATCTTGGGATAGGAGATGGGGTTTCAATGGATTTAGTGAATTTGATGGCTTCAACGGTTTGATTGGTGCTAGGGGTGGTAACAGTAATGATAGGTGTGGGATGGAGCAAGGTCTCATCACTAGTGACTGTACATGGGGGAGTGGGACAACATGGCTCTATGACTTCAAGATGTGGAGTTCGGGACGTATTCTTTGTCACAAGTGCATGGATGTCATCGAGAATGAGGTTCTCACTTATTGTAGGATTAGAGGGTGTGGTGGCAGTAGATGAAGGATTATGAATGAGTGGAGGAGTAGGATTATGGATTGGTTGATTAGGATTAGATGGAGGATTATGACATGGTGGAGTGGAAGATGGAGTGACATGGGAGGATATGGATGGTGGATTAGGACAAGAGGATGTGGGTGGTGGATTGTAGTAGGAGTATTGGGATAATTGATTAGGATGGGAAGATTGGGATAGGAGGATGTGGATGATGGATTAGGACATGGTGGAGTGGAAGATGGAGTGACATGGGAGGATATGGATGGTGGATTAGGACAAGAGGATGTGGGTGATGGATTGTAACTTAAGGGTATTGGGATATTGGATGAGGATGGCAAGATTGGGATGGTGGATTAGGATAGGAGGATGTGGATGTTGGATAAGAGAAAGATGTAGATGAAGGATATGATGAATATGCAAAGGGGGAAGATAATGGATATCCCTTGTCAAAGGTAGCATAAAGATTGCTATTTGGTGTAGATGAAGGCATGATGGGATAGCTTGGATGAGTGATTTGATTTTGGATGATGCTTGGGGAAAGCTTGCTAGTAATGATAGCATCAAGGGGGTCTATATTGTACTCATCTTGATCAACAAGACTTTTGTTATCGTCAACAACATAATTGGGATTTTCCTTGACTACTATTATTGGTTGCATTGATGAGGGATAAGGATTCATGATGTTAGATGGGATGGATATGGATTGAAAATATGGGAATAGATGACTAGAAGGAAAGAAAAGATGATGAAAAGATAAATAGGATGGATTAGAAGAAGATGAAATAAGGGATCTTAAGATTTGTTTCAATATTCGAAGATGTTGGATGCAAATGGACTAAAGATTGAATTGGGATTTAGGTTAAGCTCAGGTTGGGATTGGATTGAAGGATGTGATGGGATTCGATAAGATTGATTGATGAGATAGGATTGGATGATTGATCAGAGAGGATGATGAAATGAATTCTAAACCCAGTTCAGAGATTTGACTTAGATGACATAAGGTGATGATGATCGGACCGGATTATGAAAAGGATGGTTACAACAATGAATCTACCTTGAGATGGAAGTAGATTGATTGGGTCATAATGATTACTGACTTAGGATGGATAGAAATCCTAAGTAAGTGTGATTGATGATGATCAGGATCAGACACCTAAGTCAATTTGGATAAAAACCCCTAAAATGAAGTCTAGGTGATTGGGATCGATGAACCAGCGGTGGATATGCAATCTAGGGATTTCCTAAGATACAACTATATGATTTGATCGATGAAATAATGACTTTTTGGAGAATGCAGATGGACTAGAGTGACGATTACAAGAAGATGGATGATAGCCTATTTTGAGCAAACTCACCTATGCTTGTAAGAAATTCTCCTATTCTAGGGAGGAATTCACCTAAACTTTAGATGACACAAGAAACAAGTGAATTTGATGAGAAAATTCACCTAAAATTTAGATGGCAAAAGGAATAGGCGAATTTGTGAGGAAAATTTTCCTATCTAGGGGGAAAATTCACCTAAAATTGAGTTGGCACAAGAACAAGTGAATTTGATTGGAAAATTCACCTATCTGGGGAAGAAAATTTACCCAAACTTTAGATGACATGTAAGAAACAGGTGAATTTGATAGGAAAATTTTCCCATCTGACAACAGGTTCACCCAAATAGTTAGCAGGATCACCTAAACTCAGGGAAACATGAAGTTTTGGCTTTTAAGATCACCTAACAGGGTGACAAACTCACCCGTTTCTTGAATGGTATAGACGGGGAATAGATTCGCCTGTTTGACAAATGGATTCACCTAAATCTTGACATAGACAGATGAAAGACTTGAATGGAAGAAAAATCACCCTTATGAGGAGAAAATTCACCAAGGATGTGGCAAATTCGCTTGTCCTAAGAGAACGAGTGAATTTGATGAGCAAATGGATAGATGGACAAATTGACTCAGACTAACAGTAGGTTCACCCCTAAATGGGGAAAATTTTCTTATTCTGTGAAAATGGGTGAATTTGATGGATGACTGACAAGATGACACAGACTAAAAATGGGATCACCCCTGTGGGGAACAAATTCACCCAAGGGGATAGAAATTTTTCCTATTATAAGAGAATGGGAAAATTTGATGGATGAGGACTAACAAACTCACCTATTCCAAGGAATGGTCAAAAATGGGGTTGCCTAAGAAAGTGATCCACAAGAAAATTTTCCTCGACAAAGATGAATTTTCCCAAACGGATGACCTGGATTGGACTGGGATGCGATATTACCCTTTTGCAGGGAAAAATTACCTGTCTATAGTGCAAATTCACCTCTATAAGGGGAAAAATCACCTTTGAAGGCAGGGGTTTTCTATGGAAAAGGACAATAAGCACGAAAAACAACAAACAAAAGGTTGGGCTATCTCAACTGAGAAATAAAATCATTAGTATCACACAATGAAGACACACCAAGTAGCATGAACCTAGAATTAGTGATGAGGGTTTACAAACTTGATGTAGGCCCATCACCTTGAGTAGACAACCCAAGGTTAATACACCATGATACCAGGGTGGTTCTCTGGATCACCCTTTCTCACGAAGGTGGATAGCTAACGTTCCAGTGGCACAAGGTCATCAACAGATGCCATGAGCTCACCTTCACACTCTCACTTGAGGACTATCATAGTCCACCACAAGGATTTCTATCTCACCCAAGGGAGTATGTGGTGAGTAACTTTGGGGTACAATGTGCATCCCCTGCACTACACAAAGCTATGGCTAAAACATAGCCTCTATCTAGGTTGAACAAGGCTATCTCATGAGTCCTCGATATACGCACAGTATGTGGGGCACAACCGTGAAAACCATCCCATCACAAGCGTTAGTCAGAAGCCCCAGTGAGGTATTGAAAACTCAGACCAACTCTTCACGTCTTATCTAGGTATCACCCTAGCTTCGACGCTTTGCCAAACATGATGCGACTAGATTGAGGTACAACTTTAACTCTCCCCCCTTTATATACCTCATCGGTAACACGTGGTTGGGATCATCCCCCGAGTGATGAAATTCCAAGCAGGTCCCGCTAAGGAAAGAAGATACTAGATGTTTTTGGCTGGTCCCCAGGCTCGCCCGTAGCACAAGGGGAGAGCTTAGACACATTAACACCTCCTAGGTAGACTCAACTGCACTAGAGTAAATTGTGATTTCTCATCACCTAGGATCACCAAATGTCACAAGGGGATTGGATACGTCAAAATTCACTCCCAAGCACATCAACCAAGTTAATTGACCCTCTAATTAAAGCTATGTGTGCCTAGCTAGTATGAAAAATAATAGACAGACTAACTAAAGGTCTTGGACTGATCATTCTGTAGAAAATGCGTCAGTAGTTTGCAACCACTAGTCTTGGACAGACAAGAACAAGTTGCACAAATCGTTAGTAAAAATCAGGGACACTTACAAACAGGTGAGTTAGCAGATTAGTACCTGAAAATGGAACCAAAACAATGTTGAAAACTGTAAATTCAAGTCTTGGGTTTACCTCAGATTCACTTCTGTGTGAGGAAAATTCGCCCTTTCTAGGAGAAAATTTGTTTGTTCTTGGTGAGAAAATTTGGTTGTTCTGTGAGGATGAGAAAATTTTCCTCGGAGCAAATTTGGTTGTTAAGTGAGAAAATTTGGTTGTTCTGTGAGGATGGGCGAATTTGCCTCACAACAAATTTGGCTATTTAGTGAGAAAATTTGGTTGTTCTGTGAGGATAGGCGAATTTGCCTCAGAGCAAATTTGGTTGTTCTATGAGGATGGGTGAATTTTCCTCAGAGAAAATTTGGTTGTTCAGTGAGCAAATTGGATGTTTTGTGAGGATGGGAAATTTGGTTGTTTTGTGAGGATGGGCGAATTTTACTCAAAGCAAATTTGGTTATTCAATGAGCAAATTTGGTTGTTCTGTGAGGATAGGCGAATTTTCCTCAGAGAAAATTTGGTTGTTCTATGAGGATGGGTGAATTTTCCTCAAAGAAAATTTGGTTGTTCTATGGGGATGGGTGAATTTTCCTATCCTACAGAGCGAATTTGGATGTTCTATGAGCGAATTTGGCTGTTCTCTAGAGCGAATTTGGCTATTCTCCAAAGCGAATTTGGCTGTTCTCTGGAACAAATTTGGCTATTCTCTAGAGTGAATTTGGCTATTCTCCATAGGAAATTTGGCTATTCTCTAGAGCGAATTTGGCTATTCTCCAGAGTGAATTTAGCTGTTCTCCAGAGCGAATTTGGTTGTTTTGTGAGGATGGGTGAATTTTCTTCTCTACAAATTCGCCTCTAGTTACAAGTTTGTCTATTTTCTAATGCAAATTCACCCCTGCATGTGAAACCTAAAACTGCAAAACTTAAACAATAGCAAATGTAAAATGCTAGAACTGTGACATGGGTCCAACTGGGTGTGCTATAAATGTGTGCAATGTTTTTAATCTACCTAAAATGCAAGAAATCAAGCAAGAGACTTAAAACAAGGAAAACACTCAAGATTGGGCTTAAGATGAAACTCAAACTTAAAAATGAGAATAAACCATTTTTTACCTTGTTTGGGCTTGATGGATTTGTTTTCCCTCATTGATGGCTTGATATGTGTGCTCTATGTTTATTTTGGCAGCATAACGATTTGATTTTCCTTGATTTGGATGCAAGCATGGATGAAAAATGGCTATGGTGGCAAGGATTTGGCTTTGGAGATAGTGTGAGAGCTTGAGTGTGCATGAGATGGTTGAATGCTTGAGAATGGTTAGGGTTGCAAAAATGACTAAGTGTTAGTCATTTAGCAAGGGAGATGGAATGAATGGTGGAGATTGAAAAGGGGGGGGAGATCAGGGGTTGAGATCAAGAGTTGACCAAAGGAATTAAAAATTCCTTTTTAATGTGCATGGAAAGGATAAAAGGAATTTAATATTCCTTGGGAAAGAGAAAAGGAATTTAATATTCCTTGGGATATGGGAGAGGAATTAAAAATTTCTCAAAAGGACCTTGGGAAGACGAAAAGGAATTAAAAATTCCTTGGAGGATGGGGAGAGTTGACAAAAGGGTAGGCTAGGATAGCTAATCAATTATTAGGCTATGTAAGTGAGGGATTAGGCAAATGATTAGATGAGTGATGAGGATTAATGATCCACTTGCATTCTATGGAGGATGTGACATGAGGGGAATTAAATAAATAGATTATTTAATTCTTTAGAGGAAAAAAAGGATGAGGGATGGGAGTAAATAATTAGAGGTAATTATTTACTTTAGGCTAAGATTTAAAGATGATAGGAGAAATAAATTATGATGAAAGGATAAGGGATAATGAATATTAATTAAATAATGGTGTATTATTTAATTAATATAGAGGATATGACATTAGTTGAATTGGGGGTAAATTGACCAAATTAAAGTGATCAATTTTCAGTGTCTACAGTTACCTTCCATATCTTCTAACTCATACACATTTTTTTCCATGCATGCACTGATACAGAGGGGTCCCTTCCATAGTGCTTCAAATTTTGTATGTTGTCCTCATTTCACAGTGTGCTCATTGTACTTTAGCACCAGGCTTCCTTCCATAAAATCTAGGTTAGAGGTCTTTTTATTGAACCATCATTTTACCGTCTATTGGCGACAGATCATGGCTACATAAGTTTTTTCTCTGTCTTCCTCGAGTTTGAGGAGTTCTTCCAACCTTACTTCTATTCCGCTGCTTTCCTCAATCTGTAGGGATTTTAGCAGTTGCAAGGCACAAATATCTATGGAAATAGGTAAAACTACCTCTTTTTCGTATACTAGTTCATAAGGAGAGGCCTTTAGGATTTGTTTGGGTGTAATTTGGTATGCCCACAGAGTAGCTCATAGGTGCTTGTGCCAATCCATTTGTCACTCTGAAATTAGGTTTTTGTTGGTCGAATATGCTAACCCATTTCATTGTGGGTAGTAATTTGATGAAGTTTTAAGGTAAACCCCATTTTTTTTAGCAAAATCTGACATCCCCGAACCTACAAAAGCCTGTGCATTGTCAGATATGATGGTTTTTGGAAAACCAAATCTTGTTACCAACTCTTCAAGGAAGTTGATGATCTCGCATTTTGTAGCATTTTTTAGGGAAATGGCCTCCATCCACCTTGTGAAGTAGTTAGTTTTCGTAATGATCCACTTATGGCCAACACTGGAAATAGGATTTATGATCTCGACGAAATCCAAATCCCATTGAGAAAAAGGTTCCTCAGTTACAATTGGGCTCAAGGGTAAGGTGGAATTCTTCCTTTTACCAAAAAAATATTGGCACTGAGTACACTTTTGCACCAGATGATGCACTTCAGAAAACATCGAGGGCCAATACTACCTAGCTCACATTATCTTTAAGGTAGTAGTCTTGGTAGAAAAATTTCCACCCTCATGATTGCTATGAAATTCATTAAGAAATCTCTCCACCTATGGCTTATCCAAGCATCAGAGTAGGACACCATCATAATTTAATTTAAATAAGATACCTTCAATTAATACATACCTAGTTCCTTGTAGTCAGTAGTATTACCTTTTGTGAGGTGAAAGGTTGGTCGGGTATTGCCCCTCTTGCATATATTGCATTCAATCCATCACCTAGGACTCGTCAGACTCGAACTGGTTTGTGTAGACTTGATTGATCTCCTTCTCAGCTACGAAACATGATTCCTACACAAGATATTCGTAAAGACCTCTTTCTTGAACCAGCTTGGTTGGTCTAATGTTGACATCATACTTTAGGATCTTGGTGATCCAGTTGTCCCTCTTTTCGGGTATCTCTCCTTCAATGATATACTCCCACACACTAGGATGAGTGATGAGAATGGTAATTCTATCGGTCGACACCAAGTGTCAGAACTTCTTCAAAATTTTAACAATGGAAAAATCTTGCTTTTCAACAAAATTATACCTAGCCTCATATCCTTTAAGAGTTGTGAAATGCGATAGGATGCTCTTCTTTATTTCCCTCTTCCTTCTGAGTGAGTACTGAAGCTATGCTATGTTGGCCGTTGTATATAGAGTAGAAAATATTTGGAAAATTTTGAGTTGAAAACACTGGGGCAATAGAGATAGCTACCTTTATCTACTCAAAATTTGCTTTGCCTTCGGGGGTCCATTTGAACATTAGGTTCTTTCTGAGCATCAGTGTGATGGGTCTCACGATGCTTGTAAAATTTGAAATGAACCTGCTGACAAAGTTGATTTTCCCTAGAAAATACAACAACCCTTTCTGATTTACTAGTAGGGGTAACTCCATTATAGATCTCACCCTTTCGGGATATATTGCTATTCCGTCCTTCGATACTACAAAATCAATTAGTTTTCCTTGGGGCACTCTGAAAACACATTTTATGGGATTCAAGAAAATATCGAACTGTTGAAATTTTTGGAAAACCTTTTCCAAATGATCAAAGTGATCATTTTGTGACTTTGAAAAGACTATTAGGTCATCCAGATATATTAAAATAATCTGATTAATTAATCCTCTGAAAGCAATATCCATTGCTTGCTGAAAAGTTGAACTGACATTTGAAAGTTTGAATGACATTTTTGAATATTCAAACGTTGTTTTATGTTGATCACCTTTCTTTACATATACTTGGTTATAACGTGAGAAACCATCGAGCAATGAAAACATCTCTAATCTGGCTACAGTCTATAGGATCTACTCCATTAATGGCAAAGGATAGTGGTCTTTTAGCGAGGCTTTATTCAAATCTCTGAAATCAACACAGAGCCTAATATATTTCCATTCTTTTTCTGAACTAGTACCATATTTGGCACCCAAGTGGAATGCTTAATCGGATATATGATCCTTGATTTGATCAATTTGGTGAGCTCTTGCGCCATCAACGCTTCAACCTTTGAATTGATTGACATTTTTTTTCAGATAGGCTTTGATCCTTCGAACAAGTCAATAGTATGTTGAATTATGCCCAGATCATACCCTCTAAGATCTTCATAGGTCCAGGCTACAACCTCGTCATATCTAGAAATAGATCCTTTAGTCTTTCCTTATCCTTCCGTGGAACGTCCCTTCCAACTTTTAACTTTCTACCGCTTCTGACATCAAGCTCTTCATAATCCCTTACATTTGTAGTGAACCTCTATTTTCTATTTCTTGTGTCCTCACAGTCAAAATTTTTCAAGGGAGATTAAACCTCAAGAAATCTTATTTCCTTTTAACTAGATAACCTGCTCTTTGGGAGATTTTTCTCCTAGCTGTGAATAGTCAGAAGCTCTTCTTGAATTTTGCAGAAAGGAAACGATCTAAATATCATCCTCAAATACTTTCCAACTTTGATCATTGTCAGGAATTGCTGGTCGGATGATGATTTGTACTGCATTCACTTTCTTACTCTCTTTGTTTAGCATCTTGATGATGGATCATGGAGTATGATTTGAAACGTTGATGCAAAAAAGATTACACACAATTACAAACTAGGAATACGAGAACTAAATGATCATGGACTATGGAAACCTTATGATATTAATTATGCTTTGTTGTTGGATCAGGAACTAGTTCAAATTGCAAACCAATTGAAGCCATCTGATCTGTGACACTGTTTTGAGATCAATAAATGACTTGTATATTAAAAGCTTCAAAACTCTCAATCAAATCCAATATCCGATGTCTGTACAACTTCATTCTTATATTCTTCGCAACCGCTTTTCCATGGACCTAGCTCACAACTAACTTTAACTCCTTGAATGCTTGCATTCTCCTTACACCCATTCATTCTGTAAGGATCAAACCATGAACCAAAGCTTCATATTTTGCATCATTTTTTTAGCACGAGAACTGAAAAATTAAAATCCTTAAGGGTCTTCGATCCTATCGAGGACACTAGTCAGACACCTACTCTACAAACGTCTTTTCATTTGGTGCCATCTAAATATAAGGTCCTATTATTCTCGAATCCAACACACTCAATTCATGGGATAACCCCTACAAAACTTGTCTCTTTTGTAGCTCATGTACTTTAGGCACACAAAACGAGGTGAATTGCATTGGTCTTCATACGTGGTCCCCCATCATCAAAAAGTCATTTTGAGCATTAACCTTTGTTAGTTCATCAAAATTCACATTTTAAACCAAGTTGTGAAAATTTAGTTTTGGGAGTTAGAAATTTTTTTGCACATGTACGAGCCCTATTATTTAGCGCTTTTGCATATTTCATGTAGGAGTGTTGTTTTTTAGTTCTTTTGCATATTTCATGCAGGAGCATTGTTTTTCAATGCTTTTGCATATTTTCCATGCCTTAGTCATTTCCTGTAACATGTAATGTCAGGGTTTTTTTATGCTTCTGCATATTTTCCAACATTTAGTGTCGCTGACTTTTTCGCTATTGCACATGCAATGTTAGGGTTTTTTAGTGCCTTTGCATCTCAAACCATAATTCACATGTAGAAGCTCTATTTTTTACCACTTTTACATATGACATGCAAAAGCTCTATTTTTATTGCTTTTACATGTGACATGCAGGAGCTCTATTTTTTACCGCTTTTACATGAAACTACCCAAGTCCTTCAATATGTAAAAGCATTAAAAATCCCCACCCATGCACAAATACTTGAAAACAGAATTTCCCAAAGGATGTAATGGAAGTCATTTTCAGTGCCAGTGCAAATAAATAACTTCCCAAGCGCTAAAAAGTCTCGCTCATGCATGAAACTACCAAGTCTTCCTCCAAGTGTAAAAGCACTAATTTTTATCCTTTTTGCATATAACATGTTGAAGTGCTAATTTTTATCGCTTTTGCATATTACATGTTGAAGTGCTAATTTTTATTGCTTTTTCATATTACATGTTGAAGCACTGATTTTTATCACTTTTGCATATTACATGTTGAAGCGCTAATTTTGATCTCTTTTGCATATTACATGTTGAAGCATTGTTTTACACAAAATGTAGTTTTATCCAAGTGTAAGGGTACTGATTTTTAGTTCCCTTGCACAAATTTCTGAAAATTTTACTAACACATAGGAACTTCCAAAAATGCATTCCAAGCTTTGTTTCGCCTGTTTCGCTCAATTTTTCTCGCTCCATTGCTCACATCCACTTGCTAGTTTGCTTGTTTTCACTCTGTTCTCCATCATCATCACATCCAAGTTTCCCAAACCCATGAAATTGCTTAGATTTACAGCTTAGTTTTTCCTACCTTTGCATCTGAATTATTAAAGCCTACTCTTGCATACATTTTGATCTCTTGTGCCTATATTTTGGAGCAGTTTTGATCAAGTTCTTGCTTATCACCAAGCAAGAAGGCTTTGAAGTACAACCAGAAAGTTCTTCCCATGTTTTAGTTTTTCAAGGAAGTGTTCATCAATGGTTCAAGAAGAATTTGAAGACAAAGCTTTCTCAATAGCTTCAACAAAGAAAATGATGGATTTCCAACTTCCTCTAGATTTAAGAATTGTTCCTAAAAGACACTGGAAAGCATTCAAATCTCATCAGAGGAGTTAATCTCAAGAATCCTCGTCATCTCCTAAGTACACTCCAATGCCAGACAGTGATGAAGCGCACATCATCATGAATTTTTCATGAAGAAATATATTGAGGAAGGATGATTTTTTCCTTAGATTAGATTTGCTAGTTTTAGCATTTTCATGCTTTATGTAGATAGGTTTTGACATTTTACATGTCATTTTGAAAAATGTATTACATGTAAAACAAATATGTTCTCCTACATTTATGGACAACATTTTTCAATAGTTCAACTAGTTGGTTAAGGTTTTTCCTAGATTATCTCTCCTCTCCCATCTATAAATAAGAGAGGATTCTATTGTATTATACACCTTTATCTTATGCAACGAAGTGCCGCCCAATTGTGAAGCAAATATTGAAACTTTGAGTTATTTTTTGTGAATCTGTTTTTGATCAATAAAGAAGTGAAGTTGCACACCAAACTTTTTGTTAGGGACAATTATCTTGTTGTTTGATTGAATTGAAAGTGATTAATAATTGAGATTAAAAGGGATTTTGAGTAAACCCGTGTAGACTTTGAGTTGCACTCATTGCTTGAAATTGTGATATTGTTGATATTATTGGTGAGTTCTCTATCAGACTTTGTGCTTATATTTATTCATGTTGCTCATGGATTTATTGTGAAGTAGATAGAAGACTTTGTGCTTCTTTTACAACGCTGGTTAATATCTTCAAGGATTCATTATCGAAAGCTACAGAACAACTTTGTGCCTTTATGAGATTTTCTTATTTGTTTCTTATCATTATCATACTAGTATTACTAGGATTTTCTTTGACAAGATAGGAATATTGGAATTACTGCTTAATTTTAGTTTCAAGTTGTATTGCATCAAGAAGTTAAAATTGTGAAACATTGTAAAACATATTCTTTGAAAAAAGAGAGAATCATGAATGTGACACACCCCCATATCATTATTGTAGTGTACATTATTGTGAATACTTGATTAGTTTTCCTGAGTTTCAATAAGCAATAAGAAGGGTGTCTCCTATTTTTGAGAGGAGAGATTCTATCTCACATAACTATGGTTGAAATCAATATTTTTTAATATGTTAAAAGGGATTACAAAAATTTCACCCAACAGTTTTTTGGTGACTCCTCTGGGGAACGAAGCACACAATCAAAGTCTCACGCTTTTGATTAAAGTGAATAAGCACTCCAGTACCTTATTGTGATCTTGTGTATTGTTAATACTAATATCTCTGTTGTTTCAAGTCTACATTCTGGCTAACAGAAGCTATACACGAGGTTTAAGAACGCAAGCAGTGGTGAAACCATTTTTCAATTTATTGTAACGACATAAGATCCTTCCTTCTCGTTCATGAGCAAGGTCACCATTATAGTGAACTACAAGTTATCCTCCAGGAAGAATAAGATCTTCTCTTATGAGTGAATCCTCTATTTTTCATAGAGTTCTAGTTTAAGTGCCTTCCATACAAAATATCATTGTTGCACCACCTCTAGGGCCTTGGGGAAATGCTTTTGGTCCTCTCAGATTGGTAGACCCTTTACATGAACTTCCTCATGTCTGACGGAAGCATATCCTGAAGTTCTAGGGTGACGACAAGCAGCACCCTAATGTGAATATTGCTACCTTTTACATTGTTTGCAGTGTTCTAGGCATTGAGCATGAAGGTGTTGCTATGAGTTTGTTCGTTGAAACTTTACAAGGAGTAGCTGCAAAATGATTCTATACACTTCCAACTATTGCAGTTACTAATTGGAATTATCTTCGCACCAACTTTGAAGAAAGGTTCAAACCTACTGAAGATGCACATGCCTTGTTGGCACAACTTACTTGGCCATTCAAAAAGAATCCCATGAACCCATGCATGAGTTTGTGGCTAAGTTTAATAAGCTAGTGACAAGGATTCCTACAGTAGAAAGAAAAATAGATCATAATCTAAAGTGTTTCTTCATCAATACACAACTTCCCATAGTAAGGTTTCTTTTGCATAGGGAAGCTCTTGCTAATGTTGAAGAAGCTCAATATTTAGCTACAAGTCTTGAGGATGACATGATTCTTTCTAGAGAAATAAGAATGAATACAAATAGAAAACTGCAAGCGTCAGGTTCTTTAGCTTCCAATTCCAACTCTAATTTCGCTAATCCCATTGTTCAAAGGTTAGTAAATGAGTTGTTGGCCTTGAAGAAGAAAGTTTTTAATAATAATACTTAAAAGGATTTTCCAAGGACTTTCCCCAATTCTTCCAATTATTCTGGCAATGCCAATCAAAACCAGAATTGTCTTCTAGCATCTCAAGGAATACTAGCTTTAGAGGCTCCACCCACCAATACAGCTGGGAGATATTATGAAGTAGAGAAAGGTGATTACACACAACTAGGATACCCTATGGAAAAAAATGCTAATCTATTCCATGAAGATGAAGCAGATCTAGCTAGTGACTCTAACATTGGTTATTTGCATGTTGACCATTATCCTAATGATGAGGACATAGTGATATATGCATATGTTGTCTTCACTCAGTCATAGTAAAATCAACTTGACAAAAATCAAGTTGATAAAACAAAAGAAAAGGAAAAATCATTTGTAACTATTGCAAAAAGAGGTACTCCTTTACCGCTGCAACAAAAGGATGCAGTAAATAAATTAGCAACTGCTCTTCATCCTCCTATTGTTTCTTCAAGTTCAAAAACCAATTATTAGGTTCGTAAGACTAGTTCCCATTTTGTTAAACCTATCCCAAAAGTTACACCTATTTCCTTGATCAATTCATTCCAAGCATTTGATATCATTAATCATGCAAAGAAAATAAAAATCTAGATGTCTGAATCCGAATACTTGAAAGGCAATCCTAAGAAATTTGATAGGCTTGTTAAGTTTGTGAAGGATAAAGTAACTAGTCCATCTAAATAAATCTCTTAAGATATTCCTACTACCCCAAAGCCTAAGCCTCTGCAAAGTAATTTAGTCACCACTCCCTCGTCAGTTCCAGAAAAATATTGATCCTTTCTACATCTCAATGCTAGTCAATGGCTTCAAGTTGAGCAATTGTGTTATTGACTCCAATGCATCTAATAATGTCATGCCTACTAAGGTAGCCACTACCTTGGGTTTGAATCTTATAAAAAAAATCGGTCGTTGCTTCTCCATGGAGAATAAACCTGTGCCTCTAATCGGGTAGATCAAAGATGCACAGTTTGCACTTGCAACATATCCAAAGAAGAAAGTCAAGATGATAGTCTTGGTTGCAGATGTTCCAGCATCCTATGGTCTCTTACTTGGATGTAATTTCTACAAAGATGTGGGAGGAGAGCTCAAAATGGATATGTCAGAGGCAAGGATACCTATATAGGGTGTTATGGAGGCAAGCAAGGAGCAGGAAATTGATGGCTTGTCTTCTTTAGATACAACATCTATTATAGATAAGGAATTGTCTTCAGACAAAAAAAATTCTTCAGATGGAGAATCTTCTTCAAATAAAGAAGCCACATATTTTGAAGTTATCAATTTAGTAGATCCAAACTGTTGGCCTCCTACAATGATTTAATAACTAATCCTTTACAACCATGATTTAGAGATTGGGCATCTAAGCTGAATAGCTATTCAATCATCATGAAGGTGCATTTAACTTGTCAACCTAGGGATGTGAACTTGAAATGGGTCAGCACAGTATGTGCACTAGGGGCTCAAGTAGTCATTGCATTCTACAACTAAGAAACATAATGTTGAAAGTAAATTACTAGAAAAAAATGAAGTAAACGTTGATCATTAACCAACAACTATGCTAAGCTAAAATGCAGAACAAGAATGAAAAGTTGAGCAGCCAACAAGAAACTACTCTGTCTACCTTGGCTGTAGGAATAGTCACATAATGGAATTCTAGTGGCTGCAGGAATAGTCGATGTCAGATTTCTAACTAAGTACTAAACAACAAGTAATACTAAACTAATGCTAAACTAAGAAGACAAATTACTCACCAAGTGGGCCCCCTTGGATAAGTATTCTCTAAACTAACAAGAGCTTAGATGCTCAAACTCATAACTTTATTTCATTCATTGTAAATCGTGCATACAAAGAGTAATATATATATATATATATTGCTGAAACTGGAGAATGAAAGTACAATATCAAATCGTGCAACCTCTTGAAGAAGGAGCATCAAATAATTATTTATACTACAAATAAACAAGGTAGTCAACTCCACGACTGGGAGGACGCCATTTAGGGAAAATAGGGGAAAGTGGAGTGATGGAAATTATGCATGCAAGGAATTTGGTTAGACATGCAAATCAAGTGTAGATCCAACATAGCAGTAACACCCATGCATGCTTGATCATTAAGGTCCACTACAAGGCAGTTACCTTCAGTTGCATGAAGAATATTTGTTGTCGGCTACCTTTGACTTGAAGCAATTCCCCAGCTAGAAGTTATGGTGTGTGTCCATCTAGTGGTGTCTTCCTCAACTTAGCTCATTAAGCCTGCATGACAAGGTTAGTATGCATAGTAACTAAACATCTATAACCGCTCTAAGAGACATTCATTAATCACATGCAAAATCAATATAGATAACCCACATATTATGCCAAATATCATTAAAACTTGCAAAGATAGGATAATATCAAATTTCAATGGTTTGAGGGAAACATTATGCCAATACCAACACTTAAGCATTAAATTCCATGACATCTATGAGCAATAGACTATAGATTCTAGCCAAAACTAGACCAAAAACTAGGCTCATCACTCCCCCAACCTAATGTTTTGTTGGTCCTTCTTCTGCTTGGTCAAAGCTCTAAAATTTGCAATTGAGTGTTGTCTGACATCAGTGGCTATAATACACGAGTCAGGATCCCAATAGAATCCTCCCAAATTTTTAGACCTGTTCCATCTCTGCCTCTCTACAACAATGTCATACTAGTAGAATCTAAAATTTGGCATGTGCCACATGAGCATGGGTGGCTAAGAAGTCATGGGAAGCCAATGTCATCCCTAAGTACTCCCAAATTGAATATGCCTCTCAATTCTTTTTAATGCTGCAGCATAATTGTGGATGGAATGAGGCTCGACCTGTTCAGCTCATCATTCAAACTATTCCATCTTTGTGATAAACATCTCCTCATGGTTTCCTCCTTTGTTGTTGTTTTTACCTCATACTTAGTGTAAACTACCTCAATCCAAGGCATAATCCTATTGCCATAACTTGGTCTGAGTAACATTCTATGCGATTCTTTATAAATATCCCTTGGGTTGCTTGATTCAGCTCTAATAGGCAGAGGGATATCAGACTCGAATTGTTTATAAGCACCATGTTGTTGTCCCCAGCTAATCTCATTTTGTGCCCAAGACATGAATGCTCTCAATTGAACATCCCCAACATATAGCAACAGATTCCAATCATGGTCTTTTGTGAAAACATAATTATGTAAATAAAATTCACATAGTAAATTCTTCCTTTTAGGTGAGGCAATCCTATAAGCATTGAAAAATTCCATAGGGGTATCAATAGAAGGATTCAAACCTGAGGAAAGTCTTGACATCTTAAAAGAGAGATACTTCTCTTTCAGGAGCAGGGCATAGACCCTTGGAGGATCTCTACATTCTAGAATCTTTGGCACCAAGGCTGCCATATCATCTACCCTTTTCTTTAGGTTGGAAATTTCTACATTTTTATCCTCAATTTATTCATCCCTCTTTTGAATTTCCTCCAATTTTCATTTTTCCTTTCTCCATTCTTCCTCTCTTCTTTGTATTTCTTGCCATAAATTCAAAATTATTGTTTGCAATGTGAAATCAGGAGGCTTATGGATTCCTACCACTATTTTTGGTGGTGGATCCTCATATAGTACTATTTGGATGGACTCAAGTTGTCCATTTATCTCGGGCTGCAAAGGTTGTGCTTCTTCTTCCTTTTTTTGTAGGGCTCTTGTTCTTACTCTTGTTGTGGCTGCACGAACTCCTGCTCCAATTCTGGTTGTTGCTATAGGACTTCTTGTTGTAGGACCTCTTGCTCATGTTGCAAGACCTCTTGCTCATGCTATAGGAAGTCCTGATTTCCCTCCAATTCTTCTGCAATGTTAGCAAGATTGACCAGTGTTATATTTGTTGCTCCCCTAAATATTTTTTCTTCTTCTTCAAAATTCTCCTGCTCCATTGGACCTTTAGGGTCCTCACGTGAGGTCTCACTAGGTCTAGGGCTTTCTTGTGGAGGCATACCAATCGCAGGCCTAGTTGGTCTTGATTTCCTGGGAGGTCTCTCACATTTTCCTTTAGCTATAGGATGGACAGTATCAATTTTCCTCTTCTTAGAACTTGGCACTTTTCTTTCTACAGGCTATGTTTTAGCCTTCCCATTTCTCATTTCTACTTCTCTCTTTTGTGCCCTAGTTTTCATGAGGGTTTCAAGTGGAACTTCATCATCAGAATCTAAGGAAGAGCTTTCTTTTCCTAAGTGCTCTGTTCTAGAAGAACTGATTTCTATAGCTTTTTCTGTTGCAGGAGGATATCCATCCATAGTTTTGAAATTCGGGCGGGCATTATGCATCCTACAGTAAAATTTCATGCATCATGGGTTCGTTTCAAATTAACCCACCTCCCATTGTATGCAATCAACAAATTCTCTACAACTTCTTTTCTTGCAATTCCCTTTCTTTCATGCAATTCCTTTTTAAAAATCAAATGCACTTCCTTGCAGTTTCTGCTAAATTTCAGTACCAACCTGCTAAATTTCTACTGCTACATCCAACTAAATTTCCTTTCTTTTTTTTTTCCTTTTTTCTTGCAACTCAAGCTTATGACAGGGCAATAATGGAAAAAAAGGAGTGATAAAGGGAAATTATGATAGGAAGAAATGGTGGCTGCAATTATTGTCACTTCACACATGCAATCCATCCCTTCACTTGGATTTCAAATTGAATCATCTTAAATTTCTGACATAGCCTAGTATGAATTGACACATGGGCAATAAATTCAAAAAATATTTGCACTTTTTCATTCCCCTCCCCCCAACCTAAATTTGGACATGTTTCCACACATGTGAGATGGGAGTGGTGATTGACAGGTAATGATGGAATTTTATTTGAACATCCATACTAGCATATAGTGATTAAATGAACACACTTAAAAGATGATTAAAGATAGCAATTAATGTGCACATACCTGAGTATGTGGAAGATTTGTTGCAAAGATCATGGATAAGTAACACTCACCTTGTTGGAAATAAATTGAGCAATAAATGAGGATGAGGTGGAATGAGGTGAGGTGGAAGAGAGAGAAAGGTGGTGATGGATGGGTAGATGGGCAGATGACGAAGAAATGGACTTCCACGTAAGTGAAAGTCTTTATTATGAAAAGTATGTACCTCAATTAGGCTGAAGGAGGGACACTAGGTCCACCACCTTTGCCTATTGGAAATTTTCTTTAGAGGTTGGCTTGTGGTATAATTTGAGGTGATGACCATTGACGAGTAATTTGAATTTGATAGGGTCAATGGTGGTGAGCTGAACAACTCCATTAGGAAAGACCTCAACAAATTCATATGGTCCTAGCCACCTTTTCTGTAATTTTCCTGCATTGTCTTGGTATCTTGAATCATAGAGCAAGGCCCAATCTCCTGGTTTGAACTTTTTTTCCTTGATAAATTTGTCGTGCCACTTGATTCTCTGATTCTGTACTACTTCTGTTTGTTGTAGGGCTTCTCTTCTTATTTCATCCAAAGCATTTAGCTGCATGATTCTTTCTCTCTGTGCTTCAGAAATATCCATCCCCAAATCCACTGCAGTTCACAGAATTTTATATTCAAATTCAACGGGCATCATAGTTGTCTTTCCATACAACTCAAATGGGATGAAGCCTATAGTTGTTTTCCATGTTGTCCTATAGGCCCAAATAACTTCTGGTAATATGTTTTCCCAATCGTTCCTATGGATGGCTACTATTTTACTCAGAATGGCTTACATTTCTCTGTTTGTCACCTCAACTTGGCCATTAGCCTGGGGGTGATAAGGAGTGGACTTTATGTTCCTTATATTGTACTCATTCACTAGTGTTGCAACAAGAGTTTATGTGAATTGTGGCCCTTGATCGGTCACTATTTCTCTGGGGACTCCATATCTTGTGAAAATCTCTTCATAAAGAAACTCTGCAACTTTTTTGTCTCTTGCATGCTTCATGGCCTTAACTTCTACCCATTTTGTTACATAATCAATGCATACCAATATATAGGACTTATCATTTGATGGAGGGTCAATTGGTCCCACAAGATCCAATCCCCACTTGTCAAAGGGACTGATTACTACCTGAGGGCACAATAGCATCTAATCAAATCTGGTTGGTCTGCCCATTCTTTGACATCTATCACATTTTCTAGCATATCTTCCTACATACTTGTGGAGTGTTGTCCAGTAATACCTTGTGTTCAAAACCTTCATTGTTGTTCTTTTGGCTACAAAGTGTCCTCCACATGGTTCATTGCGACATGCATGCAAAATGTCATATGTCTCATATTCTATCACACATCTTCTCATGACATGGTTACGTCCAGTATAAAACAAACATCCAACAATCCAAGAGAAAGGAAAATATTTTTCAATGAGTTCCCTTTTCTCTTTTAGGGAGAAGTGAGAAGGAACTCTATCTATGACCAAGTAATTGGCTATATCAGCATACCAGGGTGTTTGTACACTGAGAGAGCATAGATGCTAATCAAGGAAAGAGTCATCTATCGGTTGATTGTCTCCTAATGTAGTTAGCCTTGAAAGAAAATATGCAATAACATTGGCCTTTCATGTCTTATCCATAATGGTTATATCAAAATCCTGCATCAACAATAACCATCTTGCCAATCTACCTGTGATCAAAGTTTTATTCATGAGATACCTAATGGTCCCATGATTAGTGTGTACAAAGATTTGGTAGCTCATTATGTAATGTCTGAATTTGTTCAGTGCATAGATTATTGCCAGCATATATTTCTCTATTATTGTATAATTGAATTAAGCTCCTTGCAATTTTTTGCTAACAAAGTAAATAGCATTTTCAACAACTCCCTCTTTCTATCCTAAGACCAATCCTATGGCATAATTTGATGCATCAGTTTGGATGTGGAAAGGAAGCTCCCAATCGGGTCCTTTGAGTACAGAAGCATGAGTCAAAGTTGCCTTCAAGTTAGAAAATGCCTTGTCACAAGCTTCAGTCCACTGAAATTCAACATCTTTAGTGAGAAGGGTATACAATGGTGTTGCTACCTTGTTGTAATCCTTGAAGAATCGCCTATAATATCCTGCATGACCCAAGAAACTTCTAACATCCTTATGTTTTGCAAGTGTGGGAAGATTTGTGATTACCTCAATCTTTGTAGGATCAACTTGGATTCCTTTGTGGGAGATATAGTGGCCAAGAACTACAACTTCTTGCATCATCATGAAACACTTTTCACTATTTAAGGACAATTTTTGGTCTTCACATCTCTGTACGACTTTCCTGAGATTCTCCAATGCTTGATTAAAATCAGCACCATAAGTGGTGAAGTCATCCATATAAATCCCCATGCAATCATGAGAAATGTCTGAGAATATGTTAATGACTACCCTTTGAAAAGTTGCAAGTGCATTGCACAAGCCAAATGGAAGTACCGAATAGGAATAGGTCCCCCAGGGACAAGTAAAGGTGGTATTTTCCTGGTCTTCTAGTGTAATTTGGATCTGATTGTAGCCACTAAATCCATCGAGAAAAGAGAAGTATTATTTTCCTACAAGTGTATACAAAACTTGATCAATGAAGGGTAAAGAAAAGTGATCCTTCTTGGTGGCAGCATTAAGTTCCCTATAATCAACACAAACTAGCCATTTCCCTCCTTTATTGGGCACAATCACTAATGGAGATACCCACTGACTATCTGAAATGGGGTAGATAAAATCTATCACGGTTGCTTCATTAATACTTGGTACCTTTAGTTCATACGATAGCAATGTATGGAACATACCTGTTGTTGCAGGAAGTCTGTTTGGAGGAATAGTGGCTATAGGAAGAGTGGCTACAGGAAGAACATCTACAGGAAGAGTGTCTGTAGGAAGAATGTCTGTAGGAAGAGTGTCTACAGGAAGAACATCTGGAGGAAGAGTGTCTGCAGGAACATTGGCTGTAGGAAGAGCATGCAGAAGTATCCTGACCGAAGTAGAAGATGATGCTTCCTCCACTTCATAATGGTTTCAAATGAGATTAGCCATCACTTCATCCTCATCTTGGAGCTCCATGAAAGAGCTTCTACCTAGCATCATAAGACGTGCCACAAAATTAAATTCCTCAGTCTCTTCACCAACTTGTGGCCATATAGAATCTTCTTCATCATGAGATGGCTAAGTAGGTGGATAAAGAATAAAAATTTTAATATTCCTCCATCTAAAATGGTCATGTCACCTGATTGACATCCAATGTATGCATCTGCAGTTGCCAACCAAGGCCTTCCAAGAATGATGGGATACCTACCTAGTGTAGCCTTAGGAGAAAGAATCATAAAATATGTTGGTTATTCCCAAGAGTCTAGAACTACCACAAGATCCTAAACTACACCATCAAGCTTAACAGTAGAGCTATCAAAAATTTGTAGAACAGTAGGAGTAGATATCATACTTGCAATGTTTAGTTGTTGTAGGATGTCTTTGGTCATTACATTGATTTTTGCCCCTAAATCAATTAGAGCATTCTTCACTTGGATCCCATTTATGACAACTACTACCACATGATTGCTTGGGTCATTATACTTGGGAATAGTCACTTTTCCTAGCATGATATCAGCTATCTATCCCACCACATGAACTGTAGTTGGGTCTCTCTTCTTCCTTCCTGGCTTCTTAAGACAAGCTTCCTTGATAGCCTTGTCATAGATTGGAACATCCTTTATGGCCTAAAATAGGGGTATTTGAACAGATATATGCTTTAGCAGATCCAAGATGTCAAAAGTGGTATCCTCCTTTTCTTCTTTGTACCTGGAAACTTCCAACCTCTGAGGGAATGGTGGTTCTTGTTTAGTCTGCTTGACTTGGACTGGTTCAAGATTTTTAGGTGCATTTGGCTGAATGAGATCATTCAGAGGCTCCTCCTCCTCTTCAACGAGAAGCTCAGTGATAATTGTCTTGGAAGGGGTTGGTAGAGTAGTTCTTGAACACAAATGGATGTCACTTACACTCACATCATATGCAGGGAATTGATTTGAATCAGCAGAGTATGCAGGTTGTTGTTGTGGTTTGTTATTTGGATTGGGTGTGGGCTAAGATGGTAACTGAATGGGTTTAGGTGCATTTGAGCTTGGATTAGCAGGTGGAGGTATTATAGCAAGTTGTTGGGGTTGAGAAGGTGGCTACATGTAGTTGGATTTCTGGGTAGGCCATTGTTGTCCTCCTCTCCATTGATTTGTTTGCTACCAATTTCTTGGAGGTGGTTGCCAGTGCCCTTGAAATTGCTGCCAATTCCCCTAAGGTTGTTGCCACTGAGGTGGAGAACTATGATGACTGGTCCAAGCATTTGGAGGGTTACCCAAAGGTTGTGGTGGATATCCTCCATAACTAGGTGGATATGGGAGAGGCCATTGGTTACCAGATGAATGAGAGTTAAAATATGGCCCAACATAGGATAGTGGATCTAGTGGCATACCTTGTCTTGGAGCCCAAGAATTCCTTTGTGCAACATAGTAGACCTGGTCTTCTTCAATATGAATTGGCTTGAACTTAGGTGGAATCTGGTTGCTTTCAAGGTTAGCTACCATCTTGCATCTGCAGTCCTTTTTTCTGCAGTGAAGGCAATACTCTGTCAACATTGTCTCTGCCTCCTCTTGCTTCTTCTTGGCCTGAAATGTATCTAGCTAAGTATCTATATTGTTGATAATGTCATGTTTGAAGTCAGTCAACAAATGAGTGATCTCCATTCTTGAAACTCCACTGGTAGTTGAATTACCCATGGAATATTGATAAGCTCTCCCTTTCTTTGAAGCTTCTCTAGAGTAATTCTGGCATATTTTATTGATATCCTCCCAAGGAACTTGGGAGTTATCTCCTCCTACCATGAGGTCCAAGGCATCAGTGCAGTTGTCATTAATTCCTCTTAGTTAAAGCAACTTTTTTGAGTCCTCATTAAGTGCATGGTGTGGAGATTTTTGCAAGGAAAATAGAAACCTTGTAATGTAGTCTTCCAAGCTCTCATCTTCCTTCTGTCGCATCTTGAAAATGTCACCTCCTCTCATGTCACTGCCCCTGTAGTATTCCTTGTATTTCTCAATGATTTTTTTTTTCTTCATGTCCTCCCAAGTTTCCACAGTATCTCTGCCTAGGCTCATGAACCATCTAAATGCAACCTATTTCAAGGTAGTGGGAAATAACTTAAGCCTATGGGTATCAGTAGTGTAATCATAACTCTTGTAGAGTATGTCAAACTCAAATAAGAAGGTATCAAGATCTTCTATCACAAGTCCATAAAATTTGGGGAGTACTAAGGCAGGAATGTTCTTGATGTTGTCAACTTCATTTTGATGGGCAATGGGGAAAGGAAAATCCGGTTGGTTAGGTTTGTTCCTATTTGCATCAACCATGCCTGCTTGATTTTGTTCTAAGACAAAGGGGTTCTCAATTTGATTTTGATCTTCCGAGGAAACTTCAGAGCTAGTCAAATCAGGATATGCATCAACAAAGGGGTGTGGATCTTCTTCTTCCTCTTCTTCTAGTAGGTTCTGGTACTCAACTAGCTGGAATGGATGAGGATTGTTAGGAAGAAATCTCCCATAAGCATCCCTTCTCCTTCCTCTATGCATGTGGTATCACTCACTATTAGTTAGCTCACACAAAGAATTGGTAAAGATTCAGGGGGGTCATTACTTCCTAAATGAGGATATGCTAAGAACAAGTTCCAAAAATGCTACAACAAGAAAAACTACCAATGACTCCAGAAGACTTCCTAGCTTGACACCATCCCCAACAACAGCGCCAAAAATGTTGGCCTCCTACAATGATTTAATAACTAAGACTTTATAGCCATGATTCAGAGATTGGACATCTAACCTTAATAGCGATTCAATCATCATGAAGGTGCATTTAACTTGTCAACCCAGGGACGTGAACTTGAAATGTGTTAGCACAATATGTGCGCGAGGGGCTCAAGTAGTCATTGCATTCTACAACTAATAAACACAATGCTAAAAGTAAATTGCTAGAAAGAAATGAAGCAAATGTTGATTGTTAACCAACAACTATGCTAAGTTGAAATGCAGAACAAGAATGAAAATTTGAGCAGCAAACAGGAAACTACTTTGTCTGCCTTGGCTACAGGAATAGTCACATAATGGAATTCTAGTGGTTGCAGGAACAGTAGATGCCAGATTTCTAACCAAGTAATAAACAACAAGTAATGCTAAACTAAGAAGGATTACTCTCCAAGTGGCCCCCCTGGGATAATTATCTTCTAAACTAACAAGAACTTAGATGCTCGAACTCAGAACTTTATTTCATTCACTGTAAATCATGCATACAAAGAGTAATATATCTATATTGCTAAAACTGGAGAATGAAAGTACAATATCAAATCATGCAGCCTCCTGAAGAAGGAGCATCAAATAATTATTTATACTACAACTAAACAAGGCAGTCAACTCCACGACTGGGAGGATGCCATTTAGGGAAAAAAGGGGAAAGTGGAGTGATGGTAGTTACACATGCAAGGAATCTGGTCAGACATGCAAGTCAAGCGTAGATCTAGCACAACAGTAGCACCCATGCATGCTTGATCATTAAGATCCACTACAAGGTGGTTACGTTTAGTTGCATGAAGAATCTTTGATGTCAAATTCCTTTGACTTGGAGCGATTCCTCAACTAGAAGTTATGGTGTGTGTCCATCTAGTGGTTTCTTCCTCAAATTAGTTCATTAAGTCTGCATGACAAGGTCAGTACGCATAATAACTGCACATCTATAACTGCTCTATGAGACTTTCATTATTCACATGCAAAATCAATATAGATAACCCACATATTATGCCAAATATCATTAAAGCTTGCAGTAAATAGGATAATATCAAATGTCAATGGTTTAAGGGAAACATTATGCCAATACCAACACTTAAGCATTAAATTCCATGACATCTATGAGCAAATAGACTATAGATTCTACCCAAAACTAGACCAAAAACTAGGCTCATCACAAACAATGTTTGGAATATTGAATTTGATGGTAGTCGTTCTTCCATTGGATCAGGAGTGGGAATTGTTCTCATACCTCCTGAAGGAAAAATATTCCCTTTTTCTTTCAAGGTGTAGTTTGAAAACAATAATGACAAAGCATAGTATGAAGCATTGTTGTTAAGAATGGAGATTGCATGTAAGAAAGGAATTAAAAACTTTTGTACCCAAGGTGATGCCAGGTTAATGATTTGTTAGAGGAGATGGTATCAAATAAAAAATCAAAGGTTGCAGCATTATCACAATTATTTTTGGAATCCTAGCATAAGCATTGTATGATGCATCATGGGACAAATGGAGAGGACCAATCACTAATTGACCAACTTTCTAGTGAAAAAAGTTTCTTTTTCATTTTGAGTCTTTGTTTTTTCACCTGACTCTATGCCCAATGGATGGATAAAGGCACTTGAAGTCTGGAGTTCTTCTCCCTTCATTTGTTTCAAATAATGATTGAAGGAAGCTCCCTAACTAGAGCCAATTGTTATCCTTGAATCCAACGCACTCAATTCGTGGGATAACCCCTACGAAACTTGTCTATTTCGTAGATCATGTACTCTAGGCATGAAAAATGAGGTGAATTGCATTGGTCCTCGTACATGGTCCCACATTGTCAAAAACTCATTCTGAGTATTAACCTTTGTTAGTTCATCGAAATTCACATTTTAAACCAAGTTGTGAAAATTCAATTTTGGGAGTTAGAAATTTTTTTGCACATGCAAGAGCGTTGTTTTTTAGCGCTTTTGCATATTTCATGCAAGAGCATTGCTTTTCAGCGCTTTTGCATATTTTCCATGCCTTAGTCATTTCCTGACACATGTAATGTTAGGGTTTTTTAGTGCTTCTGCATATTTTCCAACATGTAGTGTCACTGATTTTTTTCTCTCTTACACATGCAATGTAAGGGTTTCTTAGTGCCTCTGCATCTCAAACCACAATTTACATGTAGAAGCTTAATTTTTTACCGCTTTTACATGTGACATGCAGGAGCTTTGTTTCTTATTGCTTTTACATGAAACTACCCAAGTCCTTCAACATGTAAAAGTATTAAAAATCCCCACCCATGTAAAAATACTTGAAAAGAGCATTTCCCAAAGGATGTAATGGCAGACATTTTTAGTGCCAGTGTAAAAAATATAACTTCCCTTATATGTATAAGCGCTAAAAATCATGCTCATGCATGAAACTACCAAGTCTTCCTCCAAGTGTAAAAGCATTGATTTTTATCGCTTTTGCATATTACATGCTAAAGCAATGATTTTTATTGCTTTTGCATATTACATGTTGAAGCACTAATTTTTATTACTTTTGTGTTGTTACATGTTGAAGCGCTGATTTTTATTTCTTTTTCATATTAGATGTTGAAGCACTCTTTTTTAGCGCTTTTACACAAAATGTAGTTTCCTCCAAGTGTAAGGGCACTTATTTTTAGTGCCCTTGGACAAATTTTCTAAAATTTTACTAACACCCAGGAACTTCCAAAAATGTATTCTAAGCTTTGTTTCACCCATTTCACTCAATTTTTCTCGCTGCATTGCTCACATCCACTTGCTAGTTTTCTTGTTTTCACTTTGTTTTCCATCATGGTCACATCGAAGTTTCCCAAACTCATGAAATTGCTCAGATTTACAACTTAGTTTTTCCTACCTTTTCATTAGGATTATTAAATCCTACTCTTGCATACATTTTGATCTCTTGTGCCTAGATTCTAGAGCATTTTTTATCAATTTCTTGCTTATCACCAAGCAAGAAGGCTTTGAAGTACAACCAAAAATTTCTTCCCATGTTTCAGTTTTTCAAGGAAGTGTTCATCAATGGTTCAAGAAGAATTTGAAGACAAAGCTTTCTTGATAGCTTCAACGAACAAAATCATGGATTTCCAACTTGCTCTAGATTTAAGAATTGTTCCTAAAAGACATCGAAAAGTGTTCAAATCTCATTGGAGGAATCAATCTCAAGAATCCTCATCATCTCCAAAGTACACTTCAATGCTAGACAGTGATGAAGCACACATCATCATGAAGTTTTCATGAAGAAAGATGTTGAATATGGATAATTTTTTCCTTAGATTAGATTTCCCATTTTTAGCATTTTCATGCTTTATGTAGATAGGTTTTGATATTTTACATGTCATTTTGAAAAATTTAATTACATGTAAAACAAATATGCTCTCCTACATTTATTGACAACATTTTTTAATAAGTCAACTAGTTGGTTATACTTTTTCCTAGATTACCTCTCCTCTACCATCTATAAATAAGAGGTGATTCTATTGTATTATGCACCTTTATCTTATGCAACAAAGTGTTTCCCAAATGTGAAGAAAATATTAAAAATTTGAGTCCATTTTTGTGAATCTATTTTTTATCAATAAAGAAGTGAAGTTGCACACCAAACTTTGCGTTGGGGGAAATTATCTTGTTGTTTGATTGAATTGATAGTGATTAGTAATTGAGAATAAAATGGCTTTTGAGTAAATCTATGTAGACTTTGAGTTGTACTCCTTGCTTGAAATTGTGATATTGTTGATATTATTGGTGAATTCTCTATAAGACTTTGTGCTTATATTTATTCATGTTGCTTGTGGATTTATCGTGAAGTATATAGAATACTTTGTGCTTCTTTTATAATGCTGGTTACTATCTTGAAGGATTCATTATTGAAAGCTATGGAACAACTTTGTGCCTTTGTCAACTTTTCTTATTTGTTACTTATCATTATCATACTAGTATTCCTAGGCTTTGCTTTGACAAGATAGGAATATTGGAATCACTACTTAATTTTAGTTTGAAGTTGTATTGCATCAAGAAGTTAAAATTGTGAAACATTATAAAACATATTCTCTAAAAAAAAAGAGAATCTTGAATGTGACACACCCCCATATCATTATTGTAGTGTACATTATTGTGAATACTTGATTAGTTTTCCTTAGTTTCAATAAGCAGTAAGAAGGATGCCTCCCCTCTCCAAGAGGAGAGATTCTATCTCACATAACTGTGGTTGAAATCAAGGTTTTGTAATATGTTAAAAGGGATTACATAATTTTCACCCAATAGGTCCATAGACGGTTGTCACCACGATCATCATACTCCTCCCGATCCTTTATTAATTTTGAAAAGACTTGATCGTCTTCAAAGATCACATAGGTGCCTAATCATGTCACATGAAAGTTTCCAAATGGGTCAGAGTCGATGAATTGGCTTAGGAGAACCTCTTCTTCGAGAGTCTGATCAATCATGTCTTCTTCATCTTCCAACATCTCTACACAGTATCTCTCCCTTTGTGAGAAAGAGGTATGTGTTGCTTCAAAGCATATGACTGCATTGTCCGCTATGTGTTCTAGATGCAAAGATTCAAACAATATTTTCTTCTTTTTTCCATGCTTGGTCCTCAATATCAGGTGAGACCAATCGAGCGCTAAATATTCACCAAGCTTTGCAATGAAATCTCTTGAAAAACACATTCCAAAGACTAGGGGAATGTCTATCACCACTATTTCTTGTGTGACCATTTGGCTTGGACATGAGAAGAGGGTTAAAGACAAATCTTTAATGTGGTCAACAGTCAGAACCTTCTTTCCATCTAATTGCATGATGCCCTTCTCAAGGGGATCATACTTAAGTTTTAGGGCATTGGCTACTTGCTTTGGCATGACTGTTGTACTAGCTCCCAAATCAATCATGTTATTATGCAAAAGCTTACCTCCCACAATAAGTGTTAAAAAGAAAGGTGTGGGCTTTGGCTTGCTTAACTCTTTCTATTTTTTATTTTCCACATCATTCACATAAGCTCAAGCTTTCAAAGCTTGAGGGTCTGACGCAGGTTCTTTATCTTTATCTTGATCTTATGATAGAGTCGCATCCATCTGCGATACTTTTTCTTCCTTCTTTAATGCTTCTCGAAGCAATGTATTTTGTTTAGGAATGGATATGGCATCCCACAAAGATACGTTAGCAGGAACCTTCTTCAATTGTTCCACCACATTGAGCATTCTGACTAGTTGGACCTTGGGATTAAATGGTGATATCTCTCTTGTCTTTAGATGAAAATGATCCATCATGAATGGACTTGGAATCTCATCCAACTCCTTTGCTAGAAATGATGGAGTTTGTAGGTACTGAGTAGGTTGGCCAGTGGCCTAAAAAGCCTTCTCTTCTTGCAATGACAGTTGAAATAGCTAAGGATGCGGTGGAGCTTATTGCACATATTCTCTCGTGAGCCTTCTTTTGGATCTTGTGTTGTAGTCAGATTGTACTTGTGAAGCACTAGTCGTCAAAGCTTCATTTGCAAATATTGCATCTTCTTCATCCATCCATGAAAATAGTGCTTGGTCCGACACAATATCTAGTTTTTGTTCTAAAGAAATTCCTTGCATTTGCACTCTAAAGTGTGTATTTTCCATTTCAGGGAACTCATATTCTTCCACACTCGGGAACATGCCCTTTTTTCTTTTTTTCACTATCTTTTGTTGCATATTTCCCCTCAAAAAAATTTGGGGCATGTGGCTATCACTGCACGAGAAGCACCATACATTCTTGTCTTCCACTAGGTTGTTCTAGCTTGGGATTAACTCTTTACTCTAGCTATCCTTGACTGTCTGTAGCAGCATAGTGATCGAAACTATTTGGTTTGCGAATGTCATTTGTTGACCTCCTCCCTTGGAGAGCCCTTGGTATGTGTTATATTGATAAGATGGCCTTCCCCCTTGATAAGTCTGAGTGGCCTGCTTTGGAGGTGATGCTTGTTGCCATTTGATGAGAACTAACTCGTTAGAAAAATACTGCATGAGACTCTTCATATCATTGATGTCCACTGCTACAACGGAAGAATCTGACGTGCTCGACTGTGTGGCAGGTACATGTACATGGATTGCGACGTGGCCAATGTCGCCACTTATGGAGAATAAGTGCTTGGAGTACCTTCCTTCTGAAGACCACCAGATATTTCTATGAATATGGACATCGAAGGTCATGGTGGAAGCTTTCCAACGTCAATCAAATTGTTCTCCACTTGCATATCCAAATCGTATGCGTTGGGTAAGATATCCCCTCCCATAGAGGTTATCATAACTGTGATGCTTGAATTGAAAGCCTTCAAGTAGAACATAAATGCCATCACAACTGGAGGCTGGGCAGTTACAAGGATTCTCTTCCATGTTTTGTGAAACTTGGTATCAAGAAGTTTCCCATGGCCTCTTGCGGGGCTCTTTTGATAGTGATTAATTGATGTAGTAAAGAACAGTGATCCCTCTTCTCTAAGAAGCATTTGAACAACCTTTCTCTGAGATGATCCTAGGAGCGGATAGAACCGAAAGCCAAAGATCGATACCAATCTTGAGCTTTCCTTTGAACGAAGTAGCCAATAGCATAAGAGTGATATTTTCTTTCGCTATTTTATGTACCTTGCATACCTCTGCTATATCTTCGAGGTGTTTGAAGGGGGTTTTGAAGTCTTCTCTAGAAAATTTTGGAATAGCCTTGAGGGAATTAGCAGGTATAGCAGGTCATATGTCTGGTGGCATAGGCGGTTGTAGCAGACTACCACTATTCCAGGCTATGAAATTTCAAGGAGTAGGGGTAGCTACGTGAGCCATGGAGAACAAATTCCTATGAATCGGGTAACTAGTATTCTAATTTGGAAAGTTCGACCTCTAGGTGGAGTAGATAAGGCACTAGATCTTGGGCTTTAACTTCTCACCCTATTACTCCTTACAGGTGATACAAAACCTATAAGTATTCTTCTCTTAGATACCAAGGTGGGTAACTGGGAGTACTAGAAATGGCCTCTTGAGTATGCTCTTGTTTGGATTTTGGGCATAAAATTTCTTGCTTCTTTCCTTCACCTAATTTAAGAAATATTTTGGACTTCCAATTAGATGTTCAGAAAACTTCAGGTCCCACCAGGTGTGTCAGAAAAAGAACTGTTGATCATCAAATCTTGTACCTTTTCGAGAGCCTTATGGGAAATTCAGCGAGTGGGGGACCAATTTGCGCCTCACTAAATACCTCCAAGATTTTTATAGAAAGTTGGCTCTTTTTTTAGTATGGAGAAAAGGGTAGAAAGAAATGTAAATATAAAACATGAAAATAGCGATGCGTTAAAGCTCTTACAACATTGCAAACCCAATTCTTTTCTATGAATGATATATTAGACACAGAATACCACAACCCTTCATTGTTGGGAAGAGAGCGAGTGATAAAGGCTAAATACAAGCACAGTGTAGTCTTTCAAATATCCCCACAGGAAGTGTTCATTAAGGTTCGATCAAACATAAAAGTTCCCAAAGTTAACAAAAAAACATTCAAAAATTGCATAAACTCTTACTCTTTTTACAACATAATATGAAAAAACAACAACCCTTCAAGAAAATGGAGAAGTTCAATAGTCATAATCTAATTCCCACAAGTTATTACTATATCATATAAGCCTACAACATGAAAATCAACTACTCAAACTATTTGAATCAAGCTTACACAGTGTTTTATTCTAAACAAAAGCATAAAGAAGGAACTTGATAAAGGCCATAACATGCACAGTTTCAAAGATTTCTTCCAAACAGTTCATGCTTAAATATCAAATGAACTTTAAAAAACAAAGTTTGGATGCCAATCCAATAATATTTTAGTTAAAACAATATAACATGCCAAAGAAAAGTAGTGTTCTGCCAACTTTTAAACTTCTGAAAATACTTCTTTAACTAAGGAAAACTAAATGAACTTCCTTTTCTAAAAAAATGACTTTTTTTGGGAGAGAACTCCTTCCTTCTGTTGTCGCCTCCTATTTAAAGTTGAAAAGAGATAAATACTGCCAACACCCAGAAATAATTACTGCCAGATGCCTGCATCTAATAACTCATGATCCGATCATAGATATTTGATTAGATTACGACAATCTTTGTTCATTAATTCCCAACTACCGCATTAATTTCCTTAGATATTTAGCAAATATTACTATCTGAAAGCAATCAGATTGCAAAAAAAAACCTAGAAAAATATGGTTGACCAATCATGTAGGTTTACGGCACCGACCTAAAGTTTCGAGCCTGAAAACAAGAAAGACCCAACATGCTCTAACAAACTCTAAAAGAGATTTACCTTTAAAGTGTGACCTCCCCAAAGCGAAGAGATGACATGTCGAGTGGGCAGGGAATCTTATATTTTTCAAATATCCTTAGAGAAAATCCCTGCCAGATCGACACCTGCCCCAACTTTCTCCCGAAAGGAAGACGATAAACAAAATCCATGCAACCACCACGTGGCGCATTGCACATCTTTCAAAAAAAAAAATTCTTTAAGTGTGGATTCATCTCGAAGAAAAAAATGTATATAAAATCCAAAAATAAAAAGAAGATTAAGGGAAAATTGCTTCACAAGTACTTTATTGCATCTTGAGCTACTAAGTATATGGATAAAATTTTAAATGGATCACAATTTTTTAGTGAAACAAAGAAAAAGAGGTTCACCCAAACGGGGATTGACAAAATGGATGAACCTAATTTTTCTTATGTTTTATTCAATTTATGAGGGGAAAAATGCCTAAATAACAATAAAAAATTAATCCTAACTATTACAACAACAATAAGGAAGGTTTAAAGATGCTGAAACAATGTGTACCTTGCTAAAAAAGTGTTGTTTTATTGGTCATCGAGGTCCTCATTCGCCGAGTGGTGAATGTGTATTTGCTAGGGTTCTGTAAAATCACCTTCAAGGTCCTATTCCTTGATTTATACACTCTCAAATCCCAAGTGATCAGCTCCCAAAAGTTGAAAATCAATTTTGTGTCTTAGTTTCTGTGATCTTTCAAGTAGGATGACAACTTTTGTAACTTTTCAATCTTGACAACTTTGCAACTTTTATTCTCCACTTGATCTTTAACCTAAAACATGCAATCACACATCAAGAGAGAAGAAAAAATGTTGATTGTTAGGGAATAGGGGTTTGTCTCGATCAAACCCCGTTTGGGTAATTAAACCTTGTGATGAAAATATGCATAAAGGAAAGATCAATGAACAACAATATGTAACTCACCAATCCTCAATGGAACCTTGGAATGCAAATTTGAAACTTAGCATGAAATGGCCTCAATGAGTGTAGATCTTGATCATGAACTTGACATAAGAATAATGCTTTGAATATGCTTGATTGATCTTCAAGGATACATCAACACCTTAGCTCAACTACATGCAAGAATTTGACATGATGATATGATCTTTGATTGTTGCAATAAAACCTTGATAATTTTCTCTTGAATGCCTTAGAAGTTCTCTTGAAGTGCTCTCTTGCTCATAAATTTTCTATAATGCTTGAATACTTGAATTATTAGATGAAACTATGTGAATTAACCTTATATTTATACTAAACTTAATATTTAATCTAGAAATTCAAATAACACAAGCCGACATCAGATCTAGGATTCAAAATCATTAAATTTCCACCACAAATAAGTTCAAAAAAGGGTTTCCTTAGTTAAGGAGGACCCATTCGCCACCTTGGGTGAATGGGTCCTAGCACAATTAACTAGGACCAAGTTTTGGGGAGGTGAAATAACATGTTAAAAGGGGGTCCTAAGACATAGTGAAGACCCATTTTCCACGTGGTGAATGGGTCCCAGGTCACTATCCTAGGACTCAAACCTTGGCAATTAAATGTTATGCAACATTATTAATGAGTGTCAGGATTTATCCCTTCGAAAATGCAATAAATAAGGCTTGGATGTGCATTTAAGGGGATAATTAAGCTCTAATTAACCTCGATTAATTAATGAAGCCCTAGATTAGTGTGAAAGTGTAAGAAAACACTTTACAACACCCTAAATAAGGCACAATTAGGTCCATTTTGTCATTAATTACTTATTCCCAATCTAAGTGAAAAGGGTTACTTTTTTTGACACTACATTTTCCCCCACTTTAGTGAGAGTTTTCCCCCATGATGAACTCACACTAAAGTAGAAATTCAAGAAACTTATGTATGCAACAATCACAAAGATACATAATCATACCCTATCAAAGACCAAGAAAAACAAAGGAAAACAAAGGATCAAGATTTGACCATTCCAACACGGTGTGGAATGTAATTGTTTGTCTGTAACAAGGATCAAGCTTTGAAAGTCTGTCCAACATGATGTGGGCCAAGTCTAGGCTATTTGTCCATAACATGTGTTTTCACTCTAGGGTATTGGAACCTTAGGATTTCCACCAGGTGAGCTATCCCAACGAGGTGGCAAATGAGAGAATCATATTAGCCTCTCATGTATCCATACTGAAGTTATCCTCCTGACAACTTTGATAAGGCACCACAATGCTATACTTTTTAATGTTACATCTATAGGTTTTTGTTAAAGGGGATTTTGCTTCACTTGTGTAAGATATTGTTCTTAGGGAACATCGTGCCTAAGATATTGTTCTTAGGGATCGCCACTTATGGGATTCCTTGCTCGCATCACGTCACTAAGGGAAATAGTATGCTTATAAATATCACACTCTTGGAGGACATAAAATCCAATGACACCACCAAGAAAAGAACACATCATAAGAAAAAATAAAATCACGCAGTGAAATATGAAAAAATGTTAAAATATGTTATCCATGTATGCCCCCATTGTTGCTAAAACCGTTGTTGTGAGCAATTGCTTTAAAGTAGCCAATATTTTTTCCATAAGACATGAGAGCTTTCCTTAGAAAACCCTATGCCAAGTCATATGTTTTTGAAATAAAGCTACGTCATGAACAAGGAGAGAGGAGTTGTCCCCAAGAATACATAAGGGATCTATGGATTTAGGGTCAGTATATCTTTGCTACAATGTTGTCAGAGAGCTTGAAATTGTCATCATTCCCCAAATACTCGTAGAACTAGAAGAATGACAAAAAAGAGTAAAAAAAAAGAAAAAGTCTTTTAGGTCAACATGGAAGATACCTAAATGTCTCAACGCCTTGCATCATCCCCAAAAGGAAAACACAAGACAAGTGAAAGAGATAAAATGTTTATGACATAGAGAAGAATATAGATACATATAAAGGAATGCACAAAGAGAGAGATACATCAAACAAAAAATCGTGGAGGATCACATTATGAACATGCAATCACATATAAGAATATGAAAAAGAAAAAAAATAAAAAGACTACTAAGGCACATGCAAGTCAACCTATAGCAGTTCATCCATGACTCCACATCTCAATCTCAATTGTTATAAATAGAAGGTGGACAACTAGCTAGAGGGACAATGGCAAGTGCCAAACTAGGGGAAGCACCAAGTTCAACACTCTTGTTAGGAGATTTATCATTTAATCTCATAGAGGAGGAAAATAATGTATTCAACTCATTATGCACTTTTTCGTCAATATTTGTAATGTCAATTTCATCATCTAGATTAATCACAATAGGAGGTCGAATGATAATTTCTCTTGAAGATTCTTTTTTATGTTGCACCGAGGGTATAGATTCATCATGCATTACTTTAGGTAAGTTTGAATTTTTATTTTCTATGTTGTTTTTGTCTTCTTTAGTTTGTAACATATGAGTGATAGCATGACGTCTATGCCTACTATCTCTAGAACTTCAATTTTGTTTCAATCTATTGGTCATTTGCATTTGTGTAGGAGTGGGTTTGTCAACTATAAGTTTCTTCTCTTCCTTGGGAGGAACAAAATAAACAATAGGAGGTTGTTCAACCACTTTCTCTTTAGCTTTGTACACTTGTTTAACTTTAGGATGCACAACAAGATTTCTTTGGTTATCTCGTGGTCTCTTATAGGAAATCACATGAGGTTTTTTCATAGGATGCTCTAAGATGGTTGGAAGGGCTTTCAGTTCAATAATTGTTTCGTCAAGGATAGGTTGTTGAGTCACAAGTTGAGGTATGTTTCTAAGGGATAATTCTGCTATACATTTTCCCTTGAACATTTGATAATATTTAAAAAAGAAGTCCTCATGAGGTCTAATAGGTTCAATAGGCTAGGACCAAAAGAAAGCTAATGAAAATTTCCCTCAGGAAGATGCAGGATTAAACCCACTATGATGCACCATAAATATATCATTACCAAAGGGATGGAATTCATGGAGCGAAGCCATGGGTAGCCTAACTTCACACAAAATTGGTCTGATTGTGGGATGATGGTGAATGAGACATTTAATGTTTTTTGATCCAACTTTTGAAGGGAGATATATCAAGCCCATCATAGGACAGGAAAAACCATTATGGGTCTTGATCCATGCTTTTCGTTTGTCATAAATGTATCTTAATAGAGTTCATTCCCAAATAGAAATTCTTCAGTGATCACATTCTCTCCATAGATGGGATCAATTAATATCCCATTAGTAGGCTTGTTATTAATTCTTTCAGCTATGTAAAGAGGACCATCGAGTGCATGTTTAAGTATGTCATTTTGTGAGAAAGCAATGTCAAGAGGCATTTTAGTTCAGCCCTTATGAGGTCTAGCTTCGATAAATGCTATTATTTCTTCTTGTTCATCTATATTTTCATTTTTTATGTTTTCATCATTTGTACTAGCATTCATCGCATCATTCTTGGTTTCACTAGCTTTAACAAATGAAATAGTGTGCTTCAACATGGGATTGGTAGAGATTTATAAATTTTGGTTAGGAGGGGCTACAAACTTATTACATTGATGATTCACACCCCCAATTTGAAGTTGATTATTATCAAAAAGGTCTTACACAAGATGTTTAAGACGCTTACAATATTTCATAAAATATCCATTTTGTCAGTGATAATGGTGATAAGAGTTTTGTCAAAAGCTTGTGGGAAATGGTATGTTAGGAGCACACTCTTTAACAGGAGGTAAGGTAAGCATGTTCTTATCAACAAGTTGCATCATGATATTATAAAGGGTATTGAGTAGAGGAGTGAACTCTCTATTCCTATCCCCAAAATAATTGGTCATGTTTATAGAAACCACTTGGTTATTAGTCTGTTGATTTGGTTGAGGGGATTTAAGTTGTAAAAATCCCCTATTCTGCTTCTTGAAAGGTTGGTAGTTATTTTGATTTGTGGATTCATACTTTTTAGGATGACCAGGGGGATTTTTCACATCACGACCACAGGTCATATTTTTATAATCATGAAGGGTTGTACATAACTATGTAAAGGATGTAAATCTCAACATTTAAAGTTTTCTTTGGAGTTTGTTTTGTAAATTGGAAATAAAAATTAATTGAAGGTCAACATCAATAATCTTAACGTTTACTTGTGAATAAAGTGTTTGGTATCCTGCTATGAAATCAATCACTTTTTCATCATCCTTTTGTTTGCATGTCATCAAATCAGCAAGGGTCATCTTGGAACCCATGTGAATGTGGAAGTGGTTGTAAAAGGAATCAACAAGTTCATTGAATGAACCAATTGAATTATTCGGTAAAGAAGAGAACCTCTCTAAATCAGTATCCTTGAATGACCTAGGAAATAGCTTAGCCAAAATTTTATCTTTGAATATGAAATCACTACATAGAGTTGTAAAAGCATACACATGGCTAATAGGACTTCCTTTCCACCATATTTATCAAGTAGGGGACTTCTATAACTTGTGGCATTTGTTCTCTTAATATCTCCAAGGATAAAAAGTTAGTTTTGATGTATTGCGAAGGTTGACCATTGTTGTTTTGATTGAAGGTTGCAACATGTTGAAGGGATGTCACGGTTTGCATAAGTGAGATAAGGAGAGAATCATTGTTATTGTAAGGTGGAGGGGAATAAGGTTGAGTGGTGTATGTATGCAGAGGGAAAGTGAATTTTAAGTTTATTAAGGTGGATGGTTGAGGAGATATTGTATCGAATGTACAAAGCTAGAAGGATTCCCTATGGAAATACCTAAGGAAGTGGTCACATTGCTAGCAAGTTGGTTTGGTGTGGTAGGTTGAAAGGTTGTGGTAGGTAGAGTATTAGTGTATGCAGAAATGGACATCGATATTGTAGATGAAATTAAAGTTCCACATTTCCTTTGAGTACACCCCAAAGCTTGAGTACAAGTGGTGATGGTAGGGATAGTGTTGTTAACATTAAACACATTGGTTGTAGGCATGGAAGCTAGGGGAAATGAAGTATGGATGCTATGAGCCACAAAGGGTTTATTATCAACACTATTAGGAAGAGAGCTAGAAAACCCAAGATCCACGGTGAGTGAGATATCCTGGGATGACATGAGCCTCGAACTATGCCTTCAAATAGTATTACTAATAGGACACCAAGTTGTAAAGCTCATATAAGTTTTACAAAATTAGTGTGCAAACCCAAAATGGAAAGAGGCGATGTAATGAATTAGAAGGAAATGCAATTTTCAGATTCTAAATAATGCAATTTATTGATTACATAATGCAACAAATTGAAATGTTGTAAATGCAATTTTGAATTTCGACAATGCACTAAATGTAGCGAATTAAGCTAGATATGATGAAATTAATGAAACAGAAAATCAAAAAATTGAAGCAAAGATGTAATAGTAGCAAACAAAAGCATAAAATGGGAGATTCCAATTCCAAAAATTCAAATCAACACAGTCCCTGATTAGGGTTTTGAAAGTGATTTTTACTGATTTTTAAGCCTTTTTTAATGAGTTTTAGAATCAGGTCTGTAACAGTAAGTTTCAGTTTCAAATTTTTGTAAATGTATTATGAAATGCAAGCTGAAAATGTGAGAAAATGATGAATGAAAAGACCTAGTTTGATATGTAATTTTGTTTTTACTTTCAAATGCAAATGTATATGATCTAAATGATATGTAAGATATATGTTTTTTTTTGTATTTTTCAGATTTAAAGAGTGCAAACAATATAATTCTAAAACCCTAGATGAGATGTTAATTTTAATGCAAAGTAATACACCCTAAATGGGATATAATTCAATGCAAATGAATGCAAGATCTAATCTAGGTTGGAAAGAAAGACTCCCAAAATTAGCAAAATATAATGTTCAATAGGTCAAGTTCACCAAAATGAAACAAAGAAAAAGAGGTTCACCCAAATGGGGATTGACCAAATGGATGAACCTAATTTTTCTAATTTCATTCAATTTATGAGCGGTAAAATTCATAAATAACAATCATAAATTAATCCTAACTATTATAACAACAAAAAGGTTTTAAGATGCTAAAACAATGTGTACCTTGTTGAAAAAGTGTTGTTTCGGGGGTCACTGAGGACTCATTCGACTAGTGGAAAATGGGTCCTTGCTAAGGTTCTAGAAAATCTCTTTCAAGGTCTTGTTCCTTTATTTCTACACTCTCAAATCCCAGGTGATCAGCTCTCGAAAGTCAAAAATCAATTTTGTAACTTAATTTTTGTGATCTTGCAAGTACGATGACAACTTTTGTAACTTTTAAATCTTGACAACTTTGCAACTTTTATTCTCCACTTCATCTTCAACCTAAAACATGCAATCACACATCAAGAGAGAAGAAAAAATGTTGATTGTTAGGGAATAGGGGTTTGTCTCGATCAAACCCTGATTGAGTAATTAAACCTTGTGATGAAATAATTCATAAAGGAAAGATCAATGAACAACAATATGTAACTCACCAATCCTCAATGGAACCTTGGAATGCAAATCTGAAATTTAGCATGAAATGACCTCAATGAGTGTAGATCTTGATCATGAAATTGACATAAGAATAATTCTTTGAATATGCTTGATTGATCTTCAAGGCTACATCAACACCTTAGCTCAACTACATGCAAGACTTTGACATGATGATATGATCTTTGATTTTTGTAATAAAACATTGATAATATGTTCTTGAATGCCTTAGAAATGCTCTTGAAGTGCTCTCTTGATCATAATTTTTTTATAATGCTTGAATACTTGAATGCTTAGATGAAACTATGTGAGTTAACCTCATATTTATACTAAACTTAAGATTTAATCCCGAAATTCAAATAACGCAAGATGACTCTAGATATAGGATTCAAAATCACTAAATTCCTGACATAAATAAGTTCAAAAAAGGGTGTCCTTAGTTAAGGAGGACCCATTCACCACTTTGGGCGAATGGGTCCTAGCACAATTAACTAGGACCAAGTTTTGGGGAGGTGAAATAACATTTAAAAAGGGGGTCCTAAGACATAGTGAAGACCCATTTTCCACGTGGAGAATGGGTCCCAGGTCACTATCCTAGGACTCAAACTTTGCCAAATTAAATGTTATGCAAAATTATTAATGAGTTTTGTGATTTATCCCTTGAAAAGTGTAATAAATAAGGCTAGAATTTGAATTTAAGGGGATAATTAAGCTCTAATTAACCTCAATTAATTAATGAAGTCATAGATTAGTGTGAAAGTGTAAGAAAACACTTTACAACACCATAAATAAGGCACAATTAGGTCAATTTTATCATTAATTACTTATTCCCAATATAAGTGTGAAAAATGGTTACGTTTTTCAAAACTACATTTTTCCCCCACTTTAGTGAGAGTTTTCCCCCATGACAAACTCACACTAAAGTAGACATTCAAGAAACTTATGTATATAGCAATGACAAAGATACATAATCATACCTTATCAAAGACTAAGAAAAAAAAAAAGAAAACAAAGGATCAAGCTTCGATCATTCCAACACGATGTGGAACATGGTTGTTTATTTGTAACAAGGATCAAGCTTCGACAATTTGTCCAACATGATGTGGGCCAGGTCTAGGCTATTTTTCCATAACATGCATGCTCAATCTATGGTAGTGGAACCTCAGGCCATCCACTAGGTGAGTTATCCTAACAAGGTGGCAAACGAGAGAATCATATTTGCCTCACATAGCATACTGAAGTTATCCTCCTGACAACTTTGATAAGGCACAACAATGCTCTGATTTTTAATGTTATATCTATAGGTTTTTTTTAAAGGGTATTTTGCTTCGTTCATGTAAGTTCTTCTTCTTATGAAACATTGTGCCTAATGTCTCGAAGAGAGGAAAATTCAATAATATAAGATCACCACTTATGGGATGCCTCATTCGCATCATGCCACTAAGGGAAATTTTATGCTTAGAAATATAACACTCTTGGAGGACATCAAACCCAATGACACCACCAAGAAAAGGACATGTCACAAGAAAAAAGAAAATCATGCCATGAAATATGTAAAATTTTGAAAGATTTCATCGATATGCATGCCTCCGCTTTAAAGTGGTTGCTAACACCATTGCTATGCGCAACTGCTTTAAAGTAGCCAATGTTTTTTCCTAAGAGATGAGAGCTTTTCTCAGAAAACCCTATGCCAAGTCATATGTTTATCAAAGTTAGAGCTCTTGCCTTAGGTAAGATCTGTATGTTTATATACTCCAAGCCTTTCTATAGGTAATAGTAGGTAGTTAGATGGAATAGTTTCAAAGTTGATGTGGGATAATACTTTGTTACCTAATTATAATAGTCAACTTGAAACTCATGAGACATCATTTCCATTCATGCCATCTCAGTGTAAAAATGTTATGGAAGGACTAGGGTTACATGAACATGCTTTGGATGATCATGATAGTTTCGAAATCTAGGCAAACTGTATTGCAAATATGGTAGGATCAAACCTTTTTGATGAAATTACTGAGGAAGTAACCAAGGAAGAAGGGGAATTGTTGAAAAAAATCTGACATTACTGTGCCACCTTTTTCAACAAATTTTATAGATTTTTCACATGGAAATAGAGAACAATTTGCAACACATTCTGATAGTGAAATTCAGGAGATTAGGGAAGTGTATGGGAGTGTTTTCAACTTTTCAAAACAATTAACAATTAGTTAAACTCCTCTTGTTTCAGCTACAATCAAGTCGCCTAGTAAAAAAGGTAGGAAGTCAAATGCTTTTAAGTTGCAGGAGGAGATTGCTTCAGGAGTACAACTAACATTATATGGTAATATAAAGAAAATATTGAGGGGAGCAGGGAGCTCTCCTCGATCAATATGAACATTATTTCTTAGAATGTTAGGGGTTTAAACACCCCTAACAAATGATCCATGATTAAACAACAAATTAATTCATCAGGGGATGATACTGTTTTATTACAAGAGACTATGCTTTCCAAGGAAAGTTATGAAAGTATAATATTCAAGTGGACTAACTGGAAGTCATATCATTTTGTTGCTCAAGGAGCATCTGGGGTATTGTTAACATTATGGAATCCCAAATCAATTCAGTTGGAGCCCATCACTAATAATCCACATTGGCAATTGTAGCATGTTACCCATTTTGATTTATCCTTCTTGCTAGTTAATGTGTATGCACCAAATTCAACAGTAGGAAAAAACAAGCTTTGGAAGGAGCTGGAGCTAATTTTTGATTAGTTGGGGGTTGAAAAAAATATACTTGCTGGAGATTTCAATGCAATATTATCTCTTAATGAAAAACTGGAGGAATCATACCTCCTCATAAGACAATGGAAGATTTCAGTAAGTTTTTTCATGATAATGCACTTGTGGATGTGTAACCTCAAAAAGGAATGTACACATGGACAAATAGAAGAAGATATTTCTTGCAAATAGTTGTACGAATTGACTAATTTCTAGTATCTTCAAAATGGGTAGGAGATAAGTATACACAACTGTTAGAAATATTACCTTGGTCTGGATCTGATCATTTTCCTACTTCTCTCAATCTTGAAGCAGCTAATTCACCTCATAAATGGACTGCTTCATTTATATGTGGTTTAGACATAATGACTTTCTTCCATTATTGAAATCATGGTGGATACAGGCTCCATATGAGGTAGGATCCATTATGTATAGGTTTTGTAAGAGAATGAAATTTATGAAAGTTCAAATAAAACAATGGAATATACATGTTTTCAAGAATATATTCCATCAAAAGGATCTATTCTCAAAAGAGTTGGTAGCGGTGAATGAGCAGATTATAAGTCATGGATTGAATTTGTTGGATTTCAGTTGTTTATGTGTTAGTTTGTCCTTGATGCCAAAACCATTTTATGGGGTTCATGACATCACTGGTTCTATTTTTTGCATTCGTAGATTGGCTGATATGCAGTTGCATTGGTTGGTGTTATGATATGTAGTGTGATATGAATGTGATGATATGCTTGGTGGATTTTGATAGGATGCATTCTCAGCTTATTTTAATACATGATGATTACAGTTGGTTCATATGGTGATTCACATGGTTCATGGCATGCACTTTCCAGTTTTAGTTTTTACATGTCGGTACTGATGTTTGACATATGTTCATTATTTTAGGGCATGCATTTGCTTCAGGGTTACAAGTCACAGTGACATACATATACTGGCAGATTCATTTTGAGGTATACATTTGTTTATACAATTGTGCATTTTTACTTGGGTTGACAGATCAAATGATATCTAAGTGGCACATATTATGTTTGCACAAAACATACTCATTTACAAGAAGTTTGCAAAGAATCATGGATTCCAAGTACAAGTATTGACTCACTTTTATGTATTCTCTTCATTGACTATTTGTTAAGATGGTATGTGTTGTCTTCAAGAAACATATGATACATAAGTGTGCTAACATTTGATACATGGTGTCATAAAGCATACAATGTTACAAGGCTTTGGACAACTTGTTTTTGGAAGGTCTACACTTACAACCACATTGTGGTCATGTGATATTGGCATTGTTATTTTCTATAACTTCATATTTTTTGGCTCAATATTTTAGATCGATTAGTTAAGGTTTTTTTCTATGCTCCCATTGTGATGAAAATTCATGCTAAAAATTCAAAAGGTCTATAGACCTTGTCATCTCCATCACATATGATATTGAGACTTTGAATATTTCATTATTTGTATCATATTTAAAAGATTCTAAAGCCTCTACAATAAAAGGGTAACTTCAACATTGGAAGTGTTTTATATAATCATATGAAGCATCGGGAAAATTTATATGGTTTATATTGTGCACTTGGAATATGGAATGATATCAGTCTCATTGCATTTTATAGGAAGATGACTTTATTAAAAAGTCACATGGTTGTGACCAAGTTATCGACAAACTATTGAGTTCATTTTTCAAGTGGTAACATGTGTTATCAACAACCATCATTGATATTGGGTTAATGATTCATTTATCATAATGATGTCAATAAGATTATAATGTTTATATCGGGTTGTATGAGACACAACATACATAGTTAATTGGTGACTTGGCATCGGTAGTGAATGATTGATAATGTTATGGAATGTTTTTGTCGGCAATGAAGAATTGTCATTGGATTTAAAAACATAATAATGGTTTATTATTATGTTTTGATTTGTTTCAGACTCCAAAACATCATTATGTTTGATAAAGTCTTCAAAAAACTTGGAAGAAAGAAATTTAGGGAAATATTATTGTTGAAGGGTTTAGAACCCTAGCCACCATGAGAATATTGTGTTCATAGTTGTAAATCTATTCTTCTTGGCCGACACTAAAGGAGTTAGATGACTTCATTACAAGAATGGATAGCAAATCATGAGTTAGAAAGAACTTGGTAGTTGACAATGGCTTCTTCAGCTGTCAGTTGTGGTTGTCTCCATCGATCTGGTATTTGTTTCATTTCTTCATTGCATAATCAGGTATTTGCTATTTTTTTGGTTACAAGCTTGGAATGATTTGTTAAGGAAAAGGATTATTTTGTTTTTTTTAAAAGGCATGAAACTATGATTAAGCTTGCAACTAATATCATTTCTTCAACAATTATTGTGTCAACTGTGATTGCTCGCTTGAAAAGAAAACAAAAACCCTTATGGTTTTTGTGATTAAAATCTTGGTTGAACAACTGTGGTAAAAGGGGTTAACAGTTGTTGATTATTATCAAAACCTTTTTGTTTTGGGTTTCTGGCAGCTTGTTATAGAGGTTATGATTCTTGAAAGAGTTAGTTGAAAACTCGTTAGGATTCTTCTCTTGTAACCCTAACCCAAGATGGTTTACAATTATTCAAACTGCATATAGAGATTATTATTTGCAGGGTCTTTAAAAGATGATCTTCAAGCATTTTCATGTTGAACCGGAAAGAGGAATATGATGTTTTCAGACATTTGATACAAAAGATATGTTACATTGAAAATATTTGTTGTGATTCTCAAATTATTACATTTTTTGAAAATGTTGGCTTTTTCATACAACATTCTTCAATGTGCTTAATGAGGATATTCATAGTCTTCTATTGATAGTCTACGATTGCAAGTTGCACTTCTAGAGTATTGATAGAATACTATCATTATTATTATGCATTCTAATGGAGTTAGTGCTCCTATATATTGTGAAGTTGGTGCTCCTATAACTTATGGAGTTGGTGCTCCTGTAATTTGTGGAGTTGGTGCTCTTGTATTTTGTGGATTTGGTGCTCCTGAATGTGAAAGAGTTGGTGCTCTAAGTGAATAAAGGAAAGATTTTTCGAGTTGTTTTTTATTCCCCAAGAGGGTTTTTCCACTCAGGACAAATTTTGGTGTTATGTGTGTAACTAAGGAAATTTTATGGGTTAGCTTATAATCATGCATACAACATAAAATCTTAGCCAACTACGAAGAACAGAGGAAAATACAAAAACAAGAATGATTATACCAAATAGTCCTCAAAACCTCCATGAATCACCTCCATATCCCTTCTCAATTTGTTGCAAATGAAATTTTTCCCTCAATTTTGTGATGAGCAAACTAATGGCAAAGACAAAGTCCTAGCAAATGTTGAAGGATTCAAACAAAACCACATGCAAATACTATGCAACTAGTGAACATGCATCTATGACTATGGCTAATGTGACTAAGATGGCATGAAAATCAAAATGACATGAAGTCAAGATAGCATGAGATGAAGTGACAAAATGAGAAAAAAAATTCCATTTTATAGAAAATGCAATTTTGGATGAATGGCCAAGATTGAAGATTGACAAGTTCCCTAGAATCAATGGACAAGATTCAATATGACAACCCACAATTAGGGTTAGGGAAACATTAGGTCAAATTCAAAATGAGTGGCAAAGATTTATTTTCAGAAAATCAAATCAAGGGTGATTAATGCATGTGAGAAGAGATAAGGATGGCACAGAAAAAGAGTTGAGTGGAAAATCAAATAATAATAGCAATTAATTTGATTTTTGAGAAAAAGACTATTTTGAATTAAAAGTCAATTTTAATTCAAAAAGGGTGGGGGCCACATGACAGTTAATAATTAATTCAAATTATTTACTAAAGAGGGAAATGTGAAGAAAATAATTAAATAATTGGAATGATTATTTAATTAGAGAGGATGAACAATAATTAAATAATTTAAAGAATTTATTTAATTGTAAGAAGATTTTCCAAAATTAGTGACATATTCAAATAAATAAATAATATTTATTTATTTAAATAATTAGGAAGACATAAATGGGAAGATAATTAAATAAATTAAGAAATTTATTTAATTATTAGAAGACTTTAGACAATTAGTGACGTACTAAATAAATAAAATTGATTAATTTATTTAATAATTAGGAGGAATAAAAGGACACGAATTAATTAAATGATTATGAATTATTTAACTAACAGACAAAAGTGGACCAAGGACATAATTAAAATGTCTTAATTATGTTAGGAAGAAAAGGTGGAAAAATAGAGCTTGCAGGCCTAGGTCATTTTATGTGTCTACATTTTGCCCCTCTTTGTCATAATGCAACCTGTCACATTGTGTCAAAGAAAATAAGGCAAGGTCATGCCCCAGTGGGGGTACAAAGTATCTATACCCCCTCGGGAAAATTTTCAAATTTTGGTCCAGCAATAGAAAAATTTGGAAAGTGTCCCGATAAGACAATATGAGGACCAGAAAGCCAATGGTGAAAATGTTTTCCAATTTTGAGGAGTTAAAGCAGCCAAAGGGGTGGTCAAAGTTGGTAAAAATAGCATCGAGTAATAAAAAAGGGTTGAAAAATGCCATTTTGACTTTATAAATAGGGTGAAAATAAGGTAAAAAGTCAATTAATTTTCAATATTCACCTTAGTAAACTTGAGAGCGCAGAGCGAGAAGCAGAGTAGTAGAGATGGTCATTCTAGTGACCGAGCATGATGGGGAGATCGTGCGGACTTTCCGATGGCTAGAGGACATAGAGCCAGCGGTATGTATCCTGAACCCACTTTGTCATTTTATCATTTTACGTGCAATTTTTTGGGTTTTAAGGTTAAGAACGAATGTGTGGCAACGCATATGCATTCGCGTAAGCTGCATTCGCTTTTGTGTTTGCTGCATTTGATGCGTCACGACGCAAATGCAAGGGGTAGGTGGGATAGGACCGCCGGTTGTGTCGCATTTGTTGGGAATCGTGACACAATCTCAAAATTGAGCCACAATCGACAGATAGAACATCGCATTCGCAATATTGCGATGCATATGCGGAAAGAAATAATGCAATTGTAGGAAATGACGCATATGTAGAAACCGAGACGTAATCGCTTTGTTGTGATACAATTTCCAGTCAAAACGACACATTCGACAACTTGAGACGCAAGCACAGTAAGGAATGACGCAAACGTTTTTCCACGATGCAATTGAAGTTAATGCGACACATTTGACTTTGACTTTGACCAAGGCTAACTTTGTTTGACTTCAAATTTTGAATGCTTTTGAATGGTACTAATGATAATAATGATTTCCTATGAGGTGCTAATGCATGGTTTGACCATGTACAGAGACAGCTAGCTCCTATTTATACGCGGTAGAGCAAACCTTCTACCTACATATTTAGGGATTAGCTTAGCGAGAGGGAGTGACAATGATTGATGTGGTTAGGCCTGTATTATGCTCCCTATATGCCCATTATCGGGGCAAAAAGGGTACTGTTGACTATGATGTGTGAGTGATGGCATTCAGAGACATGTTCATTCCACTTGCCCACAGGAGAGGCCACTGTTACTCTCGAGGACGTGTATCATATTTTCTACCTGCCGATCTAAGGGGAGCGGATCGTTTATGATCCTCAACATGGGTATCATAATTTTACTGTGTACTACCATGATCAGGGAGCAGGTCTTGGCATCGAGGGATACGAGATCCGCTGGGAGTTTATGGCAGAGCATTATGGCCAGTTTAATGCACTGTTGGTGACATTGATCGGCGGAGTACTAATTCCCGACTGCCATGGACATGGGCTTCCCATTGGTTGGGGAGACATTATGGTTGGCATGAGGCAGGACAGGACTGTGTACACTTGGGGACCTTGCTTACTAGGGATGCTCTATCACCAGCTTCATGAGGTTTCCTATTGCTGAGCATAGAGAATTGAGTGCGGGATGACACTCCTCATGATTTGGGAATGGGAGCATGTGGCTATCTTTCGACCATCGATTCAAAGACCTCAGCTGGTAGACAAGATGTCGTATGTTTATTACTATGTCGGTGCCCTTCAGCAGACCAGGGTGGGAGAGACAAGATGGTGGTGACACTGTATAAACACAATGATGTCATTCATTTAGAGGTTGTACAAGGACTACGAGCAGTGGTAGGATGAGGACGAGCATCTAACCTTATGTTGATAGTTTTGATATTTGATCGACAGGATAGTGCAAAGCCAACTCATCATTGAGATGTACCTACCGTAGAGGGTGCTACGATAGTTTGGCAAGTAGCAAGGCGTACTGGTTGGAAAAACCGAGTATGTGATATCCTCCAGGGAGTTAGCTTGGGGACCTCTGATTGTTGTAGCATTTTTTGAGCAGAAAATTGATGGATTAGTTGCACAATAGTGGGGATGGTGGGGTGGAGCTGCAGATCCTGGTACCATTACAAATTATGATCTATGGTGGAAAACACATCGTCTAGTACCCTTGACAAATCAAGACAGGCCAGAGCCAATTGAGAGGAGATTAGTCATACCACAGGCACCTCGAGGTCAGTGAGGAGGCAGAGGTGAAGTAGGGGCAAGGGTAGAGGATGAGGCAGGGACAGGGGCAGAGATGGAGGTAGGGGAGGAGATGATGGAGATGATGGTGATGATGGAGGGGATTGCAGGAGACAGAGGAGAGATGGTAGGAGATAGGGTAGGAGAGTGAGATGATGTGTAGCCAGAGGAGGACTGGATGTCATTCTTGAGGTAGCTGAGGAAGAGGAGAGAGAGGAGGAGCAACCTAGACAGGAAGGGGTGGTCCATCAGGAGCAACCCAGAGAAAAGAAGGAGGCTAGACAAGAGGCAGAGATGGAGGTAGATATGCAATGGGAGGAGAGAGTTGGAGGAGAGGAGGAGGATGTCGAGGAAGAGGATAATGTAGATGAGGATGAGGCCATTGATGAGGCTAAGAGATTGTTGAGATGGAGCATTGTGGAGGGAGAGGAGGTACCATCCAGAGTGACATTGCCCCATGATGCCATGACAAACCAGAGAGTGGCCGATTTACAGAGGTAGCTAGATGAGAGTGCAGCCCAGGTTAGAGCACTACAGGCAGAGCTAGAGGTAGCGAGGGTAGAGCGGGATCAGGCAGTGATCCACCAGCAGGAGGCAATCCAGTGGTGCATAGATTTTGCATGGTTATGTACAGGACCATCTTAGGATATCACTCAAGAGTTTTCTAGGGTTAGTGCATGATTGGAGTGATACAAATTGCTATATGAACAGGTTGTGCCACCAGAGAGGAGACATCCTAACCTGACTAGGACTTAGATGAGGACAGGGAGTCGCAGCAAATTAGGCAATGATAGTGGCAGCTGGAGCAGTGCAGGGGGTTATGTTGATGGTGTTTTCTGCACAGCAACAACTCAGACAAAATACAATATCCTATCTCTCTCAAAAGGTAATCTTCAACAATAAATTGCTGAAAATCACCCCAAGGTCTCTCGGGTGTCAGGTCTTGACAATGCATAAACAACTCAGATAATATGTGAAAATGCTGGTAATCACAATCAGACCTTACTACAAACAAATTGTATCTTTCCAACTTATCAGATTTTGCAATGTTTTGATCTTAAATCATAAATCTAACTGAATAATAAAGAAACGGCAAAAGATGAGAGTGCAAGAGAAGTAATGAAACCTAAACTATTTCTAAGATGAACCATGCAAATGACATATATCGGGAATGGACCAATCTCAAATAACCAATTCTTGCTTAACCCATAGTGCAATATCACAAGAATGGTGCAATCTTCTAAGGTATATAGATTTTCAAATCATAGACATTCATCCATAATCGAACTAAGCACAAAATAGATATATGGTCCAGGTTGACTTCACCAGCCTACTACAATCAGATAGTTACTAGGAGTATAGACCAGATATTGCTACAAACATTCCAAATATGAAATCATGAACATCATTCACCAAACTAATCCAGCTCTAAACACTAAACCCTAAATCTTTAAGCAATTTGAAAGATGAAACAACAGGAACCATGCAAGATAAACTAACACAAGAGATTTCACCAGGAAAACCACAATGCCTTCAATTGTATTAGATCACCGTAATGCTGCAACAATTCCACTGTTCTGTTACAATATTTGCTTCAAGAACTAACTATTATCTCTACTACAAAATTCTCTAGCTCTTTTCTAATCTAGCTTGTCTCTATTATCTTTCTAGCTCACCCCTTACAGTGAGGCAAGAATGCCCTTTATAGAAAATTCTCAAAATATGTTGGCCCAGCCAAACATTTACAAAATAAAATAGCCAAAACAAGTCAGCCTTAGGAATTTCAAAATAAGGCGCACATTAAATGTCGATACATCATCAAGGTCGGCCTAGACACATTCCCCAATGTAGCCCGAATCAATACATGCCCTATAATAAAAGGGAAGCACAAATCTTCAAAATGGGCATTAACTACCGCTTCCCTTATCCTTATTCTAATCCTGAACCTTCAAAAATAATTTATCCATCTTGGTGATAGGTGGCAAAGGCAAAATCTTGAGCCGACATTCAATGGAGCCAATCTCCTCTTTTGACTGTTTAACAATTTTGTTCCAATCACCCTTGTATGCCTGGTATTTATCCATCACGGCCAAGTTGTTGCATCATCTAATTGGTGCCCTGTTATAACATTTTCAAATTTTGGAGCATAAACATCATGCCACCATTCTCTTAATTGTTCTAGGCTCAGATACTTAGGAGCAATCTTCCTCCTGCCAGTCATTATCTCAAAAAATGCAATACATCCTTCATAGACTCCAGTCAGATCACCATCTATCTACTTTCTTTCGTTTATGGATTTTTCTGATGGCCCTTTGCCGAATTTGCAAAGCTTCGAACCACTCCCAAGGCTCATTAAGTCTGGATGAAGGAAGGATTCCATCCGCAGCCAACTGATCTTTGCCATACCCCATAATCACTTTAGATTTCTGCAATTGAAGGTCAATATCCTCCTTGTCTTGAGATAGGACATGCTCTAATAAGTCCTTGGCTCTTATTGCATCCTTTCCAGTCAAAAGAATTTCCTTTATTGCATCATCTCCTTTCACTTGCACATCCTTCAACCAATCATAGCAGTTTGGGTAGAAGCCTTCATCCTTTCAAGTTCAGAAATAGTTTCCTTGGGCAAGAAACCAGCCGCAGCAAAAGAAGATGGGTGGAGAGATTGCAGGGGCTTCATCACATCTTCTAGACATTTCTTAAGCCTTTCATTTTCCCTTTTAAGATCATGTTTGGACTGTGTTTCCTTCCATAATATTCCAATTATTACTGCACTGGACCCTTCATACTCCTCAATATCCTGCTCCATAGAAACTGGTCCAACATTAATGGTCTGCACATTGTAATCCTTTCCAGTGACATCTTCTTTAGTTTTATCCTAGTAGGGGTGGCAATGTGAATGACCCTGTTACTTGCTTCATCTCTTTCAATCCTTGAAACTACCTTAGCCATCTTTTTCTTCTTACCTTTACCAATCTTGGCCAGCATCTCATCCCAATCGAGAGGGGTGTCCTCAACAATAACCTGTTTCTTTCTTGTAATCTACTTTTCCAACCAATCTGGGATAGTAGGATCCACCCGAATTTCATCTGTATTGGCCTCTTCATGTTGTTTTGATGTTTCATCTTTTCCTTTCTCCGGAGATTGGTCATTTTGATCACCTAATTCAGGCTCTTCTTCTTGCAAAGGTGATGGGGTTCTAACAGGGGCATCCTCCTTTTCAGGTGATCCGTTACCTTTGCTGCTTACCGGAGAATCCTCATATTGCACTAGTGGAGAAGGATGTTTTTCCACATCTTCAGTTTCAAGCTCAGCTACCGCACCAAAGATTTCTCCTTCCTTGAACGGTTCTGCCTCTCCACTACTCTCATGCTCCTCAGGGGTCTCCTGCTCAGGTACACTTGGCGAAGGGGAAGCAGCCCTTGGTTGCTCCATGGTGGAAGTCCCTGGAAGAGGACTTGCTTTCTACACGGTCTCCCTAGGAGATGGAGTCCTTGATCTCCTTGAGTAGACTCTAGTTTTCTCTCCTGAGCTTTCCACATCAATCACTGGAGTTTCATCTTTGGAAGTTCCTTGATCCTTCCTCTTTGAAGTTCTAGTTGTCCTTGTCTTCTTTGGCTATGGAGGAGCGTCTTCTTCTACTGCTTTCTCAAATTCCTCTTGTTCAGAAGATTTGCCTATTTTCAAAGTTTGGCTTCTCTTCTTTCCCTTTGGTTTCCTTTTCTGTTCCGGCTCACTTTTCTTAGGGCCTTTGATTTTGATCTTGAAAGGTGAGCCTCCTTTAGCTTTTTCTTTGGAATCATCTTCTCCGAACTCCTCTGAGGTGGAAAGAGGATTCAGATTTCCCATTATATTGAAGGTACAAGGTACCTTCTCACTCTCCAGTTCCCAAACTTTGTGCTTCAACCATGATTTGGTAAACTTCATGACAGGGGCCATTAGGTCTTCCTGTGTAATTTCTTGAGCAGTTTGGAAAAGTGAGGTTTTGGTTTCTCCAACCAAGAATTAATCATCTGCTGGGCTTTGGTGGGCTCATTTTCATAGTAAGTTTTGGCTAAATCCATGTTCAAGGCGCATACAGATGGCAAATCCGGCATGTCAAAAGCTTGGGCAATAGAAACAGGACTAAAATTTTCCAAGACTCTTCCCTCGGTGCTAACGACCCTCTGTGTGTCAAAGTCATATTGCTGTGCACACTCTAGTATCAACTCATAGCACTGGATTGCAGGAGGGAATCCTGCCACATGGACCAATCCGAACTTCATCATTCCATTCCTCAGGACCGATAGATCCTTCTAAGCCATTCTCGCCTTGAATTCCTCATACCTCCATGCTCCTACATTAGTGTCAAAGACCTCTGACCATATAGAAGATATTTTACTGTCAGACAACTGACTCTTGGTATCCAATCTCAATCTTTCTGCCTCTGAAATGGAATACCCCTCTGTATCACCTTTAGACTTTCCTGTAGCAGCTTTGCTTGATTCAGCCTGCATTCACAAAAGCACCCCATAAGCGCCTAATTATCATACATATTCCAATCAAAGGGTTAGAATAAAACCACATAAATCAATTAAGATCCATCACAACTCATCAATCCTTGAAAATCCGAAAAAAAGAAGCAATCTGAGAAAATGAGGTAAACCGGGAAAATACAGTCGAGGCGAAATTTTGGAGAAATCCGACCCAAACGGATTCCTGCTGCCAAGACATCATTCGCCAAATAAGTCGTTAGTATGAATAAAAGTTATGTGATCATCATGAAACTTATTCATCTAGTAGCAAGAAATCATCATTTAACATTTACTCCATTACCCCTAACATCGAAAATTGAAAAGGGACGAAACCAAGCAAGGAATCGGAAAAATCCGAACAGGCCGGATTTTCGCAAACTGCTAAGAATTCTGAAACTTATCGCATTCCACGGATATGGTAGAAACTGGGAAAATCTAGGGGCGCAAAAATTCTACGGACACCTCAGAAACCCGACAGTCGTTAATGCGTGAACGATATTGATCAGACGATCATGCAAACCCTCTTTTGGATTCTAATGGTCTCAAAATCGATCGTAATAGGCAAAAATTCAAATGCACACGAGTTTGGATTCCCAAGACCCATGAATGACCGATCCATACAGTGAAACAATGATGCCCTAAATCTAATGACCAAACATCCGCCATGAAAACCAGGGTAAGCTCGAAATTTCAAACATTATACTTGAAATGATCAATCTAAAGTGTACCAGGATTTCTCATAGCAAGTTTAAGCTTGGCACAAAATATGTAAATCACGGTAACCCTACCAAACCTGGTAAATTCAGGAAAATGCACTAAAACCCTAAGCTCTACAAAATACAGCAAACCATGCATCTAAAAGGCGACATCCTACCCAGAACGCTCAACCACAACGATACACCCGACACCCAATTGGTAAACGGAAACATGCATAGTGCAGACGAAAAAACATTGTGAAGAGGTAGGCCAACCCTAGTTTGATAAATATGAAATTGCAAAATAAGCAGAAGCCGACTCGAAATGATTACCGACCAACTCGAAAGAATCAATCTAAGTGCAAATAATGAGGGGCTAGCAACGACTTACCATGGACCGATTTGGAGGAAACTCAAACTCGAAGAAGAGACTGTGAAACAATGGCCCTAGCAATGGAAAACTCGACACCAGCAGTCAAACAATCTAGACACAAGCAGCTCGAATCCAATAATCAAAAGCTCAAATGAAGAATCTCAAGCGCCAGAGCAAATAACAAGTGAATAATGAAATCAAAATGATGCTCAAAAGCCCTTAAATCTATCTGCACCTGCACCTGAGCAAGCATACTTCAAGCATTAATGAGCGACAAGACACGCCAAGGAAATCTGGAAACCCGAGCCTAAAATAGAATTCCCAAAAAAACCAAGCCAAACGAACAATTCAGATGAACACGAATTCCGCGGATATGGCAAAAACTGGGGTTTTAACAAAGTTCGGGAAAATCTGCTCAGGCCGGAAAATCCTGGATTCAAGCAGAAACTCGGATTTCAGAAAGTTAAGCAACAAATGGACAATGAACCAGGACCAGGGGAAAATCCGCAAGAGCTAGAAAATTCTGGACTCAGGTCAAAACCCGGATTTCTACTAAAACCAATTTTAACCAATTCAAGCCTCAAGGCAAGACCAAAGCTAGCAAGACCAACATCTCAAGACCTTAAAAAAAAAAATCTCATAAAAACCAAAGGTCAAAAGACATCATGAAAAGAGGGTCCCTACTCCAAGTGGGGCGTGTGTGCAAAACTGCACAACAAATGGCGACTCTACTGGGCAAATGCTCCTGAGCATTTTGATGACAAACTGGAATCACGAACCCAAAACTTATGGTTTCAACTCATCCATCCGGCCACTATCTACAGCTAAATCAAAAACCCCCTAGTCACCCAAACTTTCCTACACCAGGGTCGAAGTGTGTGTATATGCATTCATTACCCTCCTTTAGCTGCAACAAGAACCAAACTTGGTATGGACAAGCTACATAAAGATTCATACTCTAAAAGTAACCTGGATAGAGCCTCACTGCCAGTCAGGCGTCCATAGCCCCGACGAGGTTATCGTTGTGATCCTCCTGAACATAGCTCTACTGCCAGCCAGACATCCATAGCCCCGGTAGAGATATTCAGATTCCCCTAATGAGTTGAATTCGAACCTTTTAATTTTCAATATATATATTCTCTCTTCTTCTTTTTTGATACTGCTTGTCTTTTCACTGCTTTAACTTCAACCTGTGAACAATGAAGTTCGCACTCATGGATGAGAACCATAGTGGCACTAGAGCATAAAATGATTTTTCACCTATTCAAACCTCAAAAGGACCTTTTGCAACTTCAGGTATCTTTAATATTTGAAATTATGAGACCCTAATGTATTCCTGTTCAATCTGACCAGAAGACCTTTTGTCTTAGCACAAGAATAAGTGACATTGGGTGGAGAATTCATACCAAGACATTCTGGAAAGGTGATTGAAGTTTGTAAGGGAAATACTAAGAACACCACACCTACTTTGTCACCACCATCTTACAAATGCAACAAGAGATCCCCAAAAGAGAAGGAACCAAGAGAAAGAGCAACACAAACCAAAACAAACAAACCAAAGCAAACCTACTCTAACCAAGACAGAACAGAACAAACCGAAAGGAAACCTATTCTAACCAAAAAAAACCAAGAAAAAGAAACCTAGACTAACTATATACAAAGAAAGGAGTTGAAAATAGCTCAGGATTGGAAATAATGTTTCAAATACTGCCCATTGATAGGCAGTGGAATATCTTCTCCTGTGAGAGTCTTCAGGCGGAAGGCATTATCTCCAAGTATTTCAGCAATCTGATATGGACCAAGCCACAGTTTTTCAAACTTCCCATGGTCCCCTTTTCAATCATGAGGTTTATCCCAGTATAACACAAGGTCAGAAATCCTAAAGGCTTTGACCTTGGCCTTTCTGTCAAACCACCTCTTAACTACCCCTTGATGTTTGGCAAAGTTCTCAAGGGCGGCATCTCATTTTTCCTCAAGATGCAATAGCTCTGTCAATCTAGCCTCTCTTCTATTCCCCTCATCATAGAAATTACTAATAAACTGCAAGGTTGGGATCTTGAGTTGAATAGGGAATACAGGCTCCAGACCATATACTAAGTGATAGGGAGACATTCAAATGGATGACTTAAGTCTTGTACAATCTGCCCAGAGGGAAAACCGAAGTTGGGTGTGCCATTCTTTTGGGTTCCTCTCTAGCAGCTTACGGATAACAGTCAACAAGTTCTTATTGGAGGACTCTGCTAATCCATTACCCTGAGGATAATAATTGGATGCAAACTTTACAATAATGCCATGATCAAAAGCCCAATTTTAAAATTTTAAAGATGCAAAAGCAGGACCATTATCATAGACAACAGCAATAGGGCATCCAAATCGATTAAGAATAGCATATTCTAGAAAATCAATTACTACCTCAGATGTACACTGTCTACAAGTAAAAGCCTCAGTCCATCTTGTGAAATAATCAGTAATAGTAAGAATGTACTTGTGTCCCGCAGAAGATGGTGGGTTGATAGGGCCTATGAAATCCATACCCCATTGGGAAAAAGGCCTTACCTCAATGACCGATTGGAGCGCAAGTGTTGCATACCTTTCCCTTTTTGTTGTAGTCTGGCAGGTGTGACAGGTCCTGACATGATGGTGGATGTCTTTGAACAACGTGGGTCAGTAATACCCAGCCCTTAAAATCTAATTTGTTGTGGCGATCGCAGAGCCATGGCTAGTGCCATACTTTTCGTGAAATTCATTCATCACCCTTTCAGCTTCCTGCTTCCCAAGACACCTCAAATAAATGCCCTCATGATTTTTTTTGTACAGAACAGCTCCCTTTAGCATGAAACCGTCACTCTTCAATCACAAAGCTCTCCTCTGAATAGCATTAAGATGGCTTGGAGATCGCTGGTTTAGCAAGTAATAAACTATGTCATTATACCAACCATCTAGGGAAACTTCCTCAACGTTATAATTCTGGACAGTCAATTCAGGCCCTATTTCAGCCATAGTCTGAGTAAGTCCATGTCATCTTACCAACTTCATGGGCTGGATCTCAATATCGTACTCCTATAGCAATGTCACCCACTTAGCTCTACGCTCTCCCAACTCATTCTGCATCAAAAGTAACTTGACTGCAGGGTCTGGGACAATTGCATAAACCTTATTCTGAAGGATATAATACCTAAACTTCTTTACTGCTCTGACTAGAGTATACGCCTGCTTTTCCACACTTGGATATTTCAACTCGGCATCTTTTAATGGTGCACTCATAAAAGCAATGGGATGTTCATTTCCCTCATCAGACTTTTGAGTCAACATTCCCGCACATGAGTGGTCCGAAGCGAATGAATAGATATAGAAAGGCTTACTATAATTAGGGCTTACCAATACTGGAGCATCAGCAATGACTCTTTTGATCTCTGCAAATGCTTCTTTCGCTTCTGTAGTCCATTCGACCTTGGCATCTTGTTTCAACATAGCATTTAATGGCTTGACAATTTCAGCGAACCCAGTGATGAATTTTCTGACGAAGTCGATCTTGCCAAAGAAGGATTTCATCTCTTTTTTGCTAGCAGGTGGCTAAATCTTCAGTATGGCTTCCACCCTTTCTAGATCAATAGCAATTCCCTTTTCGGATAAGACATGTCCCAGCAACTTTCCTTCTGTCATGCCGAAAATACACTTTTTGGGATTCAGGGATATGTCGAACTCCCTGCACCTCTGAAACACTTTGCGTAAATCGGAGATGTGATCCCCTCTATTTTTTGAAAAAACAGTCAGGTCATCCATATAAATAATGATGCATTTTCCTATAATATCCTTGAAGGCAATATCCATAGTCCTTTGAAATGTAGCCCCTGCATTAATGAGTCCAAAAGGCATCCTCCTGTAAGCAAAAGTACCCCATTTAGTCGTGAAAGCAGTCTTGTGTCTGTCCTCATACAAGACTATTACTTGATTGTATCCTGAATATCCGTCCAAAAAGTAAATCATCTAAGATCCATTAACCACTTGAAGTACTTCATCCAATGAAGGGACTGGATAGTTGTCTTTTTCTGACGATCTGTTCAAGTTCCTCAAATCAACACAAAGTCTAATTTCACCATTCTTTTTCCTTACTGGGACTAGGTTTGCCACCCATGTTGAATGCCTAATGAGAAATATAATTCTGGCAGATAGTAATTTATGAACTTCTTTCTATATGACCGGTTCCAATAATGCATTAATTGGTCTCTGCCTTTGCCTGAAAGGCTTGGCAACTGGCTTTAGGGGTATAGTGTGAGTTATGATTGATGTATCATAAGTTTTCAAGTCCTCATAACTTCAGGCTACTATATCCGGAAAGCTACGCAATGCTGCAATTATTCCTTGTCTTTCTTCTGAAGTGCATACTTTGCCAATAAAAATGTTCTTGGCGTTATCTTCAGTTCCCATATTGTAAGTGTCACACTGTCCATTGATAGACTCCTTCTTAGACTCTTGCTCCTGATCTCTGATCTTGTCTAGATCAAAAATCTGTTCTAATTGTACCATTCCCCTTGGAATAGTATTAGACTTCAGGTTTATCACTCCTTCCAAATCCACATCTGTTTCGTCAATGATTTGAGAAGCAAAAATGTTTGTGTTTGTAATAAAGTACAGGATATGCTTGTCATCTTCAAATACCTAAAAGTTAGTAACATTATCCGGAACTGATGGCACAGGAATCAATTCTACAGTAAACTTCTTCAAACCTGACAAAGATAGGGGCTGCAGAGTACTTGCTGCCTGGGCCAGAGAATCTGCAGTTTGATTCTTCTGTCATGGTATCAATTGAATATTGAAGGCATCAAATCCCTCAATGAGGTCCCATACTTTATGCCTATAATTAGTCATTCTTCTATCGTGGCACGAATATTGTTTCCTTACTTTCTTAATTACCAACTCAGAATCACCAAAAACTTGCAGAATCTTAACCTTTTTCTTAAGTGCCATAAGGAGTCCATGAATTAACGCCTCATATTCTGCTACATTATTAGTACAGTGAAATTGAAGTCTATGGGCTTCAAATAAATTCTTACCTTTTGGACTGATTAGTTCGAACCTTGCCCCAGCTCCATGCTTGGATTTGGATCCATCAAATCTGAGTGTCCAACACTCAGCAGCTGTAATCCTCTTCATCACATCCTTTGGCTTAATATTGCTGGATGGTTCCTCAGATGACATGGGTTTCTTTTCTTGGTATTCTTCCTGAGGGTTTTGTATATTTGTTTTAATTGCCAGGGTTGGATTTATGCATTTCTGTACTCGTTCTACTGTTGTTTGGCATAAACAACACTCCAACTCTGAATGGGAAGCATTATGAACTCTACACCAATTAGGTAAGAGTAATTCTTCAAAGCTTGTCCTTCTACCTAGGTGAATTTGATTTTCAACACATTGTTTGATAAATTCCTGAAAGCTGTCTAATAAGCTAATTTGATTATCTTTGAATTCTTCCTCTTCTTTAATGGATTCTGTCAGGACAATAGTATTGCTGGAATCTGCCTCTGCACCAGCAGACATCATGTGTAACATTAATACCTCCTCCAACTCTTCATATTGAGTTGATAGCATATAATTCCCCATGCCTACTTCTGAGATCAACACCTCATTTGAAGTATTTTGGTACTCTGTAATCATGTACTTCATTCTTGGTTCTCTCTCAATCCTTATCTAATTTGGTACTCCTTTCCAGGGAAGCCACATGTGGGAGTGGTCAATAGATACATATCCATTTAAAGCTTTAGTAAAATATCTTCCTAGAATCAGGCCATATGCATCAGGGATATCAGCCACCTGAATATTGATAACCTGTTGAATCCTTAGGTCAGAGGCTACCTGCATGTGAATCATGTTTAATTCTCCCACCACATTTACTTCAGTTCTATCTAGCTGGGTTACCTTCTTCTAGGAGTCAGCAGGTGTAATCCCTAGAGCTCTACATACTCCGAATGGCATCACATTAGTAGAAGCACCAGAATCCAATAAACAATTATGTAGATTCTTACCAAATATGTGCACAGAAATCAGAAATGGTGGGGTCTCTGTCTTCCCTTGAAACAGAGTTGGCTGAGTATCTACCTAGGCCACTTGAGTTTTATCCTTCTCCTTTCCTTTATCTCTAGGGGGCAAGTTATCCCGGTTGTGGGCTTGGTTTTGTGTCTTCACCGGTTGAAAATAAGAAATCTTGCTGACACCCTCACTGGGAGGTTTATTCAAAGACACTGGATGTGCATCATAAGTACCTAGGACTGACTTCCTAATTGCAGGGAACCTCAATAACTCAAATACTGAAAGATTTACCTTTAATTTCTTGAACTCCTCAGTGACATATGAAGCCATTTTCTCCTCACTTAGATTCATAGTGACCTCCCTGGAAGATTCCTCCACCTTATCTTTACTTACTTGAACAATTTTCTCTTTCTGTGAGTCAGTTTGAGCTTGTCCTTCCTTTGCAAGGTACTGCCTGGAAACATGTGGAAAAGACGGATTATTACTAGCATTGGGATATGGAGGGATGTTGAAATTATTAGGAGGAATAGAGGTAGTGAAAGGTCCCCCAGCTTGCGGACGCCTATGGGGCATATCTCTTAAATCATATCCTTTACCCTGCCTCTGGAACATCTGCACTTCTTCAACATAAGCTTTTTCGCTATCAAGGGGGCCATTATCATTCATTGTTTCCTCATTGAATAACTGAGCCACCCCATCCCCATTGTAGATTTGATCTGTTTTATCTTCCTGGGAATCAGATTTTTCTTCTAGAATATTTTCTTCACTTACTGGAAAAGGAGCATGGTTTAATACTAGCACAGGGGAGTCATAAGGGGTGGAGGGAACAATCTCCTATCCATTTTCATTATTCTCCACCTCATACTGGAAAATGGAGGCCACGGTTTGGAACTTTGGACATTCTAACTCTGAATGCTAACTTGTCTTATGAAGCCTACACCATCCTGACAGGGCAGCCTCAGCCAGATATACACCACTGGGAGGCTTGTCTTGACTAACTAGCTGATTTGTAGATTGGTTGACAGGTTGATCCAAGGGAGTAGGAATTCCTCCATTATTAGGTCCCGTATTCCACGTTATGTTCTGTCCCTATGACTGCCTCTTATCAAATCCCATGCCACTACTTTGTCCTCTATCAAAATTTTGTCTCCTATCATTATTGAACCCTCTGTCATTGTTGTAACCCCTATCCTGATTATATCCTCTATCATTGTGAAATCCTCTCTCATTATGTTGTCCCTTGTCAAAACTCTGCCCTTGTGGAAATTCCCTATTATGGCTGGATTGTATATTCTTTTGAGCAGCTTGTAATTAACTGTTTTGATTCCTTAAGTAGGTCACCTCTAGGTTCAACTTCTTTATCTGCTCAGCCATTTCGTCAATCCTATCCTTATTTGGATCTCCATAAGGGGTTTGGCCTGGGTTACTCCGAGGAGGAACAGGCATTGTAGCAGATCCTATAGACTGATGCAACACTTCAGAATTCTACAAATAGGTAGGGAAACCGGTTAGCTGCTACTGATACAGGGGCTGGTTAACCTGCTACTGGGGAAAATTCATCATAGGAGAGACCTGACTCATGGGGGGACCAGGATGTGACACTAAAGGTAATTGAGGTACCGGGTTCATGATTGGGGTATGATTGGTAAGTGCCTGATTTACTGCCTGAACCTGATTGGGATGTGCAACTGGTCCTAAAAAAGGCAACGGTCCAATCACATGTTGCCTTGGATCTGTGCTAAGCTTAACAGCTTCCGTATAGGCATCAATTAGGTTAGCTGGAGGGTTGGGTCTCCACTTCAGAAAGGTTGATGTAAGGTTGTCCAAGGCTTCATAATAGACTCCTAGAGCTGTATTATTGTCTAAAACATAAGGGTCTTGAATTCTGGTGTATGCTCGGTGAAACCTATTAATGAAACTAGATATTGGTTCATTAACCTCTCTCTTGACTCTAGTGAATTGCAGATACAATTCATTGGCACTGATGGGTATTCTGAACTTCTGTAAAAAGGCAGTTTCAAGATCATTCTAGTTAAGAATCAAACCAGAAGGGAGGTGATTGTACCAGTAAAAGTCCTCTTCTCCTAGTGAATAAGGGAACAACCTACAGGAAACATCCTCATGAACAATCCCTCTATCCTTGAGACAGGTTTGGAAGATCCTTATATGCTCTTGTGCAGTCCTGTTTGGGTCATTGACATGGAATTTCGAACAGAAGTGCTCAGGGTTTTTGGGCATAACATTGTAGGCATTAAAAAACAAGGGAGATGGGTTATTAGCAAGGAAAGCCATTGGAAAAAGTGGGGGTGGTGGTTGTGGTTGATTAACGATAAGTTGGGGCTGTTGAATGGGAACTGCTTCAGAGATGGGTATAGCCTCAGCCTTTGGATGTGAAGATGTGGATGATGCTGGTGAAGGGATGGGTGATGATGATTCTCCTCTTTCTCGAATCCTCCTTGACCTAGTGGGAAACTGTAATTCATCTAAATCTTCCTCTCCTGGGGTAGATCTGGTATTTCTCCTATAACTCTCTGGAGAGATGGCGTTCAAGAAACGATCCAGTGTGCTCATTCAGGCCCTCCTTCTAGCGCCAATCTGTTGATGGTGTTTTCTGCATAGCAACAACTCAGACAAAATACAATATCCTATCTCTCTCGAAAGGTAATCTTCAACAATAAATTGCTGAAAATCACCCCAAGGTCTCTCAGGTGTTAGGTCTTGACAATGCATAAACAACTCAGATAATATGTGAAAATGCTGGTAATCACAATCAGACCTTACTACAAACAAATGGTATCTTTCCAACTTATCAGATTTTGCACTGTTTTGATCTTAAATCATAAATCTAACCGAATAATAAAGAAACGGAAAAAGATGAGAGTGCAAGAGAAGTAATGAAACCTAAACTATTTCTAAGATGAACCATGCAAATGACAGATATCGTGAATGGACCAATCTCGAATAACCAATTCTTGCTTAACCCACAGTGCAATATCACAAGAATGGTGCAATCTTCTAAGGTATATAGATTTTCAAATCATAGACATTCATCCATAATCGAACTAAGCACAAAATAGATGTATGGTCCAGGTTGACTTCACCAGCCTACTACAATTAGATAGTTACTGGGAGTATAGACCAGAGATTGCTACAAACATTCCAAATATGAAATCATGAACATCATTCACCAAACTAATCCAGCTCTAAACACTAAACCCTAAATATTTAAGCAATTTGAAAGACGAAACAACAGGAACCATGCAAGATAAACTAACACAAGAGATTTCAAAAGGAAAACCACAATGCCTTCAATTGTATTAGATCACCATAATGCTGTGACAATTCCACTGTTCTATTACAATATTTGCTTCAAGAACTAACTATTATCTCTACTACAAAATGTTCTAGCTCTTTTCTAATCTAGCTTCTCTCTATTATCTTTCTAGCTCACCCCTTATAGTGAGGCAAGAATGCCCTTTATAGCGAATTCTCAAAATATGTCGGCCCAACCAAACATTTACAAAATAAAATAGCCAAAACAAGTCGGCCTTAGGAATTTCAAAATAAGGAACACATTAAATGCCGATACATCATCAAGGTCGGCTTAGACACATTCCCCAATGTAGCCCGGATCAATACATGCCCTATAATAATAGGGAAGCACAAATCTTCAAAATGGGCATTAACTACCGCTTCCCTTATCCTTATTCTAATCTTGAACCTTCAAAAATAATTTATCCATCTCGGCAACAGGTGGCAAAGGCAAAATCTTGAGCTGACATTCGATGGAGCCAATCTCCTCTTTTGACTGTTCAACAATTTTATTCCAATCACCCTTGTATGCCTGGTATTTATCCATCACGGCCAAGTAAGTTGTTGCATCATATAATTGGTGCCCTGTTATAACATTTTCGAAATCTGGAGCATAAACATCATGCCACCATTCTCTTAATTGTTCTAGGCTCAGATACTTAGGAGCAATCTTCCTCCTGCCAGTCATTATCTCAAAAAATGCAATACATCCTTCATAGACTCTAGTCAGATCACCATCTATCTGCTTCTTTCATTTATGGATTTTTCTAATGGCCCTTTTCCAAATTTGCAAACCTTCGAACCACACCCAAGTCTCATTAAGTCTAGATGAAGGAAGGATTCCATCCGCAGCCAACTGATCTTTGCCATACCCCATAATCACTTTAGATTTATGCAATTGAAGGTCAATATCCTCCTTGTCTTGAGATAGGACATGCTCTAATAAGTCCTTGGCTCTTATTACATCCTTTCCAGTCGAAAGAATTTTCTTTATTGCATCATCTCCTTTCACTTGCACATCCTTCAACCAATCCATAGCAGTTTGGGTAGAAGCCTTCATCCTTTCAAGTTCAGAAATAGTTTCCTTGGCAAGAAACCAGCCGCAACAAAAGAAGATGGGTGGAGAGATTGCAGGGGCTTCATCACATCTTCTAGACATTTCTTAAGCCTTTCATTTTCCCTTTTAAGCTCATGTTTGGACTGTGTTTCCTTCCTTAATCTTCCAATTATTACTGCATTGGACCCTTCATACTCCTCAATATCCTGCTCCATAGAAACTGGTCCAAGATTAATGGTCTACACATTGTAATCCTTTCCAGTGACATCTTCTTTAGTTTTATCCGCAGCAAGGGTGGCAATGTGAATGACCCTGTTACTTGCTTCATCTCTTTCAATCCTTGAAACTACCTAAGCCATCTTTTTTTTCTTACCTTTACCAATCTTGGCCAGCATCTCATCCCAATCAAGAGGGGTGTCCTCAACAATAACCTGTTTCTTTCTTGTAATCTCCTTTTCCAACCAATCTGGGACAATAGGATCCACCCAGATTTCATCTGTCTTGGCCTCTTCATGTTGTTTTGATGTTTCATCTTTTCCTTTCTCTAGAGACTGATCATCTTGATCACCTAATTCAGGCTCTTCTTCTTGCAAAGGTGATGGGGTTCTAACAGGGGCATCCTCCTTTTCAGGTGATCCATTACCTTTGTTGCTTACTGGAGAATCCTCATATTGCACTAGTGGAGAAGGATGTTTTTCCACATCTTCAGTTTCAAGCTCAGCTACCGCACCGAAAAGTTCTCCTTCCTTGAATGGTTCTGCCTCTCCACTAGTCTCATGCTCCTCAGGGGTCTCCTGCTTAGGTACACTTGGCGAAGGGGAAGCAGCCCTTGGTTGCTCCATGGTGGAAGTCGCTGGAAGAGGACCTGCTTTCTGCATGGTCTCCCTGGGAGATGGAGTCCTTGATCTCCTTGAGTAGACTCTAGTTTTCTCTCCCAAGCTTTCCACATCAACCACTGGAGTCTCATCTTTGGAAGTTCCTTGATCCTTCCTCTTTGAAGTTCTAGTTGTCCTTGTCTTCTTTGGCTGTAGAGGAGCGTCTTCTTCTTCTGCTTTCTCAAATTCCTCTTCTTCAAAAGATTTGCCTATTTTCAAAGTTTGGCTTCTCTTCTTTCCCTTTGGTTTCCTTTTTTGTTCCGGCTCACTTTCCTTAGGGCCTCTGATTTTGATCTTGAAAGGTGAGCCTCCTTTAGATTTTTCTTTGGAATCATCTTCTCCGGACTCCTCTGAGGTGGAAAGAGGATTCATATTTCCCATTAGATTGAAGGTACAAGGTACCTTCTCACTCTCCAGTTCCCAAACTTTATGCTTCAACCATGATTTGGTAAACTTCATGATAGGGGCCATTTGATCTTCCAACCCAGTCACCTCATTTTCGGCCCAATTTACCTCTCCGATTGATCTATCCTTAACTGACTCATATGCATGATCTTGCACCAGATTCCCATCATCCTCCAACTGGTCAGGGATCAACTTGACATTGTATAGTCTGATCACATCAACTGGAAGCCTACAGTATCTTTTCTTCCTTGCCTCAAAGTCATCTTTAATGTTTTCCCAGTAATCCTCTATGTCATCCTTATGGTGGTATTCTTTGGTGGCCTTCTTCTGCACTTCTCCAGTGATATCAAAGTTTGTCCTTTTAGAGTGGAAAGAGAAACCATAAGCATCCAATTCATCCCCTGATGCATGAGCTGATTGAATTGAAGGACAAACTTTGCGTATGCCAATTCTCAGAGGGAAATCTCCACCAAACCCTTTCTTATGCTTTTCCTTTTTAACAATAGTATCAAACTCACATATCTTTCTTGCAACCTCCAATAGCACAATGTGGTCAGTAGGATACCTGGGCAACCTGTATGGAGCAATCTGACATCCATCAATTCTAGTGTAGGAAAAGGTGGGGAACTGTATGAACCAAGCTCCATATTTCTTTATTAGCTCCTTGGCTCCATCGAATATTCTTACATGCTCTGCATTTTGAATCATCCTAGTGATATGCATTGTAAATGCATCATTTGCCCTACTAAAATCCTAATGTCCAAGGTGCAACTCCGGGTATATGGCATAGACTATATCTTTTCCAAATGTCCCTTTTGGATTCAAACCCATGTATGGGTAGAATCTAGCCAACACATATATCACGTAGGAAGACATGGTAAACTTCCTTGTTTCTAGGACATCCCTCATCTGTCCATCAATCACTGCACTAATGAGTCCTGCCCAATGGTAGTTAATACCTTGCTCAATTTTGTTAATCACATGGACCATCCAATTTTCCAACACCCCAGTACTCTTTAAACCAGCCACTCTGCTCAATAATGTGATGGCATCATATATGTCCGATCTGAATTTGATCCTGCGTAATTGCTTGAGCAGTTTGGAAAAGTGAGGTTTTGGTTTCTCCAACCAAGAATTAATCATCTGCTAGGCTTTGGTGGGCTCATTTTCATAGTAAGTTTTGGCTAAATCCATGTTCAAGGCACATACAGATGGCAAATCCGGCATGTCAAAAGCTTGGGAAATAGAAACGGGACTAAAATTTTCCAAGACTCTTCCCTCAGTGCTACGACCCTCTGTGTGTCAAAGTCATATTGCCGTGCACACTCTAGTATCAACTCATAGAACTGGATTGCAGGAGGGAATCCTGCCACATGGACCAATCCGGACTTCATCATTCCATTCCTCTGGACCGATAGATCCTTCTAAGCCATTCTCGCCTTGAATTCCTCATACCTCCATGCTCCTACATTAGTGTCGGAGACCTCTGACCATATAGAAGATATCTTATTGTCAGACAAGTAAATCTTGGTATCCAATCTCAATCTTTCTGCCTCTGAAATGGAAGACCCCTCCGTATCACCTTTAGACTTTCCTGTAGCAGCTTTGCTTGATTCAGCCTGCATTCACAAAAGCACCACATAAGCACCTAATTATCATACATATTCCAATCAAAGGGTTAGCATAAAACCACATAAAGCAATTAAGATCCATCACAACTCATCAATCCTTGAAAATCCAGAAAAAAGAAGCAATCCGAGAAAATGAGGTAAACCGGGAAAATACAGTCGAGGCAAAATTTTGGAGAAATCCGACCCAAACGGATTCCTACTGCCAAGACATCACTCGCCAAATAAGTCATTAGTATGAACAAAAGTTATGTGATCATCATGAAATTTATCCATCTAGCAGCAAGAAATCATCATTTAACATTTACTCCATTACCCCTAACATCGAAAATCGAAAAGGGACAAAACCAAGCAAGGAATCGGAAAATTCCGAACAGGCTGGATTTTCGCAAACTGCTAAGAATTCTGAAACTTATCGCATTCCATGGATATGGTAGAAACTGGGAAAATCTGGGCACGCAAAACTTCTGCGGACACCTCGGAAACCCGACGGTCGTTAACGTGTGAACGATATTGATCAGACGATCATGCAAACCCTCTTTTGGATTCTAATGGTCTCAAAATTGATCCTAATAGGAAAAACTTCAAATGCACATGAGTTTGGATTCCCAAGACCCATGAATGACCGATCCATACGGTGAAACAATGATGCCCTAAATCTAATGACAAAACATCCGCCATGAAAACCAAGGTAAGCTCAAAATTTCAAACATTATCCTTGAAATGATCAATCTAAAGTGTACCAGGATTCCTCAGAGCAGGTTTAAGCTTGGCACAAAATATGTAAATCACAGTAACCCTACCAAACCTGGTAAATTTGGACAAATGCACCGAAACCCTAAGCTCTACAAAATACAGCAAATCATCTGTCTAAAAGGAGACATCCTACCCAAAACACTCAACCACAACGATACACCCGACACCCAGTTGGTAAACGAAAACATGCATAGTACGGATGAAAAAACATTGTGAAGAGGTAGGCCAACCCTAGTTTGATAAATATGAAATTGCAAATAAGCAGAAGATGACCCGAAATGATTACCGACCAACTCGAAAGAATCAATCTAATTGCAAATAATAAGGAGGGGCCAGCAACGACTTACCATGGACCGATCTGGAGGAAACTCAAACTCGAAGAAGAGACTATGAAACAATGGCCCTAGCAATGGAAAACTCGACACCAGTGCTCAAACAATCCAGATGCAAGCAGCTCGAATCCAATAATCAAAAGCTCAAATGAAGAATCTCAAGCGCCAGAGAAAATAACAAGTGAATAATGAAATAAAAATATGCTCAAAAGCCCTTAAATCCATCCGCACCTGCGCCTGAGCAAACATACTTAGAGCATTAATGAGTGACAAGACACGCCAAGGAAATCTAGAAACCTGAGCCTAAAACGGAATTCCCGAAAAAACCAAGCCAAACAGACAATCCGGATGAACACGAATTCCGCAGATATGGAAAAAACTGGGGTTTTAACGAAGTTTGGTAAAATTCGCTCAGGCCGGAAAATCCCGGATTCAAGTAGAAACCTGGATTTCGAAAACTTAAGCAATAAATGGACAACGAACCAGGACCCGGGAAAATCCGCAAGAGCTGGAAAATCCCGGATTCAGGTCAAAACCCAGATTTCCATTAAAACCAATTTTAACCAATTCAAGCCTCAAGGCAAGACCAAAGCTAGCAAGACAAACATCTCAAGACCTTAAAAAAACAAATCTCATAAAAACCAAAGGTCAAAATACATCATGAAAAGAGGGTCCCTACTCCAAGTGGGGCGTGTGTGCAAAACTGCACAACAGGTTCCACCTCTACAAGACAGTCTTCAGGGCACAAATCCAACCATTCGCATAGGTCAGGGCATAGCCACCGTTCGGGGAATAGTTAAAGGTCCTCCTAGAGTCAGCCTCCCTCAATAAGTCCACTAATGACATCATCAGTGCAACCTTTAGATGTCCCACCATCAGTGTCATAGATACAGACCACAGTAGCAGATCCTTACTCAACACAGGCACAAGTGACTATTACCATGATGGGCTCTAGTTGTTTGACGAAGCATCGGTCTCCCAGGTCTTCTCCTCGATGAGATGAGGAGAGTATATCATAGCTCCCATATTTGTTTATGTTGTTTTAGGGCATTCAAACACATGTATGATGACATTTATATTTTGATCATTGATCCTACAAGCTCATATTTTTGGGATATCTCATGACTCTATCCTGTGACATTGTTATTACTTTGAGATGATGGTATATATATGATGCAGTTTTGATGCGGCCTACATGTATGTTATGTGATGTGATTTGGTTCGTGCATTATGCTATGTGTATACATTGATTATTATGATGATGCCTATGTGATGTCTATGTGATGCCTATATGACATGTATTTGTTATTTCTATGATGATGATGTTGATGTTATATGCTATGTTATATATTCATGCATGATGATTACTAATGATGTGATGTCATGAATAATAATGTTATGTATGCATTACTGATGATGGTTATTTATTATGATAATGCGATGCCATGATGATGAAATGTGTTTTATGATGAGGATGATGCTATGCCATGGATAGTAATGTTGTGTATATGTATGATTATGTTAATGCGTGACTATGTGTATAATGCCATATGTGATGAAATTTTATATGTGATGTAATGCTCATAGATGTAAATGATGTATGTATGGACCTAATGCAATGCTTATATGGGAATGTATGCACTTATCTTTTTGTATGCCATAGGATATCACCATGAGATGGATGAGATGATATGACAAGGCAACGGAGATGGAAGTTAGTGTGAAGACCAAATCCTTCAACATAATGCTATAAGACTAAAATAATTTTATGCTCTAAATCATCATTGGGAAAATTATTGTAATGGTCAAGAAACACCATGATGTCATAAATCAAGGTGTGCAAGGTTGTACCATCACAAAAGACAAGTAGTAAAAAGACAAGATGGACAAGTCATGAAGAATTGTTGCTCCTCTAAATCCTATTGGCAAGACATCCTTGAGGAACTAGCAACATGGCTTCCAAAAGACAAAATAAGAAAAACATGATACATTGTTGCTTCTTTGAATCCCACTACCAGAACATCACTAAGAAACTAGTCACATGACTGCCTAAAGAAAAGAAAAGGAAACCATGATACGTTGTTGCTTCTCTAAGTTCCATCATCAGGATATCACTGAGAAACTAGTAACATGGTTGCCTAAAAGACAAGCCAAGATCATCATCATGATATGTCGTCGCTTCTCTAAATCCCATTGTCAGGACATCACTGAAAAGCTAATAACATGATGAAAGATCAAAAGACAAAATGCCAAGTGTTTTCCAAGCGTGTCTGAATGTCGAATGTTTCAATGTCAAGATGTGAGGTTTTGATGGTGCCAGAGTATCAGATGCCAAATATTGCTAAATTTTCCAAGTGTCAAGGGTGTCTGATTCAGGAAGGACACATCCTGGATAAAGTTGCTGCCAAGAGGACTAGGTTTATAAATGTCAAGAAGATCCTCTTTAAAATGTTAGATGATAATGACTATACCTAGGAATGACACATCCTAAGGTATAAATGACATGGCTTATTTTCGGAAGGACACATTTGAAAAATAACCAAGAGTTTGACTGTTTGACCATGTTTTGACAAAGTTTAATTTGTTTTGATTGACGTTTTAAAGTTGTCTTGTGCGCGGTTGATTAAATATCGATGATTATGCAAAGTCGTTTATTGTAGTTTGAGATGGCCTGTTTGACTTGAAGACTTTTGGCATGTGTGTCAGTGTACTATCACGAACCCCAATGGACTGACCTAGTGTGGCCTAAGGGGCTCATCAACAGATGGCCTTTCCTACATCATACACTCAGAGACCTCGTAGTTCGACAAAACCAATGACTTTGTCTTCATGACAAAAGATTGAGTCATGATTTTATTTTGACGACCTAAAAAGACTGACCTAATGTCTCGGGGGCTCGAAGATGAGCCTTGCCTACGTAGCTAATGCACAAAGACAATGTAGTTTGGACAAATGACAAAGACTAACTGACATGACTAAGTTGACAAGTTATGACTTTGTTTTTGTTTTCTTCAAGACATTTTTCTGATTTTTAGGATTTTTTTAGGACTTTTAGGATTTTTTTAGGACTTTTGATGATTTTTTCCGATACCATGTGTGATGCCCACTACAAGCACATGATATAAGGATTTCCCCTAGTCAGAACTAGGGTTTGACTGATTCTACTGGTGCGGAAAAATCGCATATGGGGGGACGAGTGAGCGGTTATGCAAGACCTAATGTTAATGGTTATTAGCCATGGGAGAAGATAAGGAGGGTTTTGTAATGGATGTCGAGGTGATGTTGGAAGGGTGATTATTTATTATGGACCCAATCAGATATAGTAACAATAGATGGAAGAGCAATGACTGACTACAAATGGTGCATGTTTGCCAGGTTTTCACCATGGTACCTATCCAAAGTTCTTGTTTACCAAGTTTTCACTATTGGATGAATTTATTTCTCTTTACTATTTTTGTCATTTTTCCATTTTTTTGGTGTCACCAAGATTCCTTTTTACTAAGTTTTCTTCAGAGTGACGAATTTGTTTGTATTTTGTACTTTTTTTGTATTTTTGCATTTCTAGCCCAACTTTCTGATGCTATGCATTAAACTTGCGAAGGTGCTGACTGTTGATAGGTTCTGTCAATTGTTCATCATCTGGGGTGGCCAATTGATATTCCCCATAACCAAAAGAAGATATGATGATGTAAGGACCCAGCCAATTAGGTTCAAACTTGCCAGGTTTTTCTTTATCTGTCTGATTCTTAGGATTTTGCATACTAACAAGATCACCAATATCAAACCTTCTAACCATGAATCTCTTATTGTAATGACGACAAAGTAGAATTTGATATGCTTGCAAATGGTTCAGAGAGTTTTGTCTTCTTTCATCTAACATCTCCAACTCATGTAGTCATGATTGCCTATATTCTTCATCATCTATTAGACCCTTCATGGAGACTCTTAGGGACAAAATCTCAACCTCAATGGGAAATATTGCTTCAGCCCCAAAGACAAGGTCGAATGGAGTGGCTCCTGTAGGTGTGCGAATACTAGTACGGTAAGCCCACAAGGTAGGGTTAAGTTGGATGTGCCAGTCATGACGAACATCATTGATAGTCTTTTTGAGAATCTTAAGGATATTTTTATTGGACACCTCAACTTAACCGTTTCCTTGAGGGTAATATGGCGTGGAGAAATTATGTTGGATGTGAAATCGCTCACATAACTCATGATATAGTTGAGGATGAATTTGGAGATTTGTTTGCCCGTTATGTATGTAAGCGGGATGGCCTCAATCCACTTAGTAAAATACTTAGTGGTGGTGATGATGAATTTGTGACCATTGGAGGATGTAGGGTGTATCTTTCCCATGAGGTCAAGTCCCCACTGTGCGAAGGGCCATGTAGATGTGATCGGTCGAAGTTCCTGTGCTAGAGCATGGATTAAATCACTACGTATCTGACATTGATGACAAGTCTTCACAAACTCCAGTGCATCCTTTTCAATGGTTGGCCAATAATACCCAAGTCTCGTTACCTTCTTGGCCAAAGTAGGACCACTCAAATGAGACTCACATATACCCTCATGTACTTCTCGTAAGGACACTTCATTAGTGTCGAGACATCGAAGGAGAGTGTTGTCAAAGCTGCGGTGGTAAAGGGTGTCACTGATGATGGTATATCGAGCAGCTTTTCATATGAAGGACTTCCTTTGATTATTGGATAGGTTGGGTGGGAGGATTTGGGACTTGAGGTAGTCGTAAATGTCTTGATACTAGGGAGAATCGGGACCAACAAGCTTGCATACCATCTCTGATTCTGGGATATCATATGCAGAGACCAACAACTGTTCTACCAAGAATTCAAATTGTGGCAAATTACTTGGGACATCTAAAAGAGAGCCAATTGTGGCCATTGCATCTGCTTCCTTGTTTTGTGTTCTTAAAACTTGCTCGAAAGTCAACATGTGGAAGTATGTCTAGAAGCTGTCAACCATTCATTTGCATGGCATTAATTTTTTGTCCTTAGTGTCATATTCATCATTTACTTGGTTGATGACAAGCTGAGAGTCTCCATAAACATGAAATGTTTTGATCTTCCATTTTATTGCCATTTTAAGTCTTGTCATGAGTGCCTCATATTTCACCACATTATTTGTGCATGGGAAAGCTATGCAAAATGACTTAGAGATGGAGTCGCCTTGTGGAGTGATGAACAATATTCCTTCCCCTGAGCCATGACTAGTATGTGACCCATCAAAGTACAACCTCCAAGGTGACTTAGGTTCTGTGTGGAATATCGACTCGTCTGGAAATTCTGATACTAACGGGTGATCACCTTGTACAGGTGCATCTGCCAGCTGGTCTGCTATCACTTGTCCTTTTATGGCCTTTCATTCCACATATTGAATGTCATATTCACTCAAGATCATGACCCATTTTTCTAGATGACCTGTCAATGTTGCGTGACTCAAAAGATACTTCAAGGGGTTGATTTTCACTACCAACTGTGTTCTGTGACTCAACATATAGTGTCTTAGCTTTTGGACAGAAAAGACAATAGCTAAGCATGCACGTTCAATGGTAGTATAATCTAACTCATATCCCACTAGTGTCCAAATAATATAATATATAGCCCTTTCTTTTTCTTCATGATCATTTTGTGCCAATAGTGCCCCCGGTGCTAAAGTGGTTGCATAAACATATAGGATTAAAGGTTTCCCTTCGATAGTTGGCATTAAAATGGGTGTTGACAAGAGATAATCTTTTATTAGTTGAAAGTCTTCCTGACATTTATATGTCCACACAAAAGGGATACCCTTGCACAGAAGATACTGGAATGGTTGACATTTGTCAGCCAATTGTACTATGAAGCGCCTGATGGACTCTGACGTACCTTGTAGAGTCCTGAGCTCGCTGATCCCTTTTGGAGGAGGGATTTCTAATATTGCTTTCACTTTGGCTAGGTCAACCTCAATGCCTCTTCAAGAAACTATCTATCCCAAGATCTTGCCAGATGTCACACCAAAGACACATTTCTTCAATTTCAAATGGACCTTGTATTCCTCCAATCGCTTGAAGATTTTATCCAATAAGCTCAAATGGTCTGTTCTTTTCAAAGACTTAGCTAATAGGTCATCTACATAATCTTCCATTATCTTGTGCATCATGTCATGAAAGATTGTTTTCATTGCCCTCTAATATGTGGCACCTGCATTTTAAGACCAAATGGCATGACATTCCAATAGTATGTACCCCAAGGAAAAGTGAATGTTGTTTTATGTTGATCTTTGGGGGCAATACGAATCTGATTATATCCTGAGAAGTCATCCATAAGGGAAAGCATCTCATATCCTGCCATGAGGTCGACTATGATATCTATATTTGGAAATGGAAAGCCATCTTTTGGGCATGCTTTGTTTAAATCTCAAAAATTTGTGCAGATGCAAATCATCCCATTTGGCTTTGTTACCAACACAAGGTTAGATATCCATTTAGCATAATCAATAGACCATATGAACCCTACATCTAAGAGTTTCTTCAATTCATCCTTGACTAATAGAGTGAACTGAGGATGCATTTTGCGCAACTTTTGTTTAACTGGTTTGACATTTGGCAATAGTGGAAAATGGTGCATAACCAATTCTGGATCTATTCCTGGCATATCGGCGTATGACCATGCAAAATTGACTTCTCTCTTTGCAAAGAACTTGTGGAACTCAGGATTTTCTTCATCTATCAGGGATACTGCAAAGAGGACCATTTTGGGGTCTTCTGTCATTGATATGTTAACTTCTATGGTATCCTCTATAAGCATTGCCGATTTCTCTTGGGTCATAGGGAGAAAGTCCAGTCCTCCATCTTTGGGTGTCTTAGAAAGGTTCTCACCCGTAGATACATCATTTATTTTTATTTTTTTGTCATCAAAAGGTACCTTTTGATTTTCACCTAAAGATGTTTCATTTTTTTATTTACTTTTTTCTTTTCATTTTCCGACTAGAGGATGGAGCGGTCCCCCCAAAGTAAGCAGCACAATCTAGATCAATAACAAATCTAGCTTTATGATCACCACTAGGTATGCCCTCTCACAAGCCCATAAATTTGGTAATGGCCTCATCATTCTGAAATGTGTCGAAGACTGGTGGGCCTTGTTGGTCCCAATCAATAAATTGTGGGTAGACTAGGGAAATTCCATCGTTTATGTTGGTGAGTTGTGGGGAGGACACAGAAAGCGTGCAGACTAATGAGGAGACATCAAAAATGAAGTTGGCATCGTCCAATTCTCAATTAGACTCTATCCAATATTCTCCTTCACTTGACTCATGTTCATTTTCAAAGTAATGGACAAAAGTACTATCATTATGGTCCGCGGGATCAGACGGGTTGTTGAGTTTAGGTGATTGGGAAAAGGTTTTGGGTATATGGCTGATAGGACTGGACGATGATTTAGGTTAGGCATTATTCCTTGAGTCCAAAAGTCTATCCCAGTTTTCTCTTTGGCTTGGGATCTTTGGATTGTCATTTGTATCAAGTTTAAATGTTTTCCAAAACTTCTATTCAGAGGTGAGTTCTTCGGGCCAAAGAAACAAGTCATCAAGATAGTAGTCACTTAAGGATCATTGGGAGCCATATTCCCACTCATGGGAATCATTCGGTGAGGGATTCCTCAAATGCCTCGACACTTTCTGAAGCATTTACATTCTCACTTGAAGGCACACTGGTACGTCGATCATCATTTTGAGGTGGACTGTACCCTAACCCAAGATACTTTGATCTTTTGAAAGGTTCTATTGGTTCCCTTTGTCTAGTTTTGTTTCTACCAAGGCCACTGGTTCCAATGTATCCTTTAGCCTTCATGATGTTGTATCCTTTGCCATATATCTTAACTGGTAATGGGGGTAATTCTACCATTTCTTTATAAATCCATCTTGTAATGTCAGCAATATCCTCATTGTTCATATCTCCCCATTTTATGAAAACTATTTTTGGTGGAACCTCAAAAATTTCTTTTGGCTCCATTCTGAAGCAAGGTCGACCATAGACCTTTGTAGACTTGGGTATTGTTGTGATACTATATGTTGTATGTAGTTTGAATTCTCCATAGCCTAGGTCCTAGATCTTGATAGTAGGCTCAGCCTTAGGAAGTGAGGAAGATGATGTCGTGGTGGAAGATGTGGACGGGGTGGATGTGGATGATGATGTGAGTGTGGAAGGGTCAATGAATTTGGAGGAGTTTGGAACCTCTCGATTAATGGGAACCTGATATTCTAAATTCCCCTTAAGTTGACCTACAATATTGAAAAGGGTCAGGGTCCCCATATATGGTGACTTCTATTCCATCAAAGGGAAATTTTAGGAATTGATGGTAAGTGGACGGAATGGCTTTAAGGGCATGATCCATGGTCACCCGAGTAAAATGTTGTAACGCAATTCGAGATCCAAGACTTGGAAAGTGGTCTCAACAATGACTGGTCCAACATAGATGGGAAGAGTGATAACGCCCCGAGAAGAACGTTCTTCGTCATCATATGATTTTATTACTTTGCTCTTTGAGGATCTATGCAAGCATTAGAAAATCTGAGAGCCTTGACCAGTTTTATGGAGCATATATTCAACCCTGCTCCACCATCTATTAAGACTTGTCTGACTTTGTGTTTGTGGACAAATACTTCAATATGTAACACATCATTATGGTTGGTCTTTTTTGATGAGTAATCTTGGTCAAAAAATGTGACATGGTGAGGGGTGGTGAGGTATCCCACCATGGCCTCAAATTGGTTAACATCAATGTCCTATGGGACAGATGATTCTTGTAGAATTTTGTCAAGTATTTCCTTATGTGCGGGTAAGATGCGAAGCAACTACAGTATGGAGATTTGTGCTGGATTCTTTCCCAGTTGGTCTATAAGGTTGAACTGACTCTTGGGTTGCAGCTGTTTAGCGGAAGGGCCAGATTGCGATTATTTTGTGGATGAACCAGCTATTGTAATTTTTGGTTGTCTTGAAGGAGGATTGGCTATTGTGACCTTGCCACTTCGAGTAGTGGCATTACATTCAGGAGCTTGTTTGATCGTAATGGTATTGATGTACTCCTTGTCTATTTGGACATTGTTGATAATAGATCCACCAGAGTAGTCATATGCAACATGGGCATAATTGGCTTGATTATTATTTGTCGTAGGTCTTGACGTTGAGGCTTTATTAGAACCATGATCTTGCAGTGGGTTCTTATGAATGGTATGATTAGCATTAGATGAAAATTGTTGTCCACCTACTTCAACTACGCAACTTTCAATGAGATCTTGGACAATGTTCTTTAAATGACAACAAGACAAGGTTTATGGCCCTTAACTTGATGCTAATCACAAAAAGCGTTATCATCCCACCATGAGGGTTTAAACTGCCCAGGATCATATGGCTTAGGATCTTGTAATGTAATGAGACCATTTTGAAGGAGTTTCTTAAGGACATCCTCAATAGGTTCTCCCAAGGGAGTATATGTGCATTTTTTGGGAAATTGTTTCTTCTGGCGGGGTTGTCCTTGGTTTTGGTCACTCTGATTATTTACATTGGTGTTGACTGGAGGTTTCAATGTTGTTGTCGATCTATTCTGTGATTGAGCTCCTTTGAGAGCAAGCACGCGACCTATGGTATTCACTTCCTTGGCATCAAGAACACCCTCATTAGTGACATGTCTATTTTTGTCCCAATACTTATTTTTGTCTGCTAAGGGATTCACATTAGTGTTTTTAGGGCCGTATTTCAATTCCCCTTTGGCAATGAGGGCTTTTTAAACTTGGACTCCTTTTTCAACTAGGTCTGCAAATGTTGTGCAACAATGGACTTGTAATCTGTATCTCAATGGACCTATGAGTGTCTAAATGAACATGTCAACTTTCTCTTTTTTAGGTATATCAATATGACAATGACTTGTAAGGCTTCTCCATTTATGAAAGAATGGGATAAAGGTTTCACTAGTATCTTCTTGTGTAAGATTGCATAAGCTGGTGATAGAAGTGTCCATGTCGATGTTATATGCATAATTCTTTATAAATCTATTCTTAAGTTCATCCCATGTTCTTATCCATTTCAAAGTGGTAAACCACTCAAGAACAGGTCCTGTAAGACTCTTAGAGAAAAGTCTCATTAAGTACATCTCTTCGTGAGCAATGTCCATGCAATTGGTTACAAATTCTTGAATGTGTTCCACAAGATTTGTCTTACCTTTGTATTTGGTGAAATTGGGTGCCACATAACCATGAGGGAATGGTGGAATGTGAAAATTTGTGTCAAAAGCATACAAGTTTAGGTCATATGATGCATGTGGTCTTTGGTTGGATGCTCCCAATTCTTGTATTTCCTTATACATATCCATCATTTGGGCCTGCATGGCGTTAATTATGGGATTATCTGTGGCGTTGCAAAAGGGTGTGATAGGTATGCCATGAGTCACCATTTGTTATGAAGAGGAATTGGTGTTCCATTGTGGGATGTGATGTTGTGACATGTATGATGTGTTTACATTGGTGTGTATTTGGTGTTGAAGGTTTTGATTGGGGACTTGTTGATGAGTGTGAATGTGGGATGAATATGTCGGGATATGTCCTCCAATCATCTGGGTTGAGATTTAGGGGTTATGGTGCCCATGGATGTTTTGATATCCCATCGATGTCATTTGTTGAGTGTTCAGGTTACTATGTCCAATTTTTTGGTATTGCCTTTGAGGAATGTTTGTGTTCTATCCTTGGGAGGTATTAGTTTTGAACTGTGATGACGTGTTAATGTTGGTTTGTGGTCCTTGGATAAAAATATGTGTTTTACTACCTCCAACAGGATTAAATGATGTACTAATAAAAGGTCTTGATGTAACCATGGAATTAGATGATGCTCCAAATAATTGGTTTGAGGAGCTTTCCCCCATTGATGAGTACCCAAAAGTGGCTCCCATCGATTGTGATGTTATTGTAGACATGGTTGTCATTGATTGTGTCATAGCTTGTGTCATGGTTGGCATTGGTTGTGACGTGGAGTGTGACGTGTTTGGTATGCCACCAACGGATGTGGCATTAATTCAGTTGGGATTATTTTGATTGGTTGTGTCAACGGTGGAGGTGTTAATGGTGCTTGTGATAGTTTGTGAGATGGCATTGATAGAGGCATTGTTTGTAGTGTTTTGAGGTTGACTTGAGTTGGACATGTTACTGATGTTAGGGTCAGGTGATGATGGTCTTAAAGTTTTGATGTCAAATCCATGTGGCAATTTGGCTCCTTGACTTAAGAGTATGGCCAAATATCTATCTCTATCATATAAGACCATTTGTTCTACAAAGGAGGCTGCCTTTGGATCTTGTGCTACTACCTCTAGGTTTTCCTCAACTATTCATCCATATTCATCCCTTCTTAAGAATGGTTCAAAGGGTTTGTTTGATGAGGATGGTATGTTCATGAGAGGTTGTGTGTTAGTGTTGCTAAATGGGTCATTAAAAATCAAATTTTGGTCATAAGTGTCATTGATGTTTAGATTGGAATTTTGTCCAAAGTTTTCCATTTCTCTTCTCCTTCTTTGGAGTCTAGTCTCAACCATAAAAGGGAATTGCTCAAATGAAAGTGATTAGAATGATGACTAATATGCTAGGATGAAGCTAAACTATGTTTTTGGATTAAAAAAAAATTGGATAATAAGGTATGACAATGCAAGACTAAGCATTTTTTAATAAAAAAGGGTGACCATGCAAGACTATGGTTGTCTAAAAGAGGTTGATTAATACTAAAAATGATGAAGACTAGGATACAACATGATGCTCAAGAGGATTTAAATTTCTAGAGGCCAAAATTATTTGGAAGGAGGTTGCCTAACTACCCTATGCTTGATCTATATCTCAATTTTGGAAAATCAAAGGACTTGTTTGAAGGACTAGAGGACAAGATGACAAGTGGGATTCCCTAACTAGACTTATGAGTTGGAAATTTATCACAAAAGGACAATGACTAAAGAGGGTAATGATGATTAAGTCCAATGATAATTCACTTTTTGGGAGTCAATATTTTGCAAAGTGAGACAAGGTTTCCTAGTCCAAAATCTGAAAATGGAGTGAAGATGCAAGGACGGAAAAATGAAGATAATGATGGCCTAAAGATGACACTAGATTTTTGTAAAGGTAGCCTATGGATACTAATGCAACCTAAAATGAAAATGGTGAAGAATTTTGAGCAATTCCTATTTTGGTTTTTGATAGAAGTTTTCTAAAGAGAGATGTTTGATGGTAGTTTAAATAGTTTAGAACTCGGTTTCTAGTATGAGACAGGTTTTTGTTTTTCACAGGAAAATGCACCGTTTCAGATAGCGAATGCGGTTCAGGTTTAGGAATGTGGTTTTCTAGGAATCAAATGCGAATTGACTGAGGAAAATGTGGGTTTTTGTAAATCAAATGCAATATGACAGAGTGAATGCGATGTTATTCAAATCAAATGTAGTGTAGCAAAGAAAATGCATCGTAGCAAATGCGGTGCAGAGAGAAAAATCTCTAAGTTGTTTGATATTTTGGTACAATAAATGAAGTGTTTGATGTTGGTTGTTTGTTTTCTGATCTGAAAGTGATGTTTTGCTACTGTTTGAATGTCCGAAAACACTTTGAAAACACTTGGAAAGCACAATATTTTATCTTTTGCGATTCAAACACAATAGAGACAAGCACAACCCTAGGCTAGTCAAGGACTATATTCACTAGATTGCACTTGGAGTTTCCTCCAGTCGCATATCCTTAGTGTGTGAATCTAGAAGCTTGGCTGCACGGGCTCCCCCTTATAGTGCACTCTCTTCTCAAGCTAACCAAGCTTCAAACCCCCATGAAACTCCCATGGAAGATTGATCACCTCTACTAAAGATTGCAAAGGTGTTGAATGACTTGGCAACAATCATTGCTACACTAGTGAATAGACAGGTTTTTGGCCACTACAGAAGAGGGTTCTAGTAAATACTTGGGGACATGGCACCTTGCAAGCGTACAACAAGCCACTTAAGGCTTTAACCAATCTACTAGGGGCTCTTATACCTTTAAAAGAAAAGGTAGGTACCCATTTTTGAAAGGAACTGGACGGCTAAGGCCTACATACCATGAAGACTTGAAAGTTTAGTCTCATCCTTTTATATACCGGCCCAATCAAAAAACTAGTTGGAGTCATTCCCTCTTTCGAGGCAAGCCCCTCTAAGGTTAAAAACATAAATAGGTGGGTCTATTTTTTTATCACCAAGTTTGAATAAGGTGAGAGAATACTCCCTACCACATTCAAGCAAGTGTTTTTTAACCCCCTACTTAAATCTAGATGAGGCAAACAATTGTTCTTTTTAAAGCGCCAAATGAGGTGTTATCTAATCTAAAAATCAAAAGACACAATGTTTCAAAGTAACAATCTTGGACAACTGAACCTACAAAACCACAAGTTAGTAGTTTGCAAGTATGTATTGGACCCACGTAAGACTCACAACCACATGCTGAAACAAAACATCAGTAACCAGAAATAACCTAGACTAAAATATGCAGAGATAAAACAAAATTTCAAACAAAATGAAATAAAAATCTGAAAAAAAAAACTGAGAGCAACTTTTTACCAGGCGAATGCGTCACAATAGAGTGATTGTGTCATTCTTTGTGATACATGTGTCGCGGTGCTTGATTTCGGGGTTTGTCAAGCGAATGTGGTGACTTGCAACATGAATGCTTTGTGACCTGGAAAATGTGGCACTCTACAAGGTGTATGCATCGCAACAGGGTGGATGCGGCGTTTTGGACGGCGAATACGTCGCGACAGGATGAATGTAGTGTTCTGGATGATGAATGTGTCGTGACAGAGTGTATGTGTCATTATGTAGAGCGAATGCATCGCGACCATACCTCCAGCTACAAAAACTGAAAAAGCCATACGAAATAAAATAAAATGTGTGTGATTTAGCGTCAGATTCACCAATGTAACTAAGGAAATTTTATGGGTTAGCTTATAATCATGCATACAACCTAAAATCTTAGCTAACTATGAAGAACAATGGAGGAAAATACAAAAAACAAGAATTATTATACCAAATAGTCCTCAAAACCTCCATGAATCACATCCATAGCCCTTCTCAATTTGTTGTAAATGAAATGATTCCCTCAGATTTGTGATGAGCAAACTAATGACAAAGAAAAAGTCCTAGAAAATGTTGAAGGATTCAAACAAAACCACATGCAAATACTATGCAACTAGTCAGCATGCAACTATGACTATGGCTAATGTGACTAAGACGACATGAAAATAAAAATGACATGAAGTCAAGATAGCATGAGATGAAGTGACAAAATGAGAGAAAATTTTCCATTTTATAGAAAATGCAATTTTGGATGAATGGCCAAGATTGAAGATTGACAAGTTCCCTAGAATCAATGAACAAGATTCAATATGACAACCCATAATTAGGGTTAGGGAAACATTAGGTCAAATTCAAAATGAGTGGCCAAGATTTATTTTCAGAAAATCAAATCAAGGGTGGTTAATGCATGTGAGAAGAGATAAGGATGGCACAAAAAAATAGGTGAGTGGAAAATCAAATAATAATAGCAATTAATTTGATTTTTGAGAAAAATACTATTTTGAATTAAACGTCAATTTTAATTCAAAAAGAGTGGGGGCCACATGACAGTAAATAATTAATTAAAATTATTTACTAAAGAGGGAAATGTGAAGAAAATAATTAAATAATTGGAATGATTATTTAATTAGAGAGGATGAACAATAATTAAATAATTTAAAGAATTTATTTAATTGTGTTAATGAATGATAGCTTCGGTCGGATATGAAGGACGATTTCTGTAAGCATCATCGTCATTCATACTTGATTAAAGTTTATCATTTATTTTGAAATATTTTTGGAAATCATATTAATCGAATTTATGAGCATTCATATAAAATTCGAATTATATATGATGTTATATTCTACAATCGGAATTTAACTTCTCATCCGCCATCTAGTATATATGAGTTATACTAAACAAATTATTAACTGTGCTTATCTTAAACCGCGCTCTAAATAACGCGTCCCATGAGTGGACATGTATCCACTTGTGGAGACACATCCTCTCATGAGACATGTCTCTTAGAGGTAGGGTCTCCTCACTTATTTATGGCAGATCCTTCTTTGATATGCAGATATAGAAATTGAATAATGTTCTACAATCAACACATTCACATAAGAAATTAAATCTGGAAATTGAAAATCTGAACATAGAAGTCTGAGTAGTTTTCTTACATTTAGAATTTTCATAAGTCCCTTAGTCTCCCATTTTGATTGAAGATTTGTTTACATTTATATGGTATCAAAGCCAGATTGTGTGAATCCAAAACAAATCTAATATCAGTTTGCTCTAGAAAATTCATATTTTCTAAAATCAAATTTACATCACATTCTTCATAATGTCAAGTGTGATTAGATTTGAAGATCGCCTTGTAGGAGCAGACAAATTCACATCATGGAAATTTAGAATCATGATGATCCTTAAGGAGTATAAGCTAGACTCACTTGTGAGAGAAAATTTGGAGGAACCTAAGTCTGAACCTGAGAAAACTCAATGGATAAAAAAAAATGAAAAGGCCATGAAAATTATAGCAGATGTAGTTAGGGATCATATAGTGCCCATCCTCGCAAAACATGAAACTGCATACCATATGTACAAATCTCTTGAGAGTACTTACGAGATCAACAACACCTGCAAGACTCTTGCATTAAAGAGGCAAATCAACAATGCTCAAATAAACAAAGGAGATTCCATTAATGCATACTTCTAGAGGATCATTGAACTAAGGGATCAATTATCCACAATTGGATATCAGATTGATAGCAAAGAGTTAACTCTAATTGCACTAGGAGGTCTACCAAACTCATGGGAGTCATTTGTTCAAGGAATAAGTGCAAGATCTAAACTCCCTAAGTTTGACAAGCTAAGAACTGACTGCCTTCAAGAAGAAACAAGACTCTCCACAAAAGAAAACAAACAGAAAAACATAGATGAAGACATCCATGTACTCAACACATCGTCTAATAAAAGGAATAATAAAAACTCCTACAAGAAAGGATCTTTTAAAAGAAAGAGAAATTCCAATGGAAAGGGATCTTATAAGAAGAAAGACATATCTCAAGTGCAATACTTTAGATGTGATCAATATGGGCACTATGCAATGAAGTGCCCTGATAGATCAAAAAAACAAGCATCATTTGCTAAAGTAGGAAACCCAAATTCAGACCATGATTCTGAGAAATTTGTATTCTATTCAGCCTTATCAAGTCAAGTATCTAACAACATCAACAACTGGGTGATTGATAGTGGTTCTTCAAGGCACATCACAGGGTTTAGAGAACACTTAGACACTATTACTAAAGAGTCTAATGAAGAAGTAACAATTGGGGATGATTCTACACATCAAGTAAAAGGGGTTGGAACTTGTTCCATCACATTGAAATCTAGTCTCTCCCTTCAACTCACTAGAGTCTTATTTGTCCCTGGAATAAAGAGGAATCTAATATCCATCTCTGCCCTTGAAGACAATGGATATAGGGTTACATTTATGGATGGAAAAGTTCTAGCATGGCCTAAAAACTCAAATATCAAGAAATCCCTAACCATAGGTGTAAGACAAGGGTATCTTTACAAACTTTGCACTGGAGTTAAACAAGCCCTTACCCTTGACACCTTTGAGTAAAATGAGATTTGGCATAGAAGATTAGGACACCTTCATTTCCGTGCCTTAGGAAAGAATACAAAGGGATCCTTTCCCATTAGTCTGAGCAAAACCCTAAATGTGTTAGATCTGGTTCACTCTGACTTATGTGGACCCATGTCTGTACCTTCTAAAGTAGGATTTCTATACTATGTCATATTTATAGATGACTTCTCTAGGAAAACTTGGATCTATTTCCTTAAGTGTAAAGAGTCAATAGAAATCCTCAAAAGGTTCAAAGAGTTCAAAGCACTTACGGAAAACTTCTCCGGGAAGAAAATAAAAACCTTAAGGACTAACAATGGGAAAGAATACACCTCTGAAATTTTTAAGGAATTCTGCATGAGTGCTGGAATTAAGAGGGAGTTTACAGTGGCCTACAACCCTCAACAAAATAGGGTTGTTGAAAGAAAAAATAGAACCATTGTAGAAGCTACCAAAGCAATGTTTCTTCACCAAAACATTGAAACCTCTTTCTAGGCAGAAGCCTCTAGGACTGATGTCTACATCCAAAATAGATGTCCTCATTCTCATCTTGATAACAAAACTCCTGACGAAGCCTTCACTGGCATAAAACCTGACATTAGTCACTTTACGATTTTTAGTTGCCCCGTCTATATTCATGTGCCCAAGGAGAAGAGATTCAAACTTGAACCTTCTAGAAAGAAAGGGATATTTATGGGATATAGTGAAACCTCCAAGGCCTTCAGGATATTCATACCTGGGAAGAATCAAATTGAATTGAGTAGAGATGTCATATTTGAAGAAGATGTTGCATTCAAGAGGGCAAGAAGTTCTAGTGAGACTGAAACCTATTCCCCTAGAGTATCTGAAGTGGAACCTGCTCTTGAGATTCAGAAGGAGCATCCTGAGGAAATACCACATGAACTTCCTTCTACTTCAAATGAGAATACAAATAACAACGGAAGAAAGAGACCACTTTGGGCCAGGAAGATGATCATAGAAGCAGAGGATCATGCAACACCCAAAGGAACATTTAGGGAAAGTAAAAGACCCAAACGTTTCTCTAGCTATGTTGCTCTAATGAACAACATCATAAAATCAGAACCTGTCAGTGTTATAGAAGCTTTCTGACATCAAGCATGGAAGGATGCAATGACAGAGGAATATCAGTCTTTTCTAAAGAATGATGTATGGGATATAGTGCCTAGACCAAAAGAGAAATCCATTGTCTCTTCTAAATGGCTCTTCAAAATCAAACATGTTGTTGATGGAAGTATAGAAAAATACAAAGCACGTTTTGTGGCAAGATGTTTCTCACAGAAGGAAGGCATTGATTATGAAGAAACATTTGCACCTGTTGCTCGTTACACATCTGTGAGAGCTGTGATAACCATTGCAATAGCCAAAGGCTAGAAGATTCATCAAATGGATGTAAAAATTGCCTTCCTAAATGGAACCATTGAAGAGGAAGTCTATCTAGAATAGCCCGAAGGTTTTCTAATACATAAACCTGACTCACATGTATGCAGACTAAAGAAAGCACTGTATGGACTTAAACAAGCTCCCAGGGCTTGGTATGAAAGAATTGACAGCTACCTCTTGGGACTAGGATTCTCCAAGAATGATGCAGACCCTAATCTTTACTTTAAGGTAATTAAAGGTGGTATTTTGATAATTATTTTATATGTTGATGACCTACTGATAACAGGAGAAGATCATCTCATTGCTCAAGGAAAGAAGGATCTAACTTCAGAATTTGACATGAAAGACTTGGGCATTTTACACTACTTTCTAGGTTTAGAAGTATGGCAGAAATCAGAGGGCATTATACTAAACCAAGGGAAGTATACTATTGATATTCTAAAGATATTTGTAATGTTGGACTATAGACCGATGTCTACACCTATGGAAACCAACCTTCACAAATTGAAAGAAGCAGCAGTAGAATCCAAGTATGTAGATTCAACCCTTTACAGACAGATGATTGGATCCTTGATGTATATGGTCAACACCAGACCTGATATTTGCTATGCAGTGAATGTTCTCAGCCAGTTCATGTGTGAGCCAAAGGAAATCCACCTAATGGCTGTGAAACATATTTTGAGATATCTTCAAGGAACTATTGGATATGGTCTTCTTTACAAGAATGATCAACTAGATCTTCATGGGTACTCTGATTCAGATTTGGTTGGAAATGTATCTGATCGGAAAAGCACATTAGGATGTTGCTTCAGTTTAGGATTAGCTATGATCTCCTGGATTTGCAGAAAACAATCTTCAGTTGCACAGATCTCAACAGAAGTTGAATACATTGCAGCCTCAATGGGAGCAAGAGAAGCAGTTTGGCTTCGTAAATTGCTTGTGGGACTCTTTGGTGAGCCCTTGAATCCTACAATTATTCATTGTGATAATATGAGTTGCATCAAACTCTTTGTAAATCTTGTCTTTCATGATAGATCTAAGCACATTGAGATCCCCTATCATTATGTAAGAGATATGGTGGAAAGGAAAGTGATTCAACTGGAGTATATTAGTACAAATCATCAAACTTTAGACATTCTCACCAAGCCTCTCTCCCAAATCAAGGTAGACCACTTCAGGAAGAAACTTGGTATGGTTGAAATGTAATTTGTTATTTATGTTTGAAATACAAATTGTTTATAAAATTGTACTAATATATAAAGATGTTTAATGTGTAAACTCTTTTGTCATGTGTGTGACTCCATGACTTTATGGGCCTACTCCACTTGTGTGCATTATTGAAAGGTGACGATCTTTCTAAGAGGGAGTATTAATGAATGATAGCTTCGGTCAGATATGAAGGACGATTGTTGTAAGCATCATCGTCATTCATACTTGATTAAAGTTTATCATTTATTTTGAAATATTTCTGGAAATCATATTAATCGAATTTATGAGCATTCATATAAAATTTGAATTATATATGATGTTATATTCTACAATCGGAATTTAACTTCTCATCCGCCATCTAGTATATATGAGTTACACTAAACAAATTATTAATTGTGCTTATCTTAAACTGCGCTCTAAAGAACACGTCCCATGAGTGGATGTGTTTCCACTTGTGGAGACATGTCCTCTCATGAGATGTGTCTCTTAGAGGCAGGGTCTCCTCACTTATTTATGGTGGATCCTTCTTTGATATGCAGATATAGAAATCAAATAATCTGCAATCAACACATTCACATAAGAAATTAAATCTGGAAATTGAAAATCTGAACATAGAAGTCTGAGTAGTTTTCTTACATTTAGAATTTTCATAAGTCCCTTAGTCTCCCATTTTGATTGAAGATTTGTTTACATTTATAAATTGTAAGAAGATTTTCCAAAATTAGTGACATATTCAAATAAATAAATAAGATTTATTTATTTAAATAATCAGGAAGACATAAATGGGAAAAGATAATTAAATAAATTAAGAAATTTATTTAATTATTAGAAGACTTTAGACAATTAGTGACTTACTAAATAAATAAAATTTATTTATTTATTTAATAATCAGGAGGAATAGAAGGACATGAATTAGTTAAATAATTATGAATTATTTAAGTAACAGATAGAAGTGGACCAAGGAAATAATTAAAATGTCTTAATTATGTAACTAGGAAGAAAAGGTGGAAAAATAGAGCTTGCAGGCCTAGGTCATTTTTATGTGTCTACAATGTGATGTTTCTATGTATGAATGGTTTATTTGCTTAATTACAAATATTGTCATTAGTTGCATAAAAAGTTGTTGATGTTAGTCATTCATTTATGTCATTCTTTAAATCAAAGCATCTTGCATAAAAGGTTTAGTTATAAGCTCTAATATATGTGTAAATTTTATCAAGCCAGTCTCAGTTAATAAAATGTTTATCTGATTTGTAATGCATATAATATTGTTTGAGTTCAAGTGAAGTCTATTCTTCTTTAGTCATTTGATATTCTGGTTTAAAATTTTGTGACTTTCTTGAATCACTAATTCACCCCCCCCCCCCACTCTCAGTGATTTTTTCTTCCAACAAAATCCACAGTCTTTTGAAAGACAAAAAAATCTACAAGCAGAATGGGAAGAGTTAGTTTTGTGTGAAGAGATTTATTGGTGACAAAAATCACATGAGATATGGTTTAAAGAAGCATATCAGAATACTAAATATTTCCATATGTCAACTCAGATTAAGAAAGCTAAGAATGCAGTATTCCATATTCAAGAAATCTCCTCGGGCAAATGGTTAAATAATGAAGAGGACATTTGAAATGAAGATGTTAAATTCTTTTATAATTTGTTATCTACACCCACAAATCAAACAAATTAGTTTGGGGCTGATAGAGAGGACATGTTACAAGCAATCCCTACTTTAGTCACTGAACAAGATAATGAACAACTCAACACACCTTTCACTCTTGATGAAGTGAAAGCAGTTGTCTTTTCTCTTAAAGCAAACAAGGCCCTAGGGCCTGATGGATTTACAACAATATTCTTTCAAAAATGTTGGGACTTTATAGGAAACGATTTACTCAAGGCACTGGAGGAGTTGAGAACTTCCTATTCTATGCCCAAATAGTTTAATGTAACACACATTGCATTAATTCTGAAGGTTAAGGATCCCAAATCTTTCTCAGAATTTAGGCCTATTTCTCTTTGCAACATGATTTATAAGATTTTTACTAAAGCAATATATCTTTGTTTGTTACCTATCATTCCAAAGCTTATATCAGAAGAGCAAGGTGGATTTGTCCCTGGCAGGGAAACAACAGAGGGAGCTCTCGTGGCACATGAAATATTGCATTCTATCTCTTTGCATAAAATTTCTTCATTTATCATCAAGCTTGACATGATGAAAGCTTATGATAAAGTGGACTGGACTTTTTTGATACAGATTTTGAAGAAGTTTGGTTTTACCACCAGATGGTGTAAATGGGTCCTTTCATGTTTAAGTGGTGCCAAGTTTTCAGTATTAATTAATGGTATATCATCAGGTTTTTCTAGTTCCACTCAAGGAGTGAGGCAAGGTGATCCATTATCACCTTTTTTCTTCATAGTTTTAGTTGAAGCTCTTAGTAGGATAGTCAAACAATCCCATTCACAAGAATTGTGGAAAGGCATAGAAATTTCTCTTACTGATTTGTCATTCACCCATTCTTTGTTTGTTGATGACACATTATTATTTGGATCAGCTCAAGTACAAGAGGCTAAACATATCAAGTATGTATTAGATAAATATTCACGAGCTTCTGGTCAACAAATAAATGATGCAAAATCAAAGGTCTACACCTTTCATATCAAATCAGAATTACAAAAGAGAATAGTCAATCTTCTGGTGTTTCAAACAGTGGAATTACCTTGCAAGTATCTTGGGATCCCATTCTTTTTAGGGGAAAACAACATTTCTTATTGGGCTAACATTGTTCAAAGTATTCAAAAGAGAATTGCATCTTGGAAAGGTAGATGGTTTTCACTTTTAGGTCGCATATTATTGATTAAATCTATCATTTCTACAATCCCCAATTATTTTATGGCAGTGTTGAAAGCTCCAAAATCTGTGATTTTAATAATTGAAAAAATAATTAGGGATTTTTATGGAAGGGAAACATTGATAACAAAAAGAAGATATCTCTTATATCTTTAGAAAACTTATGTTTACAAAAATCCAAAGGGAGTGCAGGAATACATAAATTATTAGTTCGGAATCAAACACTGGGTGCTAAGCTAGTGTGGAACATGTATGCAAAGTTGCATTCCAAATGGTGCAAAGTTATGCAAGTCAAGTATTTAGACAATATGGACCCTAAGAGATTTTTTACAGCTTCAAACTTACCGCAAGGCTCTACAATGTGGAATTTGTTGGTGTCTTGTAGAGAGGTAATCTTACCATACCTTACATGGGAAATACATGATGGTTTAAAGGAAAAATTTTGGCAAGATTCATGGGGAGGTTATTCACCAATAAATTCATCTAATAGTCTGTATGATATTCAATTTCAACTTCGTGCAAGGTGAGGTGATAAAGTAAGTGATTATTTCGACAGTATAGATGCTTGTACGAGGAAGGTAAAGTGGAGAGATGTCTTTGATATTGACTGTCCACATGGGTAGAAAGTGGAGTTCTTAAGCAGGTTAGCTGAGAGGAGTGTATATTTGTCACATAGGGAGGATAAGTTATTATGGGCCCCTTCAAAAAATGGAAGCTACACACTTAAAATGGGTTATATGGCACTAATAAATCAAGGAGAAAATACCAAACCACAAAGAGCCTCGTCATTCTACTGGGATTCATCAGTACTTCCAAAGGGAAGTTGTTTCTCGTGGCTAGCTATCAAAAGAAGAATTTTGACAAGTGATAGGATTGCAAAACTTGGGATTTCAGCCCAGTTTACATGTGTCCTTTGTGAAAATGAGGATGAAGAAGTAAATCATCTTTTTATTCACTGCCCCTTTGCTTCTCAATGTTGGTCATTTATTAAAGATAAATTAAATTGGTATGCTCCACTACCAAACAACTTGTGGGATTTGTTCGCAAGCTAGCCAGTATTATATAAATCTGCATTGTTTGCTTGTCTATGGACAATGATTCCTTCTATAGTCTTGTGGACCATTTGGTGGGAACGAAATAGAAGAATCTTTAGGAATGAAAAAATGAAGGTTGATCAAGTACTTGTGAAATTGGAATCTTCAATAACAGAAATATCAAATGACTATGTTTTGAAGACCAAACATGTTGGATCAATGTTCACATATTGGGACTCAAAGGTTATGCAGAAATTGAATAAGATTGATCTACTATTTAAAGGAAGCCAACATAAAAATTCAAGTCAAAGAGTGGATAGAAGTAGAATTCAATGGACTCCACCTATGGATATTTAAAGCTAAATTTTGATGGTGCTTCACGAGGGAATCCAAGTTTGTCAATGGTAGGGGTTGTAATTAGAGACCACAAAGGACTTCTAATTTCAGAAATGTCTATAAAGTTACCAAAGGGAACAAGCAATGTTGCAGAAGCACAAGCTCTACTTCGTGGCTTGCAACTAGCATATAGTCCAAAAATAAAAGACTTGGAAATTGAAGGAGACTTGTTAATTATTGTAAATTCCTGTAAGGAAAAAAATATTCTTGTTAGAAAATCAATTATGTAATACAATAGGTTTGGAAGCTGATGGAAAAGTTTAGGTTTGTGTAGATAAGACACACATATAGGTTTGTGGCAGATAAATTTGTATATGTTGGTTGTGAACAAGATCAAAAGGTACAGTTGTATAAAGATAACATGGATGAGATAGCATAGGAACTAAAAATTGCTATAAAAAAGGAAGCTGTTAGCTAGAATTTGATGAAAAGTTAAGCATGATATAACATATTAGTTAGTTTTCCAAAATGAGTAATAAAGGAAATCATATAAAATGAGTAGAAATTAATCAAGGGAGCTACGGGTTAATGCTCATATCAAGAAGAAGGAGTCTTAATTGCATGTGAATGTTGGTAGCGTGTTAAATATTGCTATGTATTGCTAAAGGTTGAGGAGCATATATAAAGTAAGGGACAGTTAAATATTGTATTAAGCACAAGATTTTTAGAATCATCATTAGTGTTGTACAGATTTTTCCACATCATAGTCCGCTTTGTTAGATTGTAAAGTCATACTGTGCTATTACCATGTGTGAATGTGTGATTTTGAAACTAATCCAACTTTATCCTATACAACATAAGTATAATTTGTAGAAAGAATGACTAGCAGCATGTGTAAAATATTTGGAATACTGAAGGAAATATTTCTTCGTTTGAATATATCAAAGGAGCTTCATTCATATTTAACGTGGGTCTAAAGACGAAATTTTTTTAGTGCTAAGCTAAAGATAGAAACATATGGGGATAATTCAAATTGTTAAAGTTGTTGGTTTTCATTATTGCACATGTTCTTCTAAGAAAAGGCCATCATCATTAGAGTACAACTTCAACCAGATCATTGTTGAGTTAAGTCATTTATCCTTTGTTGTGCAACAATGTGTGTGAATCTGGATTTTGTATCCACATCAAGCTTAATTTGTACAAAGTAAATGGAATTTGCAAAACAAAAACATGAATTGGAACGTGCTTTAAAATAATGAAGCATAGAAGACATAATCATTCACATGATTATATATGTGGTGGAAAGGTTTCATCAAAAATTGTTAACAAGAAGCTCATCGACCGTAATGGAGGTGTGTGTTTAATTAACAAGTGTCGAATTTTTTGCAGGTCTATAAAAAATTGGGGGTGTCCATAGCTGAAAAATCATGGATTTGAGTTGGTTCAAATGTGGAAGAAAGTGATCTCGCATGTGGCAGATTTTTTTTTTTTTCTATTTTTTTGGAAACACTTTGAGGTCCATTCCTATTAAAGTGAAGGGATCTATTGAAACTGTGCATTACACAAAGGAAAATGTCAAATGGCAGGCTCGTAATAAGTAAAAGTTAAGTTCATAATGGTATAATGCTTGGGGTATAATTTTGTGGGTGTTGCATGATAAAAAAAACATAGATTTAGGATTTCATACCGATGGCAACTTTGTCGGGTAAAAAAGAATATAAGCTAAATTCTTTTCACATTTCTAGTTGATGGTTTCTTTACAACCTGTTGTTCATTCTAATTGTTTCCAGTAGTACACTTTGAGAAAATTCTATTTGATAGAATTTTAAGAGTTGCAGTGTGTAATATCTTCGCACTCTCTTAAGACATTGCTGGCTCAATATTGTGATGAATTTTTTTTCTAACTTGGAGTTTTTTGTTTAACGAATTTCTCATAATATTGTTATTCAATTCTCTGGGTGCCTCTAGGTTTTTCACAAATTTCTTGTGCACTTGTTAATCTTCATTCTCATTTTCTAGGTAGTGTGTTGTACATAGTATATTAATCTTATTCACTCAGTTATTACATCATGAAGTTTATGCCACCAAATCATAGAGCTTTGTTTTCAATCCAAGAGTGGGAATTGCTATTCTCCAAAGCTTTGGAAAGAGATCACCTTTCACATATCTTCAATACTGATTGCTAACTTATTTATAAATGTTTGAATACCATGATAAGAGAAGAAATTATGCCTCCTTTAGTACAAAGACTAATTTTTCCTTTAGATTTACTGTCAATCTTTGTTTCAAATGTGTTGGATTTAAATCCAAACTATCAGGATATGGTTAAGCTTGCAAACTTAGTTATCAAGGAAGTATTATTGCAAGATAACACATTACTTAAGAGCATTTAGAAGTATAATTTCTAGAAAGGAGAAGCATCTATGGGTGGGATTTTTCCCAGGAACTACTTACATCACAAGGTTTGCTATAGAAATTTATACACTACAATGAAGATATCATTGGAGTATAATTCATCAAGTCATCTATACAGAGCAATAGCTAGACATCATTTTGAATTAGGAGATGATATGGTCAAAAGCTTCAAAGAAAAATATCATGCCTTGTCATTTCTACTAACTCACCATTGTCACCATGAAGGAAACTCCAACAAGCAAGAGGCAAAACAAAAAGAGGTGGCCAAATATACAAAGTCTCAAGTTGAAGAAAGCAACAAGAAGGAACATCAGTTCAGGCCAACTCCACAAGTACTAGATATGAGCATAACTGCAAATTCATAATCAACACCACCAAAACATCATCCCATGCACAAAGGGGAAAGGGTAGATAGCTCGTTTGTTGGAAATGTTTGAAAGTATGAACATTTTGGAGCACTATAGTTATAGCTTATATTAAGTTGTTTTTGAATCTACTAATCCAATATGGGATTTGAAAGCATGAGCATTATGGCGAAGGATATGGTATATGAAGCATGAACACTTTGGAGCAAATTTGAAGAAGGTTATAATCAGTTGTCTTTGAATATAACAAGCTGATATAGTACAAGGTTCTCTAGAATTTTGACAGAGATTGAATGTGCCTGAAAGAATGTTCATGTTGGGAGATGTTGATACATCAGGCTAATATTGTATATATGTTAACTTAGAGTTTTGATTATGAACTAGACAGACATTATTATTGTAATATTTTACATTATTATATAAATATATTAAGTTGGTTATATGCTTTTTATGTTTAAAAAAACCAAAAAGAGTGTCGGGATTTATCCCTCAAAAAATGGAATAAATAAGGCTTAGATTTGAATTTAAGGGGCTAATTAAGCTCTAATTAACCTCAAATAATTAATGAAGTCCTAGATTAGAGTGAAAGTGTAAGAAAACACTTTAAAACACCCTAAATAAGGCACAATTAGGTCCATTTTATCATTAATCACTTATCCCCAATCTAAGTGTGAAAAATGGATACTTTTTTCGACACTGCATTTAAAAAATATAGTTAATCATGTTAACTGTTGGATAAAGAAGCTAAAATTAGATGAGCACATTTTGAAATAGAATTTTTTCTAATATTAGCACATGGTATATCATTAAGGTATATAGAGAAATAATATTCATGAGTAGAGATAGTGTTATATGGCAATAGTAGTGGCACCTTGGCAACATTATTAGGATGATAGGTTTTGCAGTAAGGATCACACCTTATTTTAATGATGACTAGAGATTGAGGTAGTGAATGGTATTAGATTGATTAGAGTATTCTTGGCATGGCATAAAAATAGATAACCTACATATAGGTTTCTTCAATAACATCACTAGTTAACAAGAGATTGTTACTCTATGTTTCTATATGGTTTGAGACCACCATTCCCCTCTTCCCCATAGGTAGATTTAGCAAAGCCACATGTTGTATGTGATTTGTAACTTTTGAGAGAATGTGAATTATTGATAATTTATTTATTGATGATTTATTTTCTTATGTGTTACATCAACAGTGATAAGTTTTTTATTCTCTACCTATTTAGTCATTTGAGTTTTGTAATGGTCATATTTTCCTCAAGGGCTTATTTAAATATATTTTTTTATTGGAATTGAGATGTTTCAATGCTACATTTTTGTTACTTTTGATTTTATTTTCCACAATTATTTTATGATAATTTAATTTAGATTTTTGACTTGTGATCTTATAATTTTTTGATTTGAGTTTTTTAATTGTTGACAACTTCTAGCATATGTGGTATAATGTGACATATGTAAACTACCATATCTAGGAGGGGTCCTTGGAAGGTTGTATAGAGGAGTAGATGCATTGGATAAATTTATTCTGAGGATGGGGGTTGCAAATGAGACTGGTATGGGATGATTATAATACATTCCCCCCTAGTTATATGTGAGTAATTGCTTGTGTACCTTCCTTTTGGAGGCTAACCCCCTTACAGAAACAAAGGGAAGGTACTAGGAAATACATGGAGGGGTCCTTGAAAAAGGATTCGAGACCATCTCTCCTAATGTATACATAATATTTTACTTCCTTCAAATACATGGATATATGATCTATGACTACTTAGTGATGGCACATTATTTATACACATACATATTATTCAAGATAGATGATCTATAGTGATTCGGTTTCATGGAAATCTAGTAGTATTTGACACAATTCATCCTTATAACTCTCATTGTGTAAACCTTCTAGTATGATTTATGTGGAGTCATTTGTGATATACATGTTTTATTTCAATTAGATGTGATGTGGAGTAACAATGAACTAAGCGATAGATATTTTTACCACTTCAAATAGATTTGATTTTTTCGTTGGTATGTGTCTTGATATTAGATCATGATAGTTGACAAGTGAAAGATTTTCTTAAAGATATAATTAGTTAAACTTAAACATTAAGAGAAATGGCTATTGTTGGACTTGAATAGAGTCATGTATAAGGTCAAATGAGAAAAGTATTAATTTTTTTGAATTATCTACTTGTGTGACCTTCTTCTAAAGGATCATGGTACTAGACTATATGTTATGTGGTTGTAGTGGAACCCTTGTAAGTAATTTTAATGGAAAACTATTTCATTGTATCCTTTTTTTTGTTTTTAACATATGTTGATCATCATGGGAAGAATTTTTCTAATAGATACTTGTTGCTTATGGTTTTGACATTTTTATCAATCTATTAATTGAGTCTTGATTATGTGCATTAACATGCAAGTATTACATCCATGAAAATTTGTGACTTCCAAGAGGAATTCTAATCTAAGGGGAGGGGAATGTAAGGCCTAGCCTTCTTGTGTCTAGTATTACTCCCTTCTTCTCTTATGAGTTTCATTATTGCACGTTGATCTAATCAAATGGATATTTGGGGTTAAATTAATTTGGTTTAGTTGTGTTTGATGATAGTGATTTTACTAGGAGTGAGATATGTTATTTTCATTCAATTCTTATATTGAGTATGTATTCCTTATTTTGTATCAATTATATGTATTCAAATTAAATTGGAAATGATTTATCTTTCTAATGGTACTATAAGAAAAAGGAATCTCTAATATATTATACTTTCAATTCCTGTATCATAAGGATGTGCTTTGAATTGTATTAATTATATGTTATTTGATTTGAGAAGATTTATTTATCTAGTTATTTGTTATAAAAATAAATATGTATATTAGGGGGATTAAAATGTTGGACATATGATATGAAATGCATTTTGATGAGAAAATTTAAAATTGAGTTACTATTTGAAATAGGAATATTTTTACTATTATTTTGATTGTACTCAAGTTGCTTTGGCTATATGTGGAACATATTAATGGGTGCAATTGGTATGCAGGTAACTCGATGGCCAATGGAAAAATTGAAGGTCACTTAGAAAATTCAATTGTGAATAACTAGTACAACTTTACCCTAGCCAATATGGAGGAATTGAGGTCTTTTATAATGTAGATTTATCTTCATGATATGAAAATTGTCTTTCTATGTTGTGAAGCATATTATTTTGTGATGAAGAATTGATGTCTATTAAATGTTACTTGAGTGAGTCAAAAATGGAAGAGAATGCAAACTTAAGTGTCAACTTTCAATTTATGTTTTTTCAATGGTTTTAGGGTGGTACTAAATTATTAGTTTAATCTTAATTGGCCTTTCTAAAGGTCCTAGGTTATAGGACTAGGTTTCAGAGCCCCTTTTGTAGGGTATAAATTAAACCATGTCTAATTTTTGAACCCCTTTCCATGCCCATTTGTAAGTGTGACAAAATTTAAACTTTTTTTATCATGTCTAGGTTTGAGAATGCTTTAGTGGGACACATGGAATATTCTAGATAACGAATCTTCCCCCACTACTTTTCCCATAAAATTGCGAGATCAATTTTGAAGAATAAGTGGCCACATAAATATTGCACACACATGAGTGAGAAAAATGCCTAGGGTTGTTTATGGAGATTAATTATGAAGGTGCCAAGTGTCACCTTCACATTGAGGTATGAGGATATTGGATTTTCTATTTAACTCCCACTTGAGAAATGAATAGGTGTTTTTATCATTTTTTTGGAATTTTCCTAGAGTATTTGGAGAGTAAGAGAGGATTGCAAAAAATATTGTTATGAGGAGAGAATTTTTAATGGTATGGTGTTTGTGATCTTCATTAAAACCTTCATCTATTTCTTGGAAGATTGAGAGGTGGGGTTTTTATTTCCATGATGTATCTTTGTTGAGTGTTTAAATAGATTTATGTTGTTATGATATTTATTGTATAAATGTCTTCATTAATCTTGAGTCCTTGTTGAAATGGATTGTGTTAGGAGGTAGAGGTTTTCTCCTCACCTCTCACTAATATGAACCTTGAAGAAGGTTCTTGTGATTTAAATCTTATTGGGTTTTATGGGAGTGGTATTGTAATGGGTTTTGTGTAGTAAAAATAGTGATGTAAGTTACTTGTGTGGTGTGAATGGAAAACATAGCTTTTGCAAGGGATCTTCTAGCTTTGGGTGGCTTGTGAGCAATCCTAAGGCTAGGAGACCACGTGTAAGCTTCCCATTGGTCTATGGGTGGTTTTGTTGTGTTGTTTTTATACAAATTAGTGGATATGTGATGGAGAATACATAGTTACAAAATGGAAATATTATTCTCTTTATTTGCATCTCTTGTGTAGATGCATGATGAGAAGTTAGTGTAGTAAAATATTTAAAAATGATTCATTGTAAAAAAATATCACTTCAAGCTGTAAATGTATATAATTTAGAGAGAAAGAAATGGAGAAACTAGTTCTCTCATGCATGTTCTAGTAAATAAAATAGTGTTTACATAATGGAAAGTGGGAAATAGTTACCATCAAAGATATTTTTTAAGTTTAGATGTTTGTTATGTAGATAATAAATATATGAATATTATACTTACCATTAAAATTGGGTTAAATCTATAACTATGTAAATATTCTTTGATTTTAGATCATGTACATAAATTTGTGGCATAAGAATTCTTGTTGGTTTCCTTGTGGCATGCTCATTTCCTTCAAAGTAAAATAAGTTCTAATAGTAATCAAGTCTAAAAAGTTGTAGGAAATGAATAATCATATTAACTACAAATGTAAAAATACTTATATATATTAAAAGAGAGTGTAAAAATAAGAGATAGTTAAACATATTTTTGCAAGTCATGAAACTCATGGACTTCAATAGATCTTCTCCATACCCTGTTGTCATTTCCTCACTATACCAAGAAAAATAAAATTATATATTTGAACCCAATTTTTTTAACTTCAATTTTTATTTATATACCAAACAAGATATAAAATGAAAAAAAAAACATTTTTTTTTGCCATATATTAATTGAGTGTTTATTGTGGTAGAGGAGGCAAGTTCAAGTCTCTCCTATGGTAGGGGTATGAACTAAGTGGAAGGAAGTGGCCACCATAATGTTGCAACCCTTAGGGGGAATGACCTATGGTGGCATGACCCTCCATAGCCCGAGCTATGGGAATATGGTCTTTGAGCCCTTAGGCGTTTCCTAAAGAAGTTGAAGAAGTATTAAACAAAAAATATATACATAAATATATGTTCAGTCGTATGAATACTATTGGCATTTGGAACCCTAAAATTATGCTACCAACAACCATTATTCTACCTTTTGTGTTGTAGTACTAATTGTGAGTGAGTTTATTCTCCACATTAGTTGTTGAAAACCTTTATTCACTACATATGACCAAAAAAAAGCTAGAATTAATAGTGAAAATGCAATGCAATATACCTAGTTTTTTTTTTTTTATCTTGGATTATCTCGCCCCAAACAACATACAAGTATAGATTTATAGCTCCTCATTCAATCCACTCCCAGAGGCTTTGTGCACTTGTGCATGTCATTTTAGGGCCACCATCCTTCTTTCCCTCTGCACAGTCTTAACAACATAAGAAAGGAAAGAAAATCCTTTAGATTTTTCTCTTTGTTAGTGTTTCTTTCTAAAATGTTTAATTAGTTTAAATCTCACCTCATTCAAACTTAGAGTTGTTTTTTATTAAAGATGAACTTTTACATGCCATAAAATCAAATAAAGTAGTCTACTAGTTGGTTTCTATTTAAATTAATCAATGGGGTTCTGAATGGTTATGGCTAGATGTAGCGGTACGTATTATAGGCTTTTCTAATTCATATGCTAGAAACTGCTCTACAAGAATTAACTATTGTATCATACAAATAATGATTTGTTTGTGTGTGTGTGTGTGTGTGGATTATTATATAAATGATGTCAAATTTTTATTTGTTTATTTGAATAAGAGGAATATAGCCCATAATGTCCATAATATATTAATTATAATTGTGTGTGTGTGTGTGTGGATTATTATATAAATGATGTCAAATTTTTATTTGTTTATTTGAATAAGAGGAATAATGCCCATAATATATTAATTATAATTGTGTGTGTGTGGGGGGGGGATTATTATATAAATTGTGTGTGTGTGTGTGTGGATTATTATATAAATGATGCCAAATTTTTATTTGTTTATTTGAATAAGAGGAATATAGCCCAAATGCCCATAATATATTAATTATAATAAAGTTTGTTACATATTTCATATAATATTTGGATTAGTAGAAAGTCTAAAATTTAGAAAATTGAGGCCCTCAATAGCTTCCAAGATAACTGGAAATAACAAAATGGAGGCCTAAAGTAGCTCCCATGGTAACTATAATATATTACTCAAGACTAATAACAAGGTAGTGTGTAGAAACAATAGAGTTATTAAATAACTCAACTTTGTGCATCACTTGAAGGATCATGTAACACCCCTCCATTTTAGGCTCTTTGTTCGGCAATGTTCTTCTTTGTTATGTTGATTATGTTTATGTTGTGACTTTGCTACTTGGTTACTATTTGATCGCAACTGTTAAGCGATGCGTATGTTATATTTAATGCGATGGAATTTTACTCTAATGTTATCATTATGTCATGTTTTGAATTAGCGTAGCAGATATTTAATTAACGATTCATTATGCTTTCGAATATATTATTGATGTTAGACGCGTCAGTTAGAAAGTATGTATTGGTGAAGGGGACGAGATCGCATCAGTTGCTTGTGAGTGCCCTATGATTCCACGATTTCCTCTTCACGGTGTGTTTTATTATGTGGTTTATATGCATGTTCGACATACTCTTTGTTCGCAGGTTGACAGGTACAAGACATCGACTCCACCTGATTTCACAGGGTTAAGCGTGTCCATTGGCCAACAGTATTCGATTGGGAGATAGTAGCTAGGTTTTCCGTGCCAAGTCATCACCCTAGTCATAGTGTCTTGTCGGTTTAGTTGTTTTAATATGGTTCATTCCTCCTTGGCTTTTTATTTAAATTGAAGTTAAAGGTTATTAAATGGCGGGTATAGTTAAAATTATGATTTAACATATCTAGTTATAATGTTGAAATGTTATTTGTTTCATTGATTAATTTGATTTAATTAATAAAATTATTTTTAGTTCATTGATTAACTAGGTTAATGGTGATAAATTAAATGAAGTAGTTGTTTTGGCATTATTGTCTATTAAGATTTAAATTTAAAATGAAAATGGAAATCATGTTGGATATTTAAAGTTAAATTAAAATTAAAATAAAAATGTGTGTTAAATTTCACTTTTTGAAATTTTGGATAAAATAGATTCTTTGCAAACTTTGAAATTCTTTTGTTTTTAATGAAATTTTGAAAAATGCATAAAATCTCATTTAGAAAGTAAAATTGTTTTAAATTTTAAAAAATGGAAATATCCTCCAAATGTTCAATAAATTTAGTGGGTGGGATATTTTAGGGGTTTGACCAAAAATTTGGGGAAAACTCTATTTGAGTATTTTCTATTTCATATTATTGGAATTTTTCAATTTTGGTGGAGAGTTTTGTTGTGGCTGGATTGGATTTTGAAGAAAAGATTTGGAATCACCATTGTCAAATTTTCAAGCTTTGGGGAGAAAACACCAGGTTCTTCTTTGTTTTTTTTCTTGTTTCATTTTGAAAGAGTTTTAAATCTGGAAATGCTATTTAGATTAAATGAAAACCCATGTGAAATGATTTCAAAACTTCCAAACTGTTGTTGGATTTAGGAAAGAAAACCAAAACAAGAATCACACAAGGAGAAATTGAAAGAGAACCAAAAGAAAATCTTCATATCAAACTGAAATTTAAACCATTTGTTGTATTGTCATTTTATTAATTTTATTACAAAATTATGTTGTTCATTTGCACAGTTTTACTAGAAATGAAAATCTTGGTATATATTTATAAATATACCTGTATATGTATATTTATATATATACATACAAGTATATTTGTAAATATATTATGTTTTTTAACTTCTTTTTTCTGGAAATTTGTTTTGAGAAAACCAGAAAACAGAGTTTTTTTTATGCTCTGTTTGTTTTGATTCTAGGTTTTCTGTTTATAACAGAAAATATTATTAAAAAAAAAAATTATTATAAAAATTTGTGAAGGAGGGAGGGAAGGCCCTACCCCCACAATCGCCCCATGGGGGAGCGTTGTGGAGGCAGCGCCACTACCTCCAAGGAAGCAACCCTACCCACACAGGGCACCTCCATTTGGGGGGAGGCTGTGTGGGCAGCCTGCCTCTCCCTTTTGGGAGGGGCCGCAGCCCTAAAGTAAGTTATTTTTTTTAAAAGAAAAATAATAATATAAAATTAAATTTTATTAAATTTTATTAAATTTTATTAAGTATTATTTAAATATATATATTATGTGTATATATATATTTTAATAATATTTAAATAATTTTTTGTTTAATTATTTGTATATATATCTATGTATATATATTATATGCATTTTGTGTGTGTGTGTGTATATATATTATATGCATTATATATATGTGGATTTAAAAATAGTTAAATACAAGTTGATTTGTTTTCTAGTGTAGTTGAAATAAAGATTGATTTATTTTAATCAAATGATTTTATTTATTAAGTTGTTTTGATTATTGAATATGATTGAGAAACTCAGAGTTAAATTATTGGTTTTAAATTCCTCAACGTCGTGAAATAAATCTTATGTATTTTGGATAAATGCAAGTAACGTAGATTGAGATGACTGGATTTAGGAAATCCTAACCCTAGTTTATTTAATTGCCTGAAGTGTTTCTAGCGATATTTTGTGCATTCCTCATGTTGGACAAAAGGAATTAATTGTGTATTTGAAATGATTTATTTTGAAAAGAAGAAATGGTTATTATTATGATCATTTGAAGAGGATAAATGAATTATTGAATTGTTCTGAATAGAAGTAACTATTTTATTTTATTATTATTTAAAAGCAATTAAGGAATTGAGCAGATGGTTTAAATTTCATCTTTTGTCTGAAAGAGACGTCATTAAGTCAGTTTTATTAAGGCTATAAATTACTAAATGTTAATGAAGGAAGTGGATTTAGGAAATCCAAACATAGATTTGATCCCTATTTGATTTCCCTTCTTGAATGTACACTTCATCTGTTTTCGCTTTGGAGAATTTTTTTTGAAGGGTTGTTAGTCTTCCAGAAGGGGTTTAACTTTTGGGGTTGCGTTATTATGTTAGTCAACTGTTGTATTGCCTTGGGTAAGGGCATTTGGTTGTATCCTATGGTTTTACCCGGTTTTCATGAACGGGGATGGTTTGTGCCTCCTTTGTATTAGGAGTGGTTTATGTGGTTTTTTCCTCCTTTGGAAGGAGCGGAGTATGTCTTTGTTGCCTCCAGTTTTTGGAGAGGGTTTTGACCTTTGTTGCCTCCAGTGTTTGGAGAGAGTTTTGACTTGTCTTGCCTCCTGTGTTGGAGTGGATTTTCATTTTATGTTCCTCCTAGAGTTGGAGTGGTTTTATCTTGATGGTTTGCACTTGGGATTCTCTTGGTGATTGGTTTGTTTGGTATGTTTTCAAGTAGAAGAGTGGCTTTCGTTAGGGGCTAGAGCCCAAAGAGGTAAACTGGGAAACCTTCAGAAGTGGTTTAATCAAGTGATAACTAAATCAATGTACTTAGAAGTTAGGGAGTTTTTCACATTAATTAAGATAATTGAGCCCCGCTCATGGACACAAGGTCTTGTATAGACTTGGGATGAGACGGGAAGGCCTGGAATGGAAAGGTCATCTATCTTGTCCTTACGAGAGGTATTTGATTCCGCATGAGTGAGCATGGGTGTCAGGATTCAGTAGAGGCCACCAGGACAACTCATAGTGGGGGTTAGAGCCTAGGAAGATTCCCAGAGGAGATCCAATGACAAGCTGTGTGATGACACTCTTTCTACGACAACAGCTGGTACATGATTTTATGTGTATGGTCTTCTTATCATACTCGATCTATTTTATTTATGGAAGCAATGTGACCTATGTCAGTGATGTTGGAGTTGTACTTTTCTTATTCGTATGGTTGTATGGTTCATGTGCTTGGTTGTGTCAGTGTGAGTTAGCCTACGTCTAGAGGTTGTTGGTCTTGTCTAGGAATCCTTGTTACTATCTCCTAGCACGGGGGGTGAGCCTTCGGGTATCACATGGTTGGGTGGAATGTGCACCTTAATCCGTTGGGTCATCTTCTTGCTCGTGTGGACAAGATTTCTAGTTGGAGAGCTCATGGGATCCTGTTACTTTCATGCTTATTCTTTTCAGTTATTATTGTAATTTATTACGCCTCTTTGTATTGAGGTGGAAGATGTATTTTGTAGCCTTGGTTATTGGAATTACCTCATTCGGGGAATGAGTGTTGTAATCATATTGTAAAGTATATTATTGGAGTCATGTGGAATCTTTTATGCCTTTGTTGTAATTTTATCATGTATGGAATGTATGAGTATTTAATTTGTTAAGTAATTAAATGTTATGTTTTTAATTCATGTTTCTTGTTTGGGTTTAAGTAAACTCATTCCCGTAACCTTAGGGGTTGTTGGAAATGTGTAGTGAACTTTCATGCTTTTTGTACTTTAAAAAAAATAAAATTATTGCATTGTGTTGTTAATTGCAACTTCCCCTAGGGTTGCATGGTGGGGAATTACAGATCACCCATGGAGATCAAGTTGTATTGTAGAGGATCTTCTTGGCATAACAAGTTCATGGATTTGAGATTATTTAGGCCTAGAACTTGAAGGTGAGGAGAGTGTTTGGTGAGGAATCTGGTAGCTTTGAATATTGAGCGAGCACTGGAAATTAGGGAGTTATCTAGCTTCTCTCTATGTGAGAACAGTGAATTTTTTAAGGCAAGAGGGAAATCGTTTTCAAGATTGGAAACCATACCATTGAACACACACCTTGCTACATCCGAGGTCTGAATCTAAGATTTTGAAAGAACACCTCCAATCAGTGTTTGACCCAGAAAAAAGATCATATTTGGAAAGAGCACTATATAGTCTGAATTCGTCAGCAATATGAGCCTGCACATACTTCTTACAAACAATCTGATTAGATTTGGGCATTGAATGACATCCATTAAGTTGGATGAGAAGGTTGTCACCACCCCATGAGGAGATGTAGCACTGTTGAGGTCTTTAATGATAGAATTGCAATCAAATTTGAAGATTTTCTTGAGCTTGGAACTGTCAAAGGAGCCTTTAATAGAAGGGGGTGAGGAACAACTAGGGAAGAAGAGGCGAAGGTTTTACATTGTTGAGAAAGAAGGAGAGCAATGGCTAGGAACCATGACATAAGAAAGATGAATGCATAATAGAAACATATGAGAAATGAAAAGAGGCGAGAATGGAGGGGGGAAATGATGAGAAAAAGGTGTATGTTGGGAACGAAGGAGGAAAGACATGCATGACGGAGAGTGTGGAAAATTTTGAAGGGGATTGCATATTCAGGAAAGATGAAATTTTTGGATAGAATTAAGAAAAAAGTGTGTGAAGGGGTGAGTGAAGGGAAGAGAGGAGTGATTAAAAAATGTGTCAGAAACAAAGCAAGTTTTGATACTATTATGTGAGGACATTCTAGCATGCCCCCATTGCTACCAAATCAACTTATGATCTGCGAAGAATGAGCTCGAACTAATTGATATGATATGATGGTGCTTTCAAGATGATATGTTGATGAGGGCCTAAGAAGGTAGGATGGTCTAGGACAAATAGCTACATAACTGACATGGTGACATGGTCCTTCTATTCATATTTCCTTATTATATTGATTCACATCCCCATGCCAAATTAAGAATCGCAGTACATGTGATTAAATTCATTATCATTGATATGCCTCTTCTTTTGTTTCAAATGAATGTTTCAAGCAGCTCTTTCATTTCATATTCCCATTCCATGTATAATATGGAACAATTCCTCAAAAAAAAAAAAATTAAAAAATCTAGCTCCAAATATTCAATATCTTTTGCGACAGCTATATTTTTTAGTATGAGAACTTCTATAGAAGTAGTTTTAGATGGCCAAAGATATAATCTAGCTTTCAATTTGCAGAGAATTTAAGAGTGATTACATTTATAATTACAGGAGAATCTTCCTCAATTTGCAAAGTTTTGAATGCTCCTCTAGGAAGCAAGTTTCACGCCTAGCAACAAGGCATTTATCTCAGCTACATTATTGGAATCATCATGATTTTTTCTTTTTTATGCGGCAACTATTATCAGTTACAACAAAGTTATCTATTTCATATTGTCCAACATCTATTTTAGAGATGGAAGACATGAGCAAAGTGTCTTACCAAAGTGTAGTTGGAAGTTTGATGTATGTTTTAGTTTGTACTACACCATACATTGCCCAAGTAGTGGGAGTTCTTCCCAGATATATGTCTAATCCTGGTAGAGTTCATTGGGATGTAGTTAAAAGAGTCTTCAGATATTTGCGGGGTACCTCAAATTATTCCCTTGTTATCATAATAATATGATTGGAAATGAAATTTCTCTTGATATTCATGGTTATGTGGATTTGTACTAGGTAGTTGATGTTGATAGCAAAAAATCCACTAGTGCTTATGTGTTTACTTTATTTGTTGGTGCAATTAGTTGGATGAGTAAGCGACAGGCGGTGGTTGCTTTGTTCACTACTGAAGTAGAGTATATGGCAGCTACTCATGCTTGTAAAGAAGCCATTTGGCTTAAGATACTATGTTTAGATATTGGAATAAAACAAGGTTTTGTGACAACTTATTGTGACAATAAAAATGTGATATGTCTAGCCAAGAACCTAACATTTCATGCTAGGACCAAGCACATTGATTTAGAGTATCATTTTGTTAGAGATATGGTCGAAAATGGCAGGGTGAAACTATTTAAGGTAGAGACTTTGATGAATGTTGTTGATTCTTTAACTAAGCCTATGAGCACAGAGAAGTTTAGATGGTGTTCAGAGACTATGGGATTTTCAACCCCTACCAATTAAGAGACAATGTTTACTCTATCCTATTGCTCATACAAGGTGTTTGACAAGTGGGAGATTTGTTGGGAAAATGTGTCTCAACCTTGAAATTATATAAAGGTTATTGTTGATAGGATATATATATATATGTATGAATATATATATTTCCTAGTTACACCGATAGGTGTAATATACAATGGGAGCACGAGGTGGCATTGAGTGAAATGTGAGCATGTTAACTTTTTCAGGAAACCCCTAAAAAGGCCGACATACATTAAAATGATATATTGTAAATCCGGACTGTTTGTTATTAGGTTTTAGATCTAATGGCATATATTTTGTTGGCATGTCTTTCGGGACCTAGAATGTAACTCTATTTTGTGAGGGTTTTTTTTTACAAGTATGGTAGAGTGATGTATTTTGAGAGTCTAATAGCAGTATGTTGTCTCTTGATCTCTGGTAGTGATACTCTTGTGAGAAGCTTTCTCTACAAGTATATTGTAATCTTTGTGATTTCTGAATAATATATTCGACGGCTTTTGAAGTGGGGTTTTTCTCTTGAAAAGGTTTTCCCCACATAAATCACCATGTTGTGGTATGCATGATATTTGTGTTTGTTTTTGTTTAAGTATCTATAACTATTAAAGATTTGTAATGTTTTGCATTATTCTCCTCTCAAGATTAGTTTAAGAAGTTGTTTCGCTACCTTAACTTCCTTACAAAGTATCCTATTTGTTTCTCTTCTCTTACTTGGGAAAATATCATTGAACAAGAGGATGCAATCACTTCAATAAGCTAGAAAATCATAGTTCTTCTTTTCTTGATGCCTCCCCTACTTCTAATGAAGTTATCTTACAAAATCTAACCATGGAATGTGATAGAAATCTTGATTGTTCCTCTTCTAAAAACTCTCATACTAGGGAAGATATCATGGTGAAAGAAAATGACAACATTGACACATGTCTTTCAAACAATAGTATTGTGGCTTCATTAGATGAGGATGATGAGATAACATTAGACTCTCCTTCGCTAAAAGATCATCAAAATAAGGATACGTATTTTGAGGTTATGAACATTAGATATCCCTTAAGTCCTCCTAAAATTCCTCTAATTATTGGACCTCCTAAGTCATCTCCTAACCCACTTCTTACCATCTACCCACCCTCATATCATCCTCAAGTTCAAAAAAGGCACGTGCTTGTCATAAGACCACCTAGAAAGAGACCATTATACCTAAGAGATATCTTGAATTTTACAAGGCAACTTGATAGTACAAATGTTTGACAACTACCAAATTATAATACGTTGCTCACATATATAACACTAGAAAAAATCAGCAACCAAGACAAACTCCAACATTCCTTCCACTACCTCAACCATATCTCCCACCTACACCTAATACCTTGTGCGTAGTGGAAAGGAGTATGATCTTGTGGAACAACTCAAAAACACTCCTACTAAACTATCCTTATGGGATCTTAATCAAGCATCACCTAATTATTATAACATGCTTCAAAATGCATTGCAACAAGTTGTGGTTCCTCCTAGTGCAAATCCAAATGTAGTAGCCCTAATTCAAGGAATCAATTCGGTTAATGTAGACATTATTTTTCACCAAAGTGAGCTACCTCCTTTGGAAGTATAAAAACAACATGAAGCTTTTATGATAGTAGCTATCATTAATAGACATGGGATAAAGCAAACCCTTGTTGGCAATGGTTCAACCCTTAATGTGTTTAGCACAAAACTTTTGGATAAACTTGGAATAGACAAAAACCAAATACAACAAAACTCTTTATCTATCTATGGATTTGATAATGTAGGAAAACAATTGCTTGGTGTGATCACCTTACCTATTATAGTTGGAAAGGCTACATATAAAACTCCTATCCATGTTATGCCTCAATATCTTCCATGCAATCTTCTTGTGGGTAGATCATGGATTCATGAAATGAATGTGGTACCTTCAACACTTCATCGTATAATGAAGTATTTTTGTTACAAAAAATTATACAAAATCAAGGCCGACCTTGAACCCAAAAATTATTTGCACACTAAGAAAGACAAGGAAAGTCCTTTGAAAATATCGATACCAACTTCAAAAGTAGAACTCATGCAAGAGGAAGAAAAAGAAAAGAATACTGAGGAAGTCACAAAGTTATTGGAGGATGATTGGGGTTCCTTGGATTTTACATCTACCTTCATGGGAGAATACAAGATCATAACAAAAAAATTTAAAAAGGGAAAAAAACCAATGGTAATGTCAACACAAAGTTTGAAAGAACCTTTGAAAGCATCCACTTCAACCACATTTCTTAGTAATCATTGGGGTTCATTAGATTTTACACCCTCCTTTAATAGAGAGTAAAAAATATCACAATCTAAAGAGTCTTGTGTATGTATGACACCTGGTACTAAGCAAGAGATATCTTTGCCACAAAATAAAGGAACATCTTCTACCACTAATCAAGAGAGTACCTTGTTGAATTTTGTTCATATCAACAAGTTCATGGTCATTCTACTAATGAATGTAAGGCTTTGCATGATAAAATTCAACATCTTAAGAATTGTGGTTCTCTTCCTTGTGTTGATGCACCTATTTTCTCTCAATAATGATTTGCAACATATCATGTTGCTCATCACTATGTGGAATTAGTAGCTTTATGTGTCTTACTCATGGCCATTCATGGTGGTATAATGTTAGGTGCAACCATATTCCTCTTGGCAACAACATGATAGTTTTTGGTGGTTATCTTTGTCTCTACGATTGGGGGGCAAGGATAACTAGCTTTTGAAGAGTGCATTATTTTCAAGGATTCTCTCTTTCTCTCTTTCTACTTAAAATACCAACATAGCAAGTATGTTGACAATTTAAGTGGGGACATATTGTCCCCCGTTCATTGTCTTCATGTTCCCTTCTTAGTGATGATATCATACATCTACTAGGAAGTATGAACTTTTTATTTTAAGTGTGGTCTTCTCAATTCACGTGATGTTTCTTATTGGTACTGTCATTGGGTTTAATATCCTTCAAGATTGCGACCTTTCTTGGCATATGAAATTCCTCTTAGTGGTGATGCTACAAATTCCATTTCCTAAGTTGTGAACCTTTTATCCTCGACTACTCTTTTGGAGAAATTAAGCATAATGTTCCATAAGGTGAGACCTTCATGAATTAAGCAAACCCCCTTTTGAATATCATATTGCATGTATCAAGGCCAACAAGCATAACACAACTTGCTTTCTAGTGGAGCCTTTTTAATGAGTGCATAGTGTAATGCAACTTGCTACACTTATGACCATTTGTGTGGCACCTTATCAAAGTTATCAAGCGGTATAACTATGGTATGGTTAGTTCAATGGGAGCCTAGTAAGAATCTCTCATTGGCCACTTCTGGGGGCTCACCTAGGGAATAGAAGATTTCACTAGCCCATGTGAGCACATTGTTGTTTGCATAATGGACAACGGGTTTCACTTGTAAACATTTTTTGGACAAATAGCTAAGGCTTGATCCACATCAAGTTAGAAAAAGAGGGAAATCATTTTTGAGATTAGAAACCATACCATTAAACACACACCTTGCTACATCTGAGGTGTGAATCTAATATTTTGAAAGAACGCCTCCAATTAGTGCTTGACCCAAAAAAAGATGATAGTTGACAAGAGCACTCTATAGTCTGGATTCATCAACAATATGAGCTTGCACATACTTCTTACAAACAAATTGATTATATTTTGGTATTGAATGACATCCATCAAGTTGGACAAGAAGGTTTTCACCACCGCATGAGGAGACATAGCACTATTGAGGTCTTTAATGATAGAATCATAATCAAATTTGAAGATTTGCTTGACCTTGGAACTGTCAAAGGATCCTTTAATAGAAGGGGGTGAAGAACAACTAGGGAATATGAGGTGAAATTTTTTCATTGTTGAGAAGGAAGGGGAGCAATGGCTAGGAACCATCACATAAGAAAGAGGAATACATAATAAAAACATATGAGAAATGAAAAGAGGTGAGAAGGGAGGAGGTAAATGATGAAAAAAAGGTGTATGTTGAGAATGAAGGAGGAAACACATGCATGAGGGACAGTGTGGAAATTTTTGAATGCGATTGCATATGCAGGCAAGCTGAACATTTTGGACAGAATTAGGACAAAAGTGTGTGGAGTGAATGAGTGAAGGGAAGAGAGGTGTGATAAATTGATAAGAAAGGGGATCAAACATTTCGAAGCTTGGAGAGAGTACATTGAAAACCTACACACATTGACTAAAAAATATTTCAAAAACAAAGAAAGTGTTGATACTAATGTGTGAGGATAATCTAGCATGCCACCATTGCTACCAAATCAACTTATAATATGGGAAGGATGAACTCAAACAAGCTGATATGTTATGATGGTGCTTTCAAGATGATATGTTGATGAGGGCATAAGAAGGTAGGATGATCTAGTACAAATAACTATATAACTGACATGGCAACATGGTCCATCTATTCATATTTCCTTATTATCTTGAATCATACCCCATGCCAAATTAAAAATCACAGTACATGTCATTAAATTCATTATCATTGATATACCTCTTTTTTTGTTTCAAATTCATGTTTGAAGTAGCTCTTTCATTTTATTTTCCTGTTCCATGTCTAAGATAGAACAATTCCTCCCAAAAATTAAAAATTGAGCTCCAAATATTCAATTTCTTTTGCAACAGCTACATTTTGTAGTATGAGAACTTTTATAGAATTAGTTTTAGTTCACCAAAGATATAATCTATCTTTCAATTTGTCGAGAATTTATGAGTGATTACATTTATAACTACAAGAGAATCTTCCTCAATTTATAAAGTTTTGAATGCTCCTCTAGGAAGCGAGTTTCATTCCTAGCAACAAGGCATTTATCTTAGCTACATTATTGGAATCATCATGAATTTGTTTTTAAGTCTACAACTATTATTTTACCTAAATAATCATTTAAAATTGCACCTATCCCAGCTTTACCTCGTTTCCCTTAGAGGCCCCATCAAAATATAATCTAATGAAATTTGGAGGGGGAGGTAATCATTTCACTAAAGTATTGTTGAATTTTTGTTTCTGTGATGGTACAACACCATTGGAGGGAGAGGGATCAATGAACTACCAATTATTTTGTATCCTACACGAAGAAAATTTTGTACATCTTGATATATTCATATAGAGATATGACATGAATACTTCTAAGATGGATTTCTCAAGTTTTAGGACAACTTCTAGAGTGGAAATTTCTTTTATGAATATCTAGTTATTTCTTTCAACCCAGATTTGTCATATCAAGATGGAAAGGCTTAAGTCCCATATACAAGCACATGTTGAATCTTTATACAAAGAGGGTCAACTTTGGAAAATTTGGAAGAGGGAGTTGGGTAAACAACCAAACCAACCAAATTTCATTTGAATTCAAGAGTTAAGACTAACATAATTGACTAGAACTACATTTTATAAGGAGATGATCTAGAGCCAGATGTATTGCGTTGAGTTATAGTCTTTTAATTTAATATGATGTAATATACATATTTTAGGGTGGGGGAGGTGGGTTAAACATGATAACATACAATTTTGATTATTAAATTGGGTTTAAATATCATGATTGGATAGTTTACGAAGCTAAAAAATGACAAGTGTGATGTATAGTCAAAGGTATAAGTTTTTTGGAAATAAATATCATGGAAACAATACCTAGTGTTGACGCCAAAAATTGACAAGGTAACAGTGTCTTATGGGAAACTCAGTTTATGGGGGACCTTTTGCTCTAAACTGAGTGACCTCCGGATTTTTAAAGAAGTCGGCTTCTTCTATAATGGGGGTTTGGAAAGGGAAAATGAAGCAGATATATAGAATAAAATTTAATCTAAGGTGATGCACCAAGACTTAATGATAGGCACGATAAATCATAGATCTAAGGGCCGGATTGGTATTTGTAATGTTCCAGAAAGGAAGAAACTAAAGATTAAAGTATAGATAATCCATTAATTGACATAAAATAAAATTGCATACATTTCTTCTTCCAAGAAGAGTCATAAGACATGATCTAGACCAACAAACTTGCATTCAATTTATAGAAGTTCTCAAATGAAATATCAGGCAATAACAACATAGTCTAAAGATAATCAAATATTATAAAAGAATAGAAAGGCTGAAGAATTGGCATAGTTTGAGAGTCTTTTTCAATAAATAAAAACAATAATAAAGGCCTAGTGTCTTTTCTAAAATCAATGTTCCTTTTTCAAAATTTGGACCCCTCCCTCAAAACAAAGAGAAGAATATATAGCTAACAACTCCCACCGCCTTGAAGAGTAGTAATAGAAAATATTTCACAATCTTGGGTAATGATGCAGAATTGAGTATATCTTCAAGTCGTTGCAATAGAAAAGATTTGAAACCAAGCATCCGGTCATACTAGGCTCAGGTCCATCCTCTGCAAATGATGGTGGTGGTCCCGACAAGGTCAAGCAGGCAAGTGTCATCACCTCGTAAAGTAATTATGACATGTAGCGGCCAATTGCAGCATTCGGTTCACTTTATCCATCGCCCAAAAAAAAACCCATCAAAGAGACACGTGGCAATATAGTGCAGCCCGTGTGAATCTTTATCTTTCGCCATTGAAAACCTGTGCCAATGTGACATGTGGCGTGTGGGCAGAGCTTTACTCAAAAGTGAAGAGAAGTGATCATCGATTGTGCGTAGCAATGTCATGTGGAAGCACAGCGGGGATTCCCAAAACACGAAGGAAAGGAAACCTCTGGGAAGCACAGAGCAGACATGTGGAGGGGGCAATATATTTTGACAAAAAGGTTGAGTAACTTATTTGTGATGCGCGGGCCGATACTTAGAGAAAAAATAAACCTAAAGGGAGCTTGTTGAATATTTATTCAAAAAATTTGGTGACTATCAGGGGCGATTCGCTTGAGGAATGGAGAACCCAAAATTTCTCAAGTTTACAGACCAGAGCGTCATTCACCAAGTGACAAAGTTAGAGCTTGGAAAGAGCCACCTACAGAGGTGGCAAATCATCCTCGGATGGCCTTGCTATATTGCACAAATTCTCCTATGCTCCACCTAGGTCGAGCACTTCCTTATAAGGTAATGTCTCGGGCAAACTGGTCCCTATCTCACAATGAAAGAACAACTATGCAAGAGGATGAATAACCCCCTCAATGTCAGCTGTTGTGGGAGGATGGCTGAAATTTTGGAAAGCATCTGGGTCATTTTCCTTTTCCTCTATTCTTTCTGCAATCTATTTAGTTGTAGCAATAGAGCCATCTTCCAAGAACGAAGATGACAGATCCATCTCACTTAACCTAGAGAAAATCTCATGCATGCTTTTCATTATCTGGTTTAGAGTAGCTATGGCTGCCTTAGTGTGCTAGAAGATCGAGTGTTAATGTATAAACTTGTTTTTCGTCTGGACAGTTGCATCTCAATCCTTAATTCCTGCCTTGATGAGGTCTTCATCGGAAACTGAATACAGTTTTGTGAGAAAATTCATTGCTTCTGGAACCCTTTCTAAGATAAACCATGGGAATTGCTCCATTGTACCATGACCCTCTTGAATTAGTCTTGTTTCCTTGGCAAAGAGAGTGGGCTGCAGTGTTACACAAAAAGTTTTAATCTTTTCCCAATGAGAAATATACAACTGCCTAACCAATGGAACAAGATTTGGTTGCGCAACGGAGGCCGGGAGAGAGATTTTAAGAAAAGCAATCTTCGTGTCCTTGAGTTAATGACCTCAGCCAATTCTGTAATTTTTTATTTTTCGGATGCCAATTGCTCCTCGGAGCTCCTCATTTCTTTATGCTAGTTTTCCTTGGCTTGGGAGTGGTTTTCCAAATGCATGTCAAGACAGGACTTTGTCTCCTAAAGTTCTTCTTCTAATTGGGCCTTTTGGCCCTCAAATTCGACATCTTTCTCTTGTAACTCTTGCTCATATTGAGCTTACTAATGCTCTAAGGCCTCATTCTTTTGTGTCATTCCCTGATCATATTCAATGCGATGCCGCTCCAACTCCTCGTTCCTTAGCTGCAAATTCTGCTTCACCTCCACAATCTTAGTATGCAGCTCATTAACCATAGCAGGGTCAATAGTCTAAACCTTCATAAGCTCCCTCTGAAGTTTGTTTATTTCATTCTTTGCTTCCAGCACCCTCTCTATCAAATGCGCAACATCCACTTCCAGAGATTTCACCTTTTTCTCCAAAAAACTAGCCTTTTCCCTTAATGATTTAAGTTGCTCATCCATTTTCTTCAGCTGGTGACCAGTTTTAAGGAAATCAGAGGTGACCACCCACTGTTTTTCCTCCATAAGCTCAACCTTATCCTATGGTCTGCCACCTTCATGTCAAGCCCTATTGCATACACTTCATGGTCTTTTGGACACATCTCCCCTTGTGGCTTGGTTACCATTGGGTACAGGGTCACAAATTTCAACACTTGTTAGGTCTCATCATAGAGAGTTGTATCTTTGATTCTGTAGGCTTACTATCCTCCTTGGACTTGCGCTTTTGTATTCTACTCTCACATGCCTCCTTTTCGAACTCAATATGTGCCATGAATAGGGCTAGAAATGAGACTCGCCTACCTATGAAAGGAGCACCAGAAGGTAGGGCATATGGATAGGTAATTTTGATAGGCCCGGGTGTTTGCTTCTTCTGGAGAGTGATAGTTTATGGGGAGAAGGGGGAAATATTCCAAATCTTGGTTTGAGAACCAGCAGAAGGGCTTGCTACTTGCCAAGGTTCAATTGGTCAACTGGCAATAGGACTCGTGGGCTGAAGCGGTGGAGGAGTTTTCATCATGGAGTTGGCTTGCTGTGAGGGAAGAGGAGGATTTGTGGCAATAGTAGAAGTAGGGGTGCCAGCAGCGGGTACACTTTTAGAAAGTGAGGCAAGGAAGGCTTGAGCAGCAACAGTTGGCGTAAGAGTTTGTAGAGGAGTAAAGGCGGGTGGAGTGACCTATGAGAACTAGGCAAAACCTCCCGCAAACATTGGATCAAAGGTGGGAAACGAAGGGTCGGCACTCATGGCAGGGATTGTCATGGAGACAGTGGGGGATACCAAGGATTGAGAAGCAAGAGAAGAAGGAGAAAAATTTACCTGCTAACTGGTTGATGGAAGCCCTTGACTCGTTAGCAAATCTTCTCCTTCTTTGGGCTCCTAGCTAGCTGCAAGCACCTATCTTCTGATTTGTTCTTGTGAACTTTCTCCAACAGTAGCCCCCATCTGCTGCCGCTTTGTGAGTGGGGTTTCCCCAAGCTCGACAATTACTGTCGGCTATTGTTGTGAAACTCTAGTTGCCTTAGTGGCCCAAGTGAGTGTATACGAAGACCTTGATACATTAAACCACACATTTGTGGCTATAGAGGTAGGTTGTCCAGAGCTTTTCGCTTGCAATGTGGAGGATGCAGAAGTCATTATTTCTTCTTCTTCTTGCTCTTCATACCCAAATTTTGGGTCATTTCTTTTATGGGTGCTAGAGTTGGAGTTGGTATGTTCCTCATCCCACCATTTTTCAAATTCTTTGTCATCCTTCAAACTTCCATAAGGAGCATTCAATTGTCTTGTCTCTTAGCATTATTTCTAGAAAGTTTTTATCTACTCATTAGTCCATTCCTCATCCTTCTACAATTTTTTGTACATGGCGTGTTCCATCTGGACACTATCCTTAGCCTCTGCCATAGAAAATTAAAACTTGTGCCATGGCCCTCTGTTATCTTGTGTGGGAATACGCACTAGTTCAACAAAAAAATTGTCCTTATCCACCCGTATGTTGCGCCTCTTTTCCCAGTAGGGTCAAGGAATGTGAGTAACCTTCATGTGCGAATGTGGTAGATCATTGAAAGGGTTGTACTCCCATTTATCACATACCAAAACCAACCCTAAATGAGCCAATTTATCCTACAATAGCTGATGTGATTGCTTCTTTACCAGTCATTGTTTTGAAATTCTTCGGACAAGTGAAGAATCCCTTCCTCTTGATGCTTTGGTTGTTGCAGAAGGTATAATCAGTAATACACACCTACCAATACATTTCAAGCGTGAGCACCCTATTTGTGACACAGGTTGGAAGTAGGAAAGGTTGATCGGTGAAGCCCCACATCCAGAGAATTGTGAAATACACTTTGAAGAACCAATCACAAGTAGGAGTGAAACTCTGCATATATCTGGTCTAATCTATGTTGAGTTGGATCATGTCACCTCCTCCTTGTAAATCTTGCAAGACCGGAGTTATATAATAATCCAAAAATTCTTAGTAATCATATGTCATGGAAAGAAAGGGTGTCCATGTGGATACTAGCTTCCTCCTCTACTTCTCGTCAAAAATACACAATTCAAAATATCTGCAGAAGAAGTCAGGGTTTTCATGCCGAAACATATGAACCAGGAAGGAGAGAAATCTAAACTTCCCTTCCACCAGGTAATTCTCTATTTGTCATATCATTTCCTCTATGAGGAATTTGGAGAAATCATACTAGAAGATATTGTGTTTCCTGCGGAATGGAAATCCGGCCCTAGATGAAAGGTTTCCACCATCTCATTGGAGTCTCGGCTGCGCACAAATGTTAGCATTGAAAAGGCATCTTGCATGTCTTCAAGAAATGAACCGTGCAGAAATAGGATACTTGGCAGCTTAGCGCCAAGGATTCCCTTCTTGCCAAATTCCTCCGTTAGGAAATCTAGGCTCTTTTTCATCACCTTCCATGTGTTTTCTCCTTTAGCAGGAGTGAAGGACTCAATTTTCTCCTTTCTGGTACTTGAGTCTAGGATACAGAGCATGTGCCAAATGGCTTGTGGGATGATGTTAATATTTAAGGTTCAGCCCTCGATGCAGTGGGTCTTAAGGTTATAACACTGAATGGCGGCATCAACTATCTCTAGACAATAATGTACTAGCGGGACCATGTATTGCAGAAGCCCATTGTACCATATCTTTTTTGCTATCAATATGGTTTCCCGAGATGCCCTCATCCTTGTACAGACTACTTCTCTTAAAGACTTAGGGTTTTTTGCGAGGCCTAGGTCATGAATATTATCCCATTCCTCCTCAACCCTTTTCCAGTTTCTATAATCCTTGGGCCTATCCAGTTGTATTGTATTTTCCCTCTTCGGCTTGCCTAGTATACCGGGCGTAGCATATGATAAATCCTCATAGACATACACAGCCTTTGAAAACCGTATAGCTTTGAGCAAGTGTTGTATAGTCTCCTCCTAAACTTGTTTTAATGAACTCTCTAACATTTTTTCCTTAGATGAAAACTTCTACAGGTGTTGAATTCTTTGTACTTTTTACTCAGCTCTGGATATGCTAAAAAATTTCCCTTCAGTTGACTTAGCATATTTCAAAAGACATTTAAGCATAAAAAATTTCTTCAATATTTTAGCTATCTTTACTCAAAGTGGTAGAAGAAAGTGGGCTTTTTCTTTTAATTCGGCATGTACCACCAAATCCTTGCTTCATGCGAAAAGGGAATTACTTGTCAATTCAAAGTGACAAGAATTCATTATGGAATTTGGCAACCCTGTGATACGATGTGATTTCCTTGGAACTTGAGCTGTAGATTTTCCTTTTAGCCTTGCATTCATATGCACTGGCAATTAATATCCTGAACGAAATGATTAAGCTATAGCAAACGATCACCACCTAAAAAAGATATGAATCCTACCTTGGGTTCTAGGAAATGCCTGTGAGATGACACAATACCCTACGGATTGCGTAGCTCACTCCTGATGAGCGCCACCATTTTAAAGATAATTAATCAGCTCGCATTAACTCTGCACACATTGAGTCATACTTTTACAGACGTAACTGGTCAAGAAATGCGAGCAAACGTAGGCATGGCTTTCAAGTTGGTATTTCGTTATCATCACATTTTATCGAAGTAGATTAGCATGCTTTTCCTCATTTTTCTATAAATAGGCCTCTAAGTAGTGAGGAAATCACACTTAGCATTTGAGAAAATTTTAACAATAGGTCATTAGCTAAGTTTCTGGCTTTTATTACTGGCAAGGTTCCTCATAGGCTAGGTTGTAGGAAAATTTCAGAAGTAGTTAGAAGGCAGTAGCAGTGTATCGATGCCATGGACACTCCTATTAGGCTAGTTTCTTATAAGTCATAGATAGCTTTCCTTGGAGAGATTTCAACTAGGTGCTTGAAAAGGATGACCAAAAACAAACACTCCCTGGCTTTGATAGTGATAAAGTGGGCTCTAGGTTGAGACTATGTCAAGTATGAAGACAAATACCGCATCAGTACTGATATTTTCTCACACTTTGTTGCATCCATGTTGGATATTGGTATCCCCAGGCCTTTGATTCTAAAGTTAGTTAAGGAAATCTTTCCTAAAAAATACATGAATGGTCTAGGTGAAGTCGTTGTTCACGCTGTGTATGGGGTAGGCCTGCCAACAGCCAGTGACCTCTGGCACTATATTCAGGAAGAAGCGATTGTCCCGTGGTTGTTGTTTCTCCATGGATTCCACCTCTAGACACATAATTAGCACTAGCAGAGGGTTACCCAAGCCTTGCACTTTTTGCTCTACATTTACAACGTAGTGCCATTCTACAACATTGATTGGTACACTGACTTCAGGAACTTGGTGTTCCCTCTACCAATGGCAACTGCTCCAAATGATTATGCTTCTGTTGTTGTTGTACCTACTGATGAAGACATGGTAAACATTGTAGTTAATGCATCGATTGCTGCTACCCATGCTCTTGGATGAAATGATTCCTTGTCTCCTTGTTTTTTTTTGTTAAGAATACACCACCCATTTCTAGTTTTTGTATATAAGCCTAAAAAAATCCATACATATAGTATATATGAAAAGAATATCATGTATGACCATATACTTTTTGAACTATGGCTTTTTAGCCATTTTCGCCATGTAAAAATGAAAGAATATATATAATGACATATATCTTTATAAAAATCATGGCTCCTTCTCTTTCAGCATATTTGTTTATTTACATTACATATGGATTTTTTTTTATTGTTTTTGCAAAGTAATTTTACTGCCCTATTCTCCGTAATGATGGGTTGTTCTGCCGAAACATGAATTAATTTCAAAAAGACCGGCCAACATAAAGGGAAAGAAAAATAAATGCATTATTCATGTATATACAATAGCAAAACTCTGCCACTCAATGAAACAACTTAAAATGAATCTCGTTGACCAGAATTCCCAAGGCTTCCTATTCCATGCTTTCTAATTCGAAAGCATTATGTTCTTTGTACTTAATGATCTTAAATAGACCCTCCCACAGGCTATCAAACTTTTCGTGTTGACTTGGCTTAGTAGCCCTTTCATTAAATTTCAACACTAAGTCTCCGCACTTTAGGCCTTGGCTAGAAGCCCTCTCGTCAAACCATCGCTTGACCACTTGCTAGCAGTTTATCATGGCTATTAGGGACTTCTCACTTTTTTCTTGTACTTCTAACAGTTCAGAAAGCCAAACCTCCATGCAACCATTTTGTTTTATCTCAAGGGATTTCAACAGTTGAAGTGTTGGAATCTCCATAGGTATAGGCAATAGTGTCTCCTTCCCGTATACCAACTCATAAGGCAAGGTCTTAAGGACTTTCTTAGGAGTTATGCCATCATCCCAAAGCCGTGCTCAAAGGTTTTTGTGCCATTCTCTCTGGTGCTTTGAACCAATTCTTTTAAGGAGTCAGACTAGGTTCTTGTTCATTGACTTAGCTAGATTGTTTCCCTACGGGTAATAATTCAATGATGTCTTAAGAAATTTTCCATTTGTTAATGCAAAGTGACATACCTTTGTGCCTAGGAAAGCTTTGGCATTATCAAAAATGATAGTCTTCAGAGGGACGAACCTTATCACTAGCTCTTCAAGGAAATCCACTATCTCTACCTCTGTTGTGTTTTTAAGTGGAGTAGCCTCTATCCATCTCGTGAAATAATGTGTAGCTATCAAAATCCACTTGTGTCCGGCACTAGAAGTGGGATTGATCATCTTGATGAATTCTAAGCCCCATTGTACAAATGCTTCATCCGCCACTATAGGCTTCAGAGACATTGCATAATTCTTCCTTCTGCATGTAAAAACTTGCATTCTTTGCAATATTTTACCAAGGAGTGAGATTCGCTGAAAAGTGTGGGCCAATAGTAACCTGTGCACATGATTTTGATGGCAGTGGTCTTAGCAGAGAAGTGTCTTCCTATAGTGTTGTTGTGAAAAGTGTCAAGGATTCTCTTCGCTTGCTCTGTAGTAACGCATCGCAAGAGGAGACCATTGAAAATCCTTTTGAAAAGGACCCCTTCCAATAGTGCATATCCACAATTCTATAGTTGATAGTATCTCCTCTTTTGGGAGGAAAGACCTGGCGAATACTTTCATGTTTGCATAAACCTCACTCTATTTGTTAGCCAACAACCCTCAGACCTTAGCTCATTCATTAGAACAAGCTCTGGTTGCTCTTCCTCGGTGGGTATCTCTTCGTCATGTGCCATGTATTCGCATAGTTCTCTTCCATGGACGGTTTTAGTGGGTCTGACCTCAATGTCATATTTAAGGATCTTGGTGATCCAATTAACTCTTTTTTTTGTGATTTCTCCCTCCATGATATATTCACGCACACTGGAGTGCACGACATAGACAATCACTTTGTTGCAGGAAATTACATGGCAGAATTTTTTAAGTCCCTTTACTATTACAAAGGCTTTCCTTTCGACGAAAATATAATTCATCTCATATTCCTTCAAAGTCTGGGAGTAAAATGCCACCGGATGTTCTCCTTTTCCTTCATTATCCTTTTCAGTTAAGATAGTAGCAATATTGGACTTGCTACTGAATACATACATTATAAAGTCCTTAGATAAATCTAGATTAACCAGTATTGAAGCTGAGGAGATACCATCCTTAACTTTTTCAAAGGCTTCCCTGGCTTCCTTTATCCACTTAAATGCTTGATCTTTTTTTACCATCAGGGTGATTGGCTTAATTATTCCCGCGAAGTCAAAAATAAACTTGCTAAAAAAATTCACCTTTCCCAAGAAGGACTGAACACCTTTCTTGTTAACCGAAAGGGGAAGTTACTTGATGGCTTTCACCTAATCGGGGTCAATTGAAACTCCTCCTTTGGACACCACGTGTCCTAATAGCTTGCCTTGTTGGACTTTGAATACACATTGTTTTGGATTCGGGGAAACCCCGAAATCCTGGCATTTTCGAAAAACCATTTCTAAGTGATCAAAATGATCATCCTTAGACTTAGAAAACACAGTAAGATCATCTAAATAAATTAGGATAATCTTATTTATCAGCTCGCTAAAAGTGATGTCCATTTCCCGCTGGAATGTTGCCCCTGCGTTGGATAAACCAAAAGTAATTTTAGCATATGTGAATGTTCCCCACTTTTTAGTGAACGTAGTCTTGTGCTGATCCTCTTCTTTAACTCAGATTTGATTATATCCAGAGCAGCCATCAACCAAAGAAAACATTTTTGATCCTACCACTTTTTGTAGGATTGTCTCCATAGAAGGCAGTGGATAATGATCCTTCAGGGATGCTCTATTCAGGTCTTGGAAGTCCACACACAATTGGATATATCCATTCTTCTTTCAAACTAGGACTAGATTGGATACCTACGTGCTATGCTTGATTGATAAGACAATCCCTAACTCGATTAGCTTTGTTAGCTCTTGTGCCATTAGTGCTTCAATTTTGGGGTTTACTGGCCTCTGCTTTTGTCAAATTGGTTTTTCACCTTCTGTTAGCTCAATCATGTGTCAGATGATGTCAGTATCATATCCCTTTAGGTCATCATAGGACCTGCTAGCTCTCAAAAATGCAGGCGAAAATGCCTCAAGAGGTTGCCAATCTCTTGGTACGTTTCAGGGTAACAGACAAGGTCAAATGGATCAGACCTTCTACTCTTCAGGTGTTGCTAAACCTAGGAGGGTGTACCTATATGTGTGAGGCAGACTTACCTCGTGCTAATCTCTTTGAAATGTTTTTCCCACAATGGCAGATGGGAGTGGACAAATAAGACTTAATTTGGTATAAATTGTATAGCAATATTCAAAACTAAAGCCTAATATGTTCAGTTAACAGATGTAAGAAATGAATGAAACTGAATGATGAAAAGTGCAGAGACTAGTGCCTTATTGGGTATGCAGAGTCAAATGAAATCTAAATGGGTACCTTATTTCTGGAAAAAACTCAAATTGTTTGGCATATGCTTTTTGTTTATAACTTGTATAAACATGCAAGACTATGACTACCAAGTTCTTCTTAATGATCCAGATGAATTTCCTTGATTATTGTGATCAATTAAAAGGATTTAATCTTTCCTTGAAAGAACCGATTAATCAACCAGACAGATACAACAAATGTGCACTGATAAACTGAATATAAACTTGTTACATCAATTTAAATAACTAGAAAGCATCAATCTTGGAGACAACTTCAGTAATACTTTCAATGAACACAACAGACAATTGACACCAGAAATACATTGCCACATCAACTGATTCTCATTAAAATCTCCATTTTGTAATCATACATCGTAGTCTCTATTTAGTGGAAGTTTGTATCCAACTGTATATTCTCTACCCTATATTTTTATTCTATCTTATCTATCCTCCTATTCTCACAATCGAGAATGAAAATTTATACATTTGTATCTGAAAAGACACATCACTTCGCATTCAAATGTCGACGATCAATTGTATTTGGGCTTTTGTTAACATTCACTGAACACTCGTTGAGACATCCTGTAGTCATACTGATCTTCAATGTCACACCGACAGTCATCCTGTGCATCACTATAACGTTCCGCCATCTCACCGACGTTTGATGTCTCGCTGAGAAATACCATTCTTCTCATGTGTCGTTGTGACAATTTTGAGTCAGCGTGATGTCCCATAGATTATACTTTGTCTTACTGAAATACGTCCTGTGATATTCTCTAGTCGCTAAGACATAATCTTTCTCTCACTGATGAAACATACTTCGGCGTAACATACGGGTCGGAAAGACTATATAACTTCATTATGAAGACCATTGATAAAATTCCTTTGCGCTTTGTCAGTGAGACTAGAGCCACTCGGTGAGACCTCACCCCGATAACCTTTCGATAAAATCCATTTGTGTTTTGTCGACAAGACTAGATGCGTTCGATGAGACATTACTCTGATGCACTTTAGTCTTACTGATACGTATATCTTTATCGCCAGTTGGTAAGACACTATGAATACACTAAGACCTCATCCCGAATACCATTCATTCTAGCCAAAATATGTCCACGCATGCCAGTCGGTAAGACACAATGTTTCGCTATGACTTCATTCTGACGAAATATTTCTCGCCGATAGGACTTTCTGTCGCCAAGACAATAAACAATGTCCCGCCGAAAGGTGCCTGTAGGTAAATTTTGATCAATGTGACATCAAAGAAGTCTTTTCGATAGGCTGCAACAAATATATATCAATAAAAAAATGCAATATGGATCGGGGAGACCCTCATCAACTCATGCCGATAGGAAGAATAATGTGAAATATTCAAGACTTCATGGATTTTTTTGGAACCACATGGTAGAATATGAGCAGAATGTTATGAAGAGAGGCCTTTGTGCTTCTAGTGAGGACTCATTTGGAGAATCATGGGTATGAACAACCTTGTAAAATACATCAGGATTTTATAGTTCTAATAGGACCAGGCCAGTTCTCATAGAAATTGATGAGCCTTTCTTTATCATGGTGCGAGACATCTTTCCCGACTCGAAGGTTTCTGTCGTCTAAGACCCAAAGGTCTATATAGTTGCTTTTGTCTACCACAAACTTCCCTCTATCATTTCTCACATCATCACAATCAAAAAGGTTTTTGAGAGTAACCAATCCTTCCAAAAGCTTGTTAGATTTGAGTTGCATGATTTGTCCTTCATAAGCCTCTGCAATCTTTGGTTGGATCTGATCAGAGAACTCCCTCAACTGTTGGATGAACGAAGCAATGTGTTCATCACTTTCAAATACCTTACAACTTTGATCATTATCAAGAACCGCTGGTTAGACTATTACTCATACAGAGTGTTTGTTATGTATAAGGTCGAAAGCAAGATCGAACTGGGATCTGATTGCTGCCATGCAATCTACGTCACCATTTTGGTCTCGAGAAGCAGTCTGAATGTTGAAGGCTTCAAAACCCTCAACCAGGTCCAAGACTCGATACCAATAAGATCTCATGCAGACATTCCTTGCCACGGAGACTCCCCGGAATTGGTTGACCACCAGTTTAAAATCTCTAAATACCATTAATTTCTTAATGCCCATTCGCTCCACAAGGCTTAAACCCTGAACTAATCCTTCATATTTAGCTTCATTGTTCGAACAAGAAAACTAGAACTGGAAAGACCTTAGTATTTTTTCATTTTGTGAGGACATGAAACATATCCCCACTCTAGCACCTATTTGCATCTTGCACTGTCAAAGTACAATGTCCATAGCTCAGGTACTTGGCCACCTTTGAACTCTTTGGAAACCTTTGGGAGAACTTGATCTTCATCATAGATTACATAGGTTCCAGATCTTGTAGCATGGTAATTTCTGAAAGGGTCACTATCCATATGTTCACTTAACAGAGCATCCTCTTGATCATTCCGGACTCCGGTAACCTTTTCTTCCTCTAGTAATTCAACACAATCCATTTCTTGCTTGGTGATAGAGGTATGCCTGGCTTCAAAATTCATCATGGCTTCATCCGCTACATGTTTAGAATGTAATGCTTCTGATTCTATCTTCATTTTTGCATTGTGCTTGATTCTGAGAATCAGATGTGACCCATCCAGGGATAGGTATTTGCCCACCCTTCAAGTAAATTCTCAGGATAGATAGAGGTTGAACATGGGAGGAACATCTATGATCACAGTGATACTAGGGCAAGCAAATAGAGTTAAAGTAAGTTCCTTGATCATACCTACGGTTTCAACTATGTTTCCATCAATTTGCATTACTCCCCTTTTCATAGGTTCATAGCTGAGACCTAAAGCTTCAACTATTTTCTTTGGAATAATCATGGTGCTAGCACCAGAATCAATCATAGCATTATGCAATAACTTTTTCCCTATAATGAGAGTTAAGAAGAAGGGTTGGGGCTTCAACTTACCTCTAACTTCAGTAGGGGCTTCTGTTGTGTTATTCGTAAGGACTTTAGCAAGAGATAGTTGATCAAAAGCCTTTCCATTGGCTAACTGCTCTATTGGCATTATGTTGATCTCTGCTTGAAGAGCCTTCTGTAATAGTAGCTTCTACTCTGGGATAGATAGAATATCCCATAGAGACACATTAGTAGATGATTTCTTCAATTGTTCCACCACGTTAAAAGGTGGTGAACTTGGAGGTTTCTGCTCCTTTTCTCTTGTTATGATAATTTCCTTATGCGGTTGATATTGTAGCGGCGCAGTGGAAGTGTCAGGTATCTGATTAGAAGAACTTTTAGGTTGTGGAGTGGATAGTTGTGGGGCAACTGATTTTCTAGTAAATCTCCTCTTTGAGTGAGTGTTATAGTCAGATTGCACTTGCGGTCTTTTGGATACAAATGTATCATTAGCAAACATTGTTTCTTCTTCTTCCATCCATGAGAAGAGCGTGTGATTAGGAGCGATGTCTAATTCTTGTTCTAGGGACATTCCTTGCATTTGTGTGGTAAGAACCGCGCTCTCCATTTGTGGTGAGGCATATACATATAATCTGTGGTTTGACGTCATGCCTTGGTTGCATTGCTCTGCCACCTTTTGTTGTAAGTTGCCACGTAGATAGTTCTAGGAAATGTGCTCATCACTGCAAGGGAATCACCATGGATTGATATCATTGATGAGGTTATTTTGTCCCGTAGTTAGTTCCCTACTCGAGCTTGGTGGAGCGCTCGTCAGCGGAGTAGGTACCGGCACTATTTGGTTGGCTGTCGGAGCTGGTGGATTAGTGTAGGAACCGCCTTGGTACTGATTATGTTGATATGAAGACTGTCTACCTTGATTCTGATAGGTAGGCTTCAGAGGCATTGATTGGTTTCGCTTAAGGGTGGTTATGTCATTTTCCATAGTCTACAGCATTTCTTTAAGATCACTCAGTTCATCCTTGGGAGAACTGGATGTGGAGGCAACATTTTGTGGCACTACCGCCTATGTGTACATTGATTAGGGAGGTGCAGGCACACTCGTTGACATGACTTCCTATGTGGGCATCGATATTTTAGGAAATATTAGCATGATGGGCTGAGGAGGAAACTTTTCACAATCTATCAAATGATTTTTGGCTTTAATGACGACACTGTAAGCATCTGCGAAGTAGCTCCTCCCAAGGACTTGATCATCATAGAAATGTCGAGGATGATGGACTTCAGATAAAATATGAATGCCAACTCAAGAGTCGGGCATATAGCAACAGGGATCCTCTGCCAGTGCATGTGGAATCAGGCATTGAAGTCTGTCATAGCCTCTTGGGGAGCTCATTTTATGACAGATAGTTGATGGTATACGAGGAGCGATCTCCGCCATTTGAAAACCTCTCATAGAATGGATCTTTGAGCTCATCCCAAATATGGATAGTGATAGTTGGTAATGTTCAGTACCAATCCAACACTTTACCTTTGAAGGATGTGGTGAGGAACCTCAGCACTACATTCTGCGTGGTGATCCCATGCACCAGACACACGTTTGCCGCATCTTATAGATTTTTTGCAGGTGTTCTCGAGCCATCTCCGATAAACTTGGGAATAACTTTCATAGCTGAGACTGCGATAGCAGCCTAGATAGTGGGTGCTATTGGAGCTACTAGAGGACTTTTGGCATCCCATACCATGTAACTTCTATTGGTAGCTGGCAACATGGTTAGAGGAATGGGTGGAGGGAGCGGAACGGTTACCAACTAACTTGCGGCCTGCATTGTTCCTAATGGCGGTACAAGTAAACTGGGGTCTTTTGTGGTTTGTGATCTAGTTACAGTGTGATGGCTCATACACCCTTCTAAACTAAAAATTCATTTAAGCTTCGTCTCACCGGGCGTGCCAGAAAAAGAACAAATTGTTGATGCCAAAAATTGACAAGGTAACAGTGTCTAATGGGAAACTCAGTCTATGGGGGACCTTTTGTGCTAAACTGAGTGACCTCTAGATTTTTAAAGAAGTCAGCTTCTTCTATAATGGGGGTTTGAAAAGGGAAAATAAAGCAGATATATAAAATAAAATTTAATCTAAGGCAATGTGCCAAGACTTAATGATAGGCACGATAAATCATAGATCTAAGGGCCTGATTGGTATTTTTAATGTTCTAGAAAGGAATAAACTAAAGATTAAAGTATAGATAATCCATTCATTGACATAAAATAAAATTGCATACATTCCTACTGCCAAGAAGATTCATAAGACATGATCTACACCAGCAAACTTGCATTCAATTTATAGAAGTTCTCAAATGAAATATCAGGCAATAACAACATAGTCTAAAGATAATCAAATATCATAAAAGAATAGAAAGGCTGAACAATTGGCATAGTTTGAGAGTTTTTTTCAATAAATAAAAACAATAATAAAGGCCTAGTGTCTTTTCTAAAATCAGTGTTCCTTTTTCAAAATTCGGACCCCTCCCTCAAAATAGAGAGAAGAATATATAGCTAAAAACTCCCACCACCTTGGAGAGTAGTAACAGAAAAGATTTCACGATCTTTAGTAATGATGTAGAATTGAGTATATCTCTAGGTCGTTGCAACATAAAATATTTTAAACCAAGCATCTGGTCATTCTAGGCTTAGGTGCATCCTTTGTAAATGATGGTGGTGGTCCTGGCAAGGTCACACAGGCAAGTGTCATCACCCCATAAAGTAATTATGACACGCGGTAGGAAGTTGCAACATTCGGTTCACTTTATCTGTCGCCCAAAAAAAACCCACCAAAGAGACACATGGTGGTATAGCCCAGCTCGTGTGAATCTTTATCTTTCACCGTTGAAAACCTGTGCCAATGTGACATGTGGCACATGGGCAGAACTTTAATCAAAAGTGAAGGGAAGTGATCATCGATTGTGCACAACGATGACACATGGAAGCACAAAGGTGATTCTTGAAATGCAAAGGAAATGAAACCTTTGGGGAGCATAGAGTAGACACGTGGAGGGGGCAGCAGATTTTGACAAAAAGCTTGAGTAGCTTATTTGCGATGAACAGGCCGATACTTAGAGCAAAAATAAACCTGAAGGGAGCTTGTTGAATATTTATTCACACCTAGAAAATGAGATATGATATAAATAGATAAATAAACATAATTGATCCTTAATTAATAAGTCTTCATTTGGACAATCTATTAATTCATAGTTCTTGTTGCCTTTAAACCATACAAAGAGATATTCTTGAAAATGACATACAACCATAAAATGAATTTATTATTTAGAATATTAAAAAGTATTAAATACCTAGTAGACAAAGTATTGGACATCATTTGAAATACTTAATTTAATTGACTCGAAATGGATGAATATACTTAAAGACTAAGTTTGAAGGAAAAAAAAATCTTACTCTTTCTCAAATATTGTGTAATCTAATTTTAAATTATAACCTATAATAATTCTTAGGTATTCTAATTGTGAGATTGAACCCTTATTTGGAAATTATCTAAAATGGTTAAATTAGAACATAATAAAAAATATTTTAATTCTAGATATCCTAATAGGAAAACTTATCATTGTAATAAACTTTTCAACGTTAACCCCTTACTATATATTGTTACTTGTGTACAAAAATATCACTATTTAATCCTTTTAAAGAATGACCACAAAGCATGCACTTTCCTAAACATACTTTGAAACCTATATAAATATATAACTTCCTCAATATTTATTAAGTTGATTAAAAGAAATTGGATTTTAAACAAGTATTTTGAGCATTATCAATCACTAATCATTTTCTTTGAATGAGATATGATTTCCACAATCATAATCATTCTTTGACCTTCCAAGTGTAACTATAGGTTACAAGACATATTGGATTGAGTAGTGAAACTAATTCTAGGTAAACATTGACTATATAAACCATTTATAAAAAAAATTGTGACAACCCATGTGCTCAAGTCCCAAACATAGATGAGTTCATAGCTAATAATTATTTGACTTGTTAGTAAGGGATTATCACCCTAATAATGCTTAAGTTTATTAGTTATAAAATAATAATCTTTCTAACTATTCAACCCTATATAATGCCATACTTTTTCATGATCCTTACACTCTTTGCATGGCATAGTATATTTCCTTATTTATTTTTTTAAATGTTCTAATTGTGGGTTAATTTTAGGGCATGATAGGGTGTCTACATTTTCCCCTTCTTCGATACAAAATTTTGACTAGAAGAATTGGCATCATATCAACAGAGAATAAACATTTATAAGGATGAAGCTTTAATTGTAGGTTGACCTAATTTCCTAAAAGAATAGATATGGTGATGGTTTAAAGGGTGATTCCCCCTCAAGAGAGTCTCCAATTCAAATAGGGAATGGGGGTTTCTTGAGAGTACAAGGTGGATTTGGAGGGATGAAAAGGCTATGTTCCATGTTGGATGAGAGATCATTCAAGATAGTTGAATTGGGATGTACACATCAGTAATATTGGTATAGATAGATGATAGATGATGATGTGACATGCCAATTGATGTCAGTTAGATGAATCAAATATGATATGAATGAGGATGAAAAGAGGAGAATGGAAATGAATGAACAATAGAATAGAGTAGAGTGTGATGTAGGTAATAAGGGGAAATGATGAACGTTATTGAAGTAACATCCATATTGTTGGTTCTCCAAATTGTTATTGGTTATTTTTGAGAGGTTGTGAATCCCTATGATTAAAAAACCAAAATTTTGTGCCAATGAAAGGGAAATATATGACTCTCTATTATACTTTACGCTCTAAAAAACTAAGGTAGGTGAACCTATTAAAAACATTATATATGTAATAAATAATGGGCTTATCTAGTGAAAAGGGTAGATAAATGGTTCATGTAGATACAATAAGGGTTTAAGGATAATTTTATAGTATTAATTTCCTTGTAAATTTAGTGATTGTGCATGAAAATAAAAATATATCTTACATTAGGATAAACAAAGCTCTCTAGTGATACCCTCTATATACCACAAAGGTACATGAGACCCAGATATGTGAACTAGAGTGGTGTCCAAGACATGTGATAGCCCCCTTTACCCTTCCCTTCCAAGCCAAATATGGGCCAATAATGACAACTCCTTTGGGGTACACTTTTTGTTCTATCCATTTATTTACCCAACTAAATTCATATGGTTGAAGTAATCCCCTAGGGTGATGATATACCTAATAAATCCTATTAGTAAAAATAAGTAACACTTTTTTTATCACGAAGGTCAACATAAGATTTCAAGGGAGAGAATACATAAGTGTTAATTTGGGATTAAAAGACACTTGTATATTTCAAACCTAAATTGATTTATGTGTGTGGATAATTTTAATCCTTAAATTCAAGTGTGATCAAGAAAGTAAATAAAAACATTAAAAAATGGAAAATGGGTTTAGTAAAGATGGTCTTCTACCCAAATTCTATAAAACCAAAATTTAGTAGTTTAGATAGTCTAAACATTTATCAAATGAACTAACATGAAACTCATTGAATTGGTTTAGATAATTTCTTTAACATAAATACCTATGTGATTTTAAATTATGAGCATGATATCATATGTTTAAAGAAAATCCATGTATTAACCATAATTTTATGTTTGTAAATTCTTTTTAAAATAAAGGTTTAAACCATTAATGAACATGTGCCATATCAAGCATTCCAAAAAAATGCCACATGAATTATTTCTCTAACAAGAATCTTAATACCATATTTATACTTACAATTTGATCTTGATAGAAATCTAGTAAACTTAATCCACATTTTTCCTCCATTCTCATTATTCTTTGTTATGTGCATTCCCTCTCTTGAACCAAATCTTTTTATTGCATATTGAAATATATAATTTAGCAATTCTTAGCTTCATATCATCAAAATTAATCAAATTAATAGTACATCTAGAAATAGCTTCAAATAGAGTTTTTTTCTCACTATTACATCATTTTCTTCTCTCTTGTATATATCATGTGGCATCTCATCAATTATAAAGACAAGGTTTCTAGGAAGATATAAGAATTATGACAATCATCTTACACAATTTTAATGGTTTTTTAAGGATTTTCCTATGGTTTTATCTAGCATTCAAAACCATAAACACCAAGTTCCAATGGAATGGGACTAATTATTTTGAACATTCAAAATATAATTAATACTAGAATAATTTAAATAATAAAGACTTGCACACAGACAAATTGAACATGCAAGCATTCCAACCTAGATTTAGTGGTAAAATAGCTTTATTTTTAGATTTTTATTATATGGTTTGTTATTTTTCTTAGGTTTGTGCAGTTCATCATGTTCACCAATGACTTGGAGGATGTTATCTTTATATTATACATAATACACATTTTGGGTTGCCAAAAACAAAATCCTTAATATAAATTGTAGCATCGAAAATTGTCACCCTTCACAATTTCACACTACCTTGACACCCTATTTTTCTTATAACATTAATTGTAATGATACTTTATTCATTTTGGGGCTAGATCAATAAAATATATTTAAATCCCCACCACCCTAACAATTTTGGGCCAAAAGTACCAATCTAGGGTGTTGGGCGCCCTAGACCAAAAAGCAAATTTTTGAATGCTCAAAATTTTGATTGGTGGGCTTTTATGATTTGAAAATGACCCCAGGTTGTCCACTACCCAAAAGGACTAATTAAAATGTATATTTAAGCATGTTTTCCTCTCATTTTGAGCATTATAAGGAGACAATTTATGAAGGGGAGATCAATTACACGACAATTATGGAGAAGTATTGAGTCATCTTCTACATCCTATGCTTCATCAATACATTGTTTATGTGAGCTAACCTTTTGCAAGTCTATCAATAAATCAAGTCATCCATCAAATAACATGTTTGTGGCATCTCTTTTTCAAGGGTTATCACATCAAGGTAATACTATCATTTATCATTTATCAATTTTAGTCAATCATTGTTGTTTTAGCCTCTACCCGACCTAGGGTATGCTCTCTTGATCATCATCAATCACTATAAGTGGAGGTAGAAATAAAAAAACATGGGGTCTGACTTAGGAAAACCCCTATACAACAAAACCTTTCACCTATTTTCATGTGTGTAAGTTAGATCCAGGAGTTTCAATAGAAGATAGTCTAGGAAAACACAAAGCAAATAGTGATTGACATCTCAAAAAATTTAGATCTAAAGAAGGAGAAACTTGGTCTAGGGTGTCACATGCCCTAGACTAGCCAATTTTAGCTACACTGGTGCCTCTCTATCATTATTTTTTAGATTTGGGTCTATATTGTTACTTTTTGTTATTACTTCTACAATAAATTACATTTTTAGATCTAGGGTTACATGTCAAATAGGCTTGTCAAATTATACATCAAATATATCATCCACACAACACATCACAAACATAAATCAGTAGGGGATTATCTCTCCATTGTCGCAGCAAGCTAATATTCAAAACCCTAGTCCATTTATGTTTAATGTTGAGTAGGTGAAAAAGAGATAATCTTAGTTATCCTCATTGGATCTAGGATCACTTTTCCTATGAAACATTTTGGTGAACCCAACATATCTTACACTTGAATTTTTTTTATTTTTCATTACATAAATTTTGAAAATTCAATTTAAAACCTAGGTGCTTTGAAGAGATAATGTTCATTTGCATTTATTTTCAAAAAACTATCCATTTTCATTAATTATTCATTATAAACATTGAAAAAAAATGAATTGAATTATCAAAAATTTCAGATTTGATTTTCATTATTTAGGGCTTAGATTTGAGTTTTTCATTGAGAAAATTAATTACAAAATTATTCTACATTTATGCATGCATATTTTAGTGAAAGCATTGAATAAGTGACTAAATTGCATAATATTTTTATTTCAAAAGATCAAAAGGTATTGCTTTCTATATTTTTTGGAAAAATCAGTCAATCACAATATTCAATTTCTCAAGATTATCATTTGAGCATATTTAATTACCCTAAAAATATAAAAATTAAATACATGTATGTGATTCATATAGAAAAATTAGGCTTTGGTGCATTTCTTAAAATCTGTTTGCATTTAGATCTAAACTCATCAAATATAGGACCCTCAAACATTAAATGATTCCTAGATTTTGAGTTTTTTGAATTTTCCTCTCTAGTCTAGGGTGCCTAGTGCCCCTGTCCAATCAATTTAGGTTATTTTTTTGTGCAAAACCTTGCTTGTGGTCTCTTCTTATATTTGGTCTTAGTTTATGAAGTTCAGTCCTGCAAATTTCTAATGTTGTGTGTCACCAATTTGATCCATAGGACATAACATAATGTTTTTATTGCAAAAATCCTATTTTTTCATAATACATTTTCTATTGTCAAATCTTGTTAATCAATTCAAAGTATTTTTATTACAAGCATGTGAAAATGAGTTCCTTTCACCTCTTTTTTTATTTTTCATTAATCCCTCTCCCACTATCTCTCCTATGTGTGAGGTTACTTTGGTGTAAGAGGATACAATCATTGACAATCATGACAATCATGACAATCATGATATTTCTCCTAATATGTATCTTGTTAGAGTATATTGGTGCAAGACGATCCAATCATTAAGAGTCATGAGAATCATGTTTGTTTCCCTCCTAATTCCTCTCCTAATTGGGAGGATATTGTGGCACAAGAGGATGAAATCATTGATTCATTAAATGGTAGTAAGATAGATGACATAAATGAAGATGATAATTGACATTAGATCCCCCATCAATAGAATATTATCAATAAGTATTTAACACAATTGAGGTTGTGAATGCACAATTGACTATTGGACCTACCTTAATTATATGACCTCCTAAAACACCTCTAATTATTGGACCTCCTAAATCACTTCTCATTCTAGTACCACCTAAACCTCATGGCCATATCCTAAAATTTTCAAAACAAATCACTAATAGTTATATATGACAATGTGTTGAAGCAACCAAATTATCATGTAGTTTCTCACACATATAACACTATAAATAATAACCAATCAAAATATACAACATCTATTCCATTACCTCAACCATATCTTCCACCTCCATCTAATCTTCCTTAATGTAGTGGTAGATAATATGATATTTTTGGTCAACTTTGTAATACCCTAGCCATGATTTCCCTTTGGGACTTGATTCAAACATCACCTACATACTATAGGATGGTTCAAGAGGCTTTGTAGAAGACTGATATATCATCCTCTATCAAAATGGATATGTGGCAGCCTTGTTTGAGTGTATGCAAGCAACAAAGTTAGATATTACATTCCCTCAACATGAATTACCCTCATTTGAGATTTAAAAAAAAAATGAATCTTTAATGATAATGATAGTCATTTTAATAAATTTGAGGTTAGGCATACTCTCATAGATAATGGATCAGGTCTTAATATTTGTAGCATTAATATTTTAGATAAAATTAGTATGGAAAAGAATCTCATATAACCTAATGATCTTTCTATTAGTCTCTTTGACAATGTTAGTAGGAAACCATTAGGGATAATCACACTACCCATCAAGGTAGGGCCCATGGTTTTTCCTACCCCTATCCATATCGTGTTGGGACCTCTTTCATATAATCTTATCCTAGCTAGACTATGGATTCATGCCATAAAGTGAGTCCCATCTACTCTTCACTGTGAGATGAAGTATGAATATAATAACAAGATATATAGGGTAGAAGATGATAAATAAAGTTATAATTCACAAGGTGAAGCCAAACATAGCACTTCCAAATCTCTCAATACTTTGATCCCAAATCCAAAGGTAAAACCTATACATATTGAAGATAATCATGATTATATTTCACCTATAAAAAAATATTATATGATGATAGGGGTTCATTAGATTTTACACCCTCCTTTGTAGGAGAGTAAAAAATATCACAATCTCTACCTAAGGAGTCTTGTGTTTCATTTGTGCAATCTTGTTCTACATAAAAAAATCCAAAAACATCACCCCATGATGGTGATGGGGGCTCTTTAGCTTTTGTCCCTTGTTTGTTGGTGAAGCCTAAATTTAAAAAACTTAAAAATTATTTAAATTCTTTTGAAAGAATCAATTCTTCTCATGAGCATTTAGATAGAACTTCATCTGAGTTGGAAAAGTGTTATGGGCTTGGATAAAAAGTTCTTTCTAAAAGTGGATATAATGAAAACATAAAACAAGGACATAGGGATAATGTGAAGTCTATACCATACCTTTCTAAAAATGGTATAGGATTCCAACCTTCCTCCCCATCTTCATCTAAGAAATGGTACAAGAGAAAATAATGTCTCCTACTACTTATCCTATATCCAAGCAAGGTCATAGTTTATCAAGGCTTCTCAAAGCCCGCTTGATTACTCTTCCTCCTCCAACATGGAAATTTATTATAGTAATAACACATATTGTGCATATCATCGAATGCATGGTCATTCCACTAATGAATGTCAAGCCTTGAGTAGTAAAATATAACAACTTAATGATCGTGGTGCTCTTTCATGTGAGGGTGCACGTAATCATTCTAAATAATGATATTTCCATGGTTTTGCTCCTCACTATGTGGCATTTTCATCTTCATATGTTTGCTCATTACCATTCATTGTGGTACAATATTAGGTACAACCATATTTTCCATGGTACTATAACATGATAGTCTTTTACATGGTTTTTCTTGCATTTACACTTGGGGGAAAGGATACCTAGTGTTGGGAGGTGTATACTATATGCAAGGATCCACTCTTTGTCTATTGTTTCCTTAAAATATTACCATAGAAAGTATGCTGACATTTTAAGGGGGGCATATCACCCTAGCAATTTCAAGGAAATCTTATGTGTTTTAAGTTATTGGCATCCCCATTTGGTGGTGTGTTGTTTATAATGTCCCCTGAGGCATAGCTATTAATTCATCCCCTATGAAATTGAACATTTATGCACCTCCTTAGCCGTGGATGGAAACTCATCCCCTGTGATGTTAAACTTTTATGCACTCCTTGAAGTGTGATTAGAAAAATAATCCATAGATTTGGCATAAAATAACTTGTTGATTCATGAACTTGAGCATCTTTTAACATGGCCACCTAGCATAACAAAAATTGCTTGCTAGTGGAGCCATGTGTCTCATGAGTGATTTAACATCCTTATCTCTCTTTCTCTCCTTCCCTCTCTACTCTCTTTATATATAGCTCACCTCTCTCTCCCTACCTATCCCTCCCTCCTCCCTCCTCTCTCTCTCCCTCTCTCTCTCACTCTCTCTCCCTCTCTCTCTCCATCCCTCTCTACTTCTCTCTACTTACCTATCCCTCTATACCTCTTTCTCTCTCCCTCCCTCTCTCAATCTATCCACCTTTTCTCTCTACTTCTATCTCTATCATCTCTCTCTATCCCTCTCTCTCTCTCTCTCTCTCTCTCTCTCTCTCTCTCTCTCTCTCTCTCTCTCTCTCTCTCTCTCTCTCTCTCTCCCCATTCTCTCTTTGTCACTCTCTCCCCATCTCTCCCCCATATTTTTCTCTCAATCTCTCCTTCCCTCTAACTCTCTCTCTCTCTCACTTCTCTATATATCTATCCCTCCATCCCCTTCTCTCTATCTCAACTCTCTCCCTCCCTTCCTACCTCCCCCTCCCTCTCTACCTACCCCTCTCTCCATCCTTACCTTTCCCTACATCTCTCCTTCCTTATCTTCTTCTCTCTACCTACTTATCCCTTTGTATCTCTTTCTCTCTCTGTCGCTCCTTCTCCCTCTCAATCTATCCACCTCTCTCTCTACTATCTCTCTATCTCACCTCTATCCCTCTCTCCCTCCCCCTCTTTCTGTCTCTCACTCTCTCCCTCGCTCTCCTCTTTCTCTTTAAATCTCTCATTCTCACTATCTCTCTCTCCATATCTACCTC